>VYZM01002225.1:81573-187445 GCA_013398915.1 Dromas ardeola | reverse complement strand
TCATTCTCCCAGTCCCTGCCTTTGCCTTCTGTGACTTGGGCGGTGTGGCTAGAGCACTTGGCGATGAAGGCTGAGGCTAAAAAGTCATTCAGTACCTCTGCCTTGTCTATATCCCAGGTGACCAGGTCTCCTGTTTCCTTCTGGAGAGGGCCCACATTTTCCCTAGTCTTCCTTTTATCACATACCTATAGAAGCTTTTCTTGTTGCCCTTGACGTCCCTGGCCAGGGACGTATTTGGGCTTTAGCTCTCCTAACCTGGTCCCTGGCTGCTCAGACAATTTCTTTGTATTCCTCCCAGCCTGCCTGTCCTTGCTTCCACCCTCTGTAGGCTTCCATTTTCTGTTTGAGTTTCTCCAGGAGCTCCTTGTTCATCCATGCAGGCCTCCTGGCATTTTTGCCTGACTTCCTCTTTGTTGGCATCCATCCCTCCTGAGCTTGGAGGAGGTGGTCCTTGAATATTAACCAGCTTTCTTGGGCCCCTCTTCCCTCCAGGGCCTTATCCCACAGCACTCTACCAAGGAGATCCCTGAAGAGGCCAAAGTCTGCTTTCCTGAAGGCCAGGGCAGGGAGCTTACTGTGCGTCCTCCTCATTGCTCTAAGGATCTCGAACTCTACCATCTCATGGTCGCTGCAGCCAAGGCTGCCCTTTGGCTTCCCATTCAGCTCCAGCCCTCCTTGTTGATGAGAATGAGGTCCAGCATGACACCTCTCCTCATTCGCTCCTCTGTCACTTGGAGAAGGAAGTTGTCATCAATGCATTCCAGGAACCTCCTGGATTGCTTATGCTGTGTTGACCCCCCAACAAGTATCAGGGTGGTTGAAGTCCCCCATGAGGACCAGGGCTTGCAAACATGAGGCTACTCCTATCTGTCTATAAAGGCCCTCATTCTCTCGGTCTTGCTGGTCAGGTGGCCTTTAGCAGACCCCCACTGCAATCCTTTTTAACAAGCTATAGACAACAAAACCATGGTTTATTTTCATCATTCTCTTTCTATTTTTAACAGCTACTGAAGCTAAACAAGTTCTCTTGTGTATTCACCATGAGAACGTGGTACTTCAATGATTCTCTGCCTTTACTTTCTCCAGCAATTTTATTCAATTCTGATATTTCATAAAGTCAAATCTGTTATCCAGATATCCCTCCCCTATATGGCAGATTCTTTTATAAAATTGCTATTGCTCTTTAGCATCTTAGGAAAGATTTTCATATAATAACTAAATACATGTTATTGTACATCATCCCTAAGGTAGGGTATGACTGGTAATGAGTCAGTCTTTTTGGAGTTTTGGAAACAGTTGTAACTTTCCAGGCTGCATTTCCACATTGTATCATTTACCATGGATCTGTCAGAATTTTAAGCAGGCGTACCTTTGCATTCTGGTGTTAAAATATTCTATAGCATCTATTTCACCAAGCAAGTTCAGTTCAATTTACTGTAAAGTGAGCTGTGTTTTCTAGAATGCATCAAAGGGTGTGGAAAACTGTCCAGACTTGCCTGCATTAGGGACAGAAGGCAGAGTGACGTAGGAGGAAGAGAACTGCTGATACCAAAGATTGATTAAAAAAAATCCACATATTAAGACACTATGTTACCTTATAACAGCTGAAGTGATGCAGAACAGAATAGTTGGAAAATGAGAACCTTTTGCAACTAAGTATGGGCATAGGTATAAAACACAGTCGTAAGTTCTCAAGTTCCAGTATGGGGAGAAGGAAACAGGAATCAAAGTCTATAACACAACTGTCCCCTAGATTTGGAAGAAACTTGCTTCTTATTGTGACATGAATTTTCCACAGGCCTTTATCTCCAGCACATAATAGAATAAAACAATTAGTATCTTTAAACTTTAAGAAATTCAGGATTTCCATCCTTGACATTTAGATCCACTGCCAAATCACAAAACTAACTGTTATCTTTAAAGCAGCACATTCATTTCTATGGCAGTGAATAAGCTAAAGAAAAAAGAGCAATGTATTAGAGAGAGGGTAAACACTGCTGTTTCTTCTTGAGACATGTTCCGTTGTGCTTCATAACTAATAGGCCTCATCTCTACTCTTTATTACAGTGTTACTACATCTCACTGAATCATTAATTACAGTTTGCTTTTAAGAAAGGAAAGTGCTTGTCATTGCTCTTGTCTCAGCAGCAGAATTCTTACAATAGGCCCATGTGTTTGGCAGCATGCTAGCAATTTCTGATTTCTAAGAAGGCAAATGCACTATGACCTACGAACACCAGGCTCTTCCCTGTAGTTTTCATAGGCTCCAGAAAGACCAGAAGATTGCTTTGCTGTGCCTGCTGGGTAAACATATGGTGATCAACCACACTATTGTGACTGTTGACTACAACTAAAATAAGGCAAGAGCTATCAAGTCAATCTTCTACTCAGGGGTCATTGAGTTTAGGGATAGAAAGCCAGAACAAGGGGCATATTTCTGTTGAAAGCAACCAGAGAATGATTCTTTGGTGGTTCATTTTTCATTTGTATGGAACTAGCCATAAGGCCTCTGTTTGCAGATTGGTTCAAAGCATCTCCCTGTCATACCTGTTGCTGGCCTTTCCAGTTCCAGCAAGCCTTGTGTACCCAGTGTTTTATTTTTATTTTCCAGACTACCTGGTCTTCTTTTCTCATATCTTTTTCCTGCTATTGCAGTAGTTTCATTTTCCCTTGCCCTGTTCCCTTGAAGCAGTTTTCTTCTTTTTATCTGTTCTAGCACCTGTAAGCATTTTGCTTGCTTGATCTTATACTTATGTGATGACACAGTACCTTCAAAGGAGCCACGTTAAATCATAAATGCAATATTGCTGAAGACCTTAGCAGACACTATCAGAAGACATTATACTTATAAATCTGTCTGGAAAAGAACTTTTAAGGAAAACCACCCTTTTCATAGGGTTTCACCCATTTCACAGAAATGAGATTTCTAAGGGTGTACACTTCCTTGGAACAACCCCAGGTTGACCAAGAAGTCAGTATAGAGAGATGCAGAAAATAATCCTGTTGGGCAAGTCACTTGGAGTAAAGTCCTTACCTGGAGAAATAGCTCCAGAACTATGCATATTAAATAACATATTCCTGATGAAGCTTTGCAGCCATTGTAAAAGACATTTATTAAGAAAAGTGAATTACAGATATCAGGCCTTGGCTGTAGGCAGCTTGTTTCCTCAAAGAGACCCTTTGGATGGTCTTGGTTCTGGCCATTTTCTGCTCCTGACTGGGCTCCCCGGATGGAGTCTGTATCTGGGTCGTGACTTGCCTTGCCTGGGAGTGTGAATAAACCCTTATTAGCAGAATCTGGCTCTGCCCACTGTTTTCAGTCCCTGTGGGATGGAAAATATGAAAAGTATGAAATATGAGAGTATTTGAATGTAAGCAAGTGTTCTTTTACTCATGTCAACAGTAAGTATAGTTACCATTGGCTCTTCTGACATTTTAATAATGGTAGTTTTTTGCTCCACTTGTTTACATGGCTTATTAGGTCTTTTGTACTTGGATGTTAATTTTTAATCTCTTCCAAGTTGAACATTCCCAGGTGCCTCACCCTGCCTTCCCAGGTGCCTCTGTACAGAAGGTATGAGGCTTTGGATGTGGAAGACCAGTCAGCAGATGATGCAGATGATGGTCCATCTTCACCAGGTGCTGCCAAGGTCAGAAAGGCCTGCCGCCTTTCATGTATCATGACGACCTCCACGAGGAAGGAAAGACGGGTTATAGTTGTAGATGACTCTCTTCTGAGGGGAACGGAGGGTTCAATATGCTGGCCAGACCGTCCTCTTAGGGAAGTCCACTGCCTCCCTGGGGCCTGGGTTGAGGACATAGCTAGGAAACTTCCTAGCCTGGTACGACCCTCAGACTATTACCCATTACTGCTTTTCCATGTGGGTGGCGATGAAGGCGCAATGCATAGTCCAAGGGTGATCGAAAGAGACTTCAGGGCCTTGGAACTTCAGGGTAAGGGAATCTGGGACACAGGTTATTTTTTCCTCTCTCCTTCCAGTTGTGGGCAGCAACATTGGAAGAAACAGATGGACCCAGTCTGTTAATACATGGCTCTGTGGCTGGTGTCACTGCTACAATTTTGGGTTTTTCAATAATGGGGTGGCCTACACAGCACCAGGCTTGCTGGCATCAGATGGGGTTCATGTTTCTCAAAGCGGGAAGAGGGTCTTTGCTCACATGCTAGCAGGGCTCATTGACAGAGCTTTAAACTAGACTTAGGGGGAAGGGGGATAATATCAGGCTTGACCATGACAAGCTGTGGGATGACTTGCCAAGGTCAGAGGGGCCGGGGTACTCGTGAGGGCCCTCAGCCTGTCACTCTGAGATGGGCTGGATACACTGGAGCATGAGTCTTACAGAGATGAGCGAGGGCCTCCTGAGGCAATAGGAGGCAGCGGGGAAAGACCAGTGAAACACCTCAGAGGAATTAAGGGGTGTTGCCGTAAGAAGGTGGCATNACAACACCAAGCTGAGTGGTGTGGTTGACATGCCTGAGGGACAAGATGCCATCCAGAGGGACCTGGACAAGCTTGAGAAGTGAGCCCACGTGAACCTCGATAGGCTCAGCAAGGCCAAGTGCAAGGTCCTGCACCTGGGTCAGGACGACCCCTGGTATCAGTACAGGCTGGGGGATGAAGGTATTGAGAGTAGCCCTGAGGAGAAGGACTTGGTTGGATGGTGGATGAAAAGCTGAACGTGAGCCAACAATGTGCACTCGCAGCCCAGGAGACCAACTGTGTCCTGGGCTGCATGAAAAGAAGCATAGCCAGCAGGTTGAGGGAGGTAATTCTGGCCCTCTACTCAGCTCTGGTGAGACCCCACTTGGAGTACTGCATTCAGCTCTGGAGCCCTCAGCACAGGAAGAACATGGACCTGTTGGAGCAGTTCCTGAGGAGGGCCACAGAAATGATCGGAGTGCTGGAGCACCTCTTCTATAAAGAAAGGCTGAGAGTTGGGGTGGTTCTGCCTGAAGAAGAGAAGGCTCCTGGGAGACCTTATTGAGGTCTGTCAATACTTAAAGGGGGCCTATAAGAATGATGGGGACAGACTTTTTAGCAGGGCCTGTTGCGATAGGACAAGGGCTAATGGTTTTAAACTAAAAGAGGGTAGATTTAGGCTAGATATAAGGAAGACATTTTTTACAGTGAGGGTGGTGAAACACTGGAACAGGTTGCCCAGAGAGATGGTGGATGCCCCATCGCTGGAAACATTCAATGTCAGGTTGGATGGCACTCTGAGCAACCTGATCTGGTTGAAGATGTCCCTGCTCATTGCAGGGGTGGTTGGACAAGATGACCTTTAAAGGTCCCTTCCAGCTTAAACTGTGCTATGATCTGACCAAGATTTTAACTGCGCTGTCCCATCTGAAAATGGAGGCAAATTTCTCTCTCTCTGCATGGTGCAAAGAGTTTCATTGAATAGTTTCCAAGCCTGTATAATATACTACAGCAGTTGGCTGTTAAGACTGTGCTGGCAAGTTAGTAAAGATAGTCACAGCAAAATAGTGGAATAAGCAGAGGACTGCTTATTAAGATGTCCCTGCTCATTGCAGGGGCGGTTGGACAAGATGACCTTTAAAGGTCCCTTCCAATTCAAGCCATTCTGTGTTTCTGTACAGATTAATCTTTTTTCTGCTCTTTGCTGTAACTATGAGAAAAAGCGGGAGATGATGGGTCAGCTTCTCTATAGACAGTCCGTCATAAAAGAGTCCCAGTCTTATCTAATATACCACTTCCCAGTTTGTGACAGCAAAATGGTGGAATAAACAGAGGACTGGAAAGGGGCTGCGTAGTGAACTGCACTGTGGGAAATCTTCCAGGTTGACTAATTGTCTCCAAACTCCTTAGAAAGCTCCTTGTACAGCTTCAGTTTGAATTGCTTCAAACTTCTTGTGCCCTGTTCCTGCGTGCTGTTGAGGAGCTGCTGAGATCCATGGGTGGAGGCTGCTGCACTTAAAACCAAATCAAAGCAACCCTGCCCTCTCTCCTCTAAACAGACTTACACGCTATTTACAGCTTACACGCTATTTATTAGCATGAAAATATAGTTTGGAGATTTCTTGGTAAAGCAATGCATGTAGACTGCAACATATAAACTATGCATTTTCAAAACACCTGTTACAATCAAATGATAGTATCCAGCCACTTCCTTGATCTCATTATATAGAAGGCATAGTATGATCTTTTTTATACTTATTATTTTTACTATTTTTTTAGACTTGTTCAAATAAATAATATATTGTCTACACTAAGTTAAGAAGCACTCCTTTAGCTGTTGTGTATAACTCCCTTTTTACAGTCTGACAAAGGGTTGCTTCTGCACTAGTCTCAGCCTGTGTGACTTGATTGACTTCATCTGGGAACTTTCAGCCTAAACTTTTGTTCTACGTACATGTTCCGCAATATATAGTAAAAAGACTCTGTTGAACACTCAATTTAAGCACAATTCTTATTAGCTAGCAGGTTCATCGGGTTTTTGTCCAAGCCATGCTTTCTAGAAGAATGCTCTAAGTACCCATCAGTTTCTGAATTGACTTTCCTACAGCTCGCAAAGTCTATTAATCCTCGGGACATGATATAGGTGCTGGTATAGAGACAAAAATAAAGGGAGCATATCTTTGTCTGTGAGTTTCTCAGCTGTCAAAGTGTACAATTTCTAGCCTGTTCTCTTTTTGTTGTATTTTTTTTTTTTTCTTCTCTGTTTCGACCAAAACGCTTTTGCAAAGTTACTACTGCTGAGAGAAGATCATTTTGGTTAAAGAACACTTGATATTTGCTCATATTGTTCCTTTCTCCCTTTGTAAGGACTGATGCCACGGTTGACTTTTTTTCAGAAATCTGCTGGTAGTGATCTAATATCACAGGTGTGCTTTGGAAAAAATATTTCTAGTAGTCTATCCGCTTGACAGTCCTCATTGATTTTTTTGCCATATTTATTTGTCAGGGTGGATTTAGTCTAGAGTAGAATGTCTTTTTTTTTAAAATGCATTATTATCCAACACTACAAGTCAAAGCAGGGTTTTTCCATCATTGATTTCCTGTTGATAAGGCATATTATTATAAAGCCAAACGTTTCAAGGTTTCTTTTTAATGATGGATTTTCAAATATAAATATGATAATAGCAAAGTCACAAAGTTCAGGCCTACATTCTCTTTTGCTTGAGCACATTAGCAGATGCAAGATGAACAATTTTTTTTCAGCTTGCTGTGGATGCAGCTGCCTTGAAGTTAGCCACAGCAACCCTACAGCATCTTCAGGTATTTCTCTATCTAGTCGATAGGTTATTGTTTTATGCTGTCTCCACTACCTTCATTTCTGACACCCGTCTTTGGATCCTGACAACGGGGTCTGTTTCCAAAACTGCAAAGCTGCTGTCATTTGAAGCACTGCTTTCCTAATTCTGATCCACAGGAAAGTGTTAGCAGCCTTCCACTGTGTTGCAACTCACCCATTGTCTCAGTTAAAAGACTGATGCAATGGTGTGATGCTGGTCTGCTGGCAGGTCTGCAGACTGATAAAAAACCGTGGATGACCTTCACCTACATGACACTAGACCAATATTCTGTCTAGTTTCTTCTGTGGCTCCCAGCCTCTGAGCCTAAAGTTAAATTAAGTTATCTATGCAGAGTCTTTTCAGGGTACAAAAATATTCAGGCACAGAGAGTTTAAGTTCACTGGGACAGGAGTTCCAGTCTTTTCTTTACAGTCTAACAATTTAATGTGGGAGATAACAGTTCACCTATGCATCCTGTTTTCAGTAGTGTTGTATGATAGAAGAGCTAGAGTAAAACAGGAATAAGACATATGAGGAATCTGTTCAAAGTTATACACAGACATGGGGAGAGGGTGGGAATTTCCCAGTGATTACACCCTGTCCCATGAGATTTAATTATCCAAAACCGTCTGATAACTACTGAAATTTGTTTGCATAGCTAACTCCTCTGATTAGTTCTGGAGAGGGGGATGGCATTCTTTCCACTTCAGGGAGTTTCTCGAATAATTTTCTTCCAAAGGTGAATAACATCCTATTTCCCTAAATGCAGCTGGCTCTGAAAATCAAACTCCATGTTCAGCCACTGAATTTTCAATCTCAAATGGTTTGGTGGTTGCATCTGCTATAGGAGTTTCTTTCTCCCTTTCACTATGTACCTTGTACAAGTCGCTAGCTCACACTTCAACCTATGCCATAGTATCTTTAAAGTACACCTTTTTCAGAGTAAACCCATTCAGATGTCACTGAACGCGACCACAGACTCGAGGGTGGCCGTGCTAGTTCATAAGCACGACTAGACTAAAGGTGTATTCCACTATTTAGTGTATCCAAGTCGTATTATTTTAATACCTGCTAAACGCAATTGGACTGATAGTGGCGAATTGAGCATCACTCAGAATTTAAGCCTAGCAGCACCTAGCCTCCCACTCCGGTGAGGAGTGTTAGAATGCAAGGGTGTTTATTTTCTGCCAAAACTGCGCTGCCCCTTTCATGCAACAGACCCCTCATTCCATAATTTACCTATGTAAATCTCTGGCAGTGTATGAGAAAAGACAAGAATTACCACAACCACTAGTTTAAATGGTGAAAACTCTTTTGAACACCAGTGTGACCTTTTTGTCTGGAAATTATTTGGATTGTCATCTAAATTTCGGTTTGGTTTTTAATGGTTCAGCAAATTGTGGTGTTCATGCATGGTGATATAGCCTATAAATTGTTCTGTACACAGAATAGGTGATCAGTTGACAACATCAAACTCTACAGATCTCTTTGGTAAAGTAATTTTCAGGACCTTCTTTTTTGGTATTTGTTTTGATCATCTAGACACATTTCTAAAGACTTAGTGGAAGAATTTTTTTTTTTTTTTTTGAGAGCAAAGGCATCACCTTGGCATGGCATGAAAATTAGGTAGGAAGGGAAGCTGAGTGAAACCAATAAGTTTTGCTATAAGCAATGAAAGTATAACATTAATAGTTCCTCCTTATGCATGTCACATCTCCTTTGAAAGTAACTATTTGAAATGCTGACTGTAGCACAGTATTAATATGGGCACAGAAATAGAGATGAGTTAATACTTCCGATGGCTTAATGTCATGCTGGACTAACTGCATTTAAACAAACAGGAGTCTTATGTTTCCAAGATGAGATATGCTGCTTCAGTTCACCTGTTATTTAGCCATGGACAGTAATGCAACATTTGCTGATGTCTGTCTGCATGTATATTGTGCTTTCTGCTGCCATAATAAATCTATCAGGTCATAATCAGGAGATCATGCTCTCGTGATGTTATGTGATTTCTCACCTGAAGCTGCTGGTAAATGTGGATATGAACCCAAGAGGGAAATAGAGTATTGTACAGGAGCTGACAAAGCTCAGAAACTCTGGGGTTTTTTCCCTTCTCAAAGACATAAAGAGGAAAAACCCAGTCCTCGTGAGGAGAACAGGATGTGAGGCTTCCCAGACTCTGTGATCAGAGGTGCATGCAAGGAGGTTTCTCATTCCAATGAAATCTTGTGGAGTAAATGTTAGCTACACATGATGGAAGAATTCATATTTTCATCAGATCCTTATAATGATTGTATTGGTGTTGCCTAGTGAAGTTTGAATTCATAAGTATTTTTTTCTTGGCAGCCAGCATCTGAACATTATGAAGAAGCAAATGAGGAATCTCTTGATTTGCAACACACTGCCTTACAGAATTTGAGACAATATATGTTTCCAAACAGGGCAATTCACTGTTTCTTTCAGAAGGAAGAGAGAGACTGAGAGACTTTGTTGCATGCTTTTATGAGATTTTCCCACACACCTTTTGCACACAGCTGTCCCAGCACCAGAATTTATATTCCTAATTCATGCCCTGGGATTTCTGAGTCTTTTAGACTGTCAAAATTACTGAAAAGGAACTCATGGATGTTAAGCACCTTGCAATGCATGGAGAATTGGGCTAGAATCCAGCCTGGTTGTTCAAGGCAGACTGATGGAGGCCAGTAGAGAAGTAATTCTTAAATCTGGCCTTTTTCCTGGGCTTGGAATTCTTCTTTAGTCATGACCTGAGGTATATGAAAACCTGAAATTCCCAGTAAGAAACGCCCTTCAGAGGCCAATTTGCCCTTTCAGCCAGGGTGCTGGCTCAGTGGTGATGGAGTTTTTAGTGTGCGTTCTTTTGAAAGGAAGTCTGACACTTAGACTTACTCAGAGAGTGTAAGACCCTGGTTCAATGCCTTCCTCTGACAAGGGTTCACCCTTCCAGGAAAAAAGCCATAGATAGAACAGAGGGTAAATTGGCACCTGGTTATCTTTACCTATATCATGAGAGTGAGCCACTATGTAGCCAAGAACACAACATTCAAAAGCAAAGACAGTCAGAGAGGTTAATGTGGAAGGGTGTCCTGGAGTCACAGCTCTCAGAAGTGAGTCTATGCTCTATTAATTATTACTTCCCATAAATAAAGATTATCTTACTGTTCATTGTTAGGTGAACAGTAATTAATATTTCCTAAGAATGATAAGAAATCTGATCACACTTTTTAGCTCATGTGATCTCAGTGAATTTTGCATTTGGGCTTTCAAAGCATATTCAGTGGCAGAAATCAAAATCATTTTACTGACACAAACCATAGGTCTACATGGAATCAAAATGCTGAGATAAGATTGTTGATGACCACAGCCTTGAGCTGAGACCCCCTGAATCCCTCCTGGTTCGTCCTTGAGGTATGTGTGTGTGTGAGTTGATGCAGGCAGGATGCAGGAACAACCACAAACCACGGATGGAAAGCAAAGAACAAATTTAATCTTGATATCTCATAGACTGGGGAATCTCTGGAGTAACACCTGGGCAGAGGGACGCAAGCAGGGACCACGGGGACCACGGAGTGAGAGAGAGTTCTTGTTAGCAAGAGTCCTTGGCAGCGAGAGGTTCCTTGTTAGCAAGAACGTGCGCGGACTCCCTGTTCTTGCTGGTATTTAAAGGATTCAAACAAGCATAGTTTTCCCACTGTGCTTTGATCTTCTTCAACAACAGGCCAGGATTCTCAAGCAGCTAGATAAGATGTCCCTGAGTCCATCGCAGGCTTATGTTATCTAAGTGCAAGTGTTTTTCTTGCAAGCACCTGAGACTGAATAACAATTACTGTGATATATGTGTTTTCCAGTACCCCAGGTGCAAGTCACTTGAGCGTCTTTACGATCCTCCTCGCCAATCTTCCGTTGCTTTCCCACAGTGTGAGTCTATGTTTTGGTCTGGTAGGCATCCATTTCTTGGTTTTGCTGTCTCACAATGAATCAGTGCTATGCCTTTTCAAGCCTCAGAGAAAGGAAGGGCCAAACATTTATCAGTGAAACATAACCCTCCTGCCTGCAGCATGTTTTGCAGACGGAAGTGATGTCTCCTGCAAATGAAAGGTGTAAATATCTTCTTTTAGTCCTTTCAGGCATAACACTTGGTGGGAGAAGGTGAAAGTGCTGTCTTCTAAACAATTGATACCACTGTCTGCAGATGTTCCCATTTTAAGTGTAGCACTAGAGACATTAACATTTGAAAGTGCCAAGGGAATTGCAGTACACTGCAGTTACAATATCTGTCTTTCTGGGTGGAATAATCATGGCCAGAGATGCGATATGTGCCAGTGAAGGAATTTGTCATATACAGTGTGTGATAGTTCACAGCAAATGAAAACAAGGGAAGTCTTGAATTGTGTAGAGCTAGACAGATAATAGCAAAGCCTGTATGCATGAGTTACACAAGCATGATTATCCCCTTGTCCCAAATTTTTCCATGGTTATACTGCATAGCTACAATGCATGCAAACGTCATCCTGCTACGGCAACATGACTCATTTGTTCTTTTAAAGACATTTCTATTACATCAGGGGGATCATTTTTGGAAATCTGATAATTTTCATTGAGTCAGTTAACTGTCTTTTCTTTTCGAAATGTACCTGGGTATCTTCTGAGGAAGCTTGGAGAATGTGAGTCCGAATAACTATTGGTGGGGTCTGTGTGCCTACATGCAGAAAATACCCTGAATTAATACATGGCTTGTATGTCATGCCAGTATTATTCATACACATAATATCTAAGAAAGAGAACAATTTATCAAGCCAGTAAATATTTCTTCTGATAGTAAAATGGAGAATGCATACTAAGATAAATCCTCTTTCTCAGAGGACTTTCCTAGTTGTGTGGTCTTGCAAAAATAATTCTTAAATTGACACAGAATAACTCCATAAACAAAACCCAAATAGTTCTTTTGTGTTATACAAAAAACACTTTATGAAAAAGCAACTTTGTATCACAATTAATAAATCATAAGTAGTAAGATTTTAGAGGACTTTAGATGTCGATATAATAAAAAGGTGAGGTTTTCTATTGTCATGTTGTTATTTCAAAATTATTTGTATGTAGACTATATGGTTCCAAGATATTTTCACTGAATTTCTGGAAACTTCCTAACTAGAGATTTTTACCGAAAGTGATCAGAAGAAATCAGGATTATATCTCCTTCTATTTAGGTATAATTTTACTGAAAATGTTTATAATAGAAAGGTGTGTGCTACTTAATATAAGAGACAGAATTTCTTGTTTGTGAAACATTAAGTCTGCAGTAGTCATTTGATATAAACCAGAAGGAAAAAAAACGCTGGGTAAGTTGAAAAAAATCTTGTCTGCATACTGTCCATATGATTTCTGTGTACATGGACAATGATATACTCTTGTCACTTGAAAATATGAAAATTAGAGCAATGCAAAGCTAGGTTTATAAAAACTCAAAGCTTTTCTTAAAATGACTGTAAGGAGAACATAGGCATTAGTTTTTAAATACTGTTGTGGCTTAGTCACTGACATAACTATTCTGCAAAAAGCAAAAAAATTCTGTCTGTTAACTATAGTCACGGTGTGCTCAAGAGGAATACAGGCAGTGGTCCTTCTAGCTCTTAGTTTCAGGTAAATCTCAGCCTAAGTACTTGTGAAATGGCTCTTGACTGTCTTGAAGCTAGTGAGAGTTACTGGATGGAAACTGAATAGCAGGGATTTCCCAGGCTTGGTGCGTGTTAACTTAGAAACACTGAATTCCTTCACTTAAATTGCTTAAAAATATCTCACCCATCTCTGGAAAATCGAGTTACGCAAGCTTAAAATCTAGCAGACCACTGCTGTCTTTACATGTAGTCTGCTCTGTTGCCAGCCATGTAAACATTCCTATGACATGAGTGGAGAGTTACAAAGTAGGAGGTATGCTCAGCGTCACAGCAGGCAGAGGCAGCCGAATAATAACTTCTCGGTTATTAATTCTACTTTTATGGAATCACCATAACCAACTCATAAGAAATAACAAGCCTCAACTCGCTCGGTTGCCTTTAGTTTTACTTTCCTGCTTGCAAAGGCAGCTCTTGCTGCAGCCAATGGGATCATTATGGGCTTTGGATTAATCATAAAGTACTCATAAATTTTGTAATCAAATGATTCAGGAGACATTGACATAGAGACTTTCAATCTTTAAAGTCTCACTCTATACTAGGACACTTGCATATTTTTATTAACACTATTCTCTGTTCGCTTTCAGGCAAAATAAGACAAACCAAACACCTCTGCAAACTAGAACAGAAATTGCAACAGCACACAGTTATATGATATATACCTGGCATTACACTGCAGGTATGTGAAGATTAAAAAAAAACAACATAGAGGCCCTAATTAACACATATACACTGTTTTGGCAACTAGCAGTTTTTGAAATGCGAATTCACTGGATCAAACTCTCTCAAATATTGTCTCCAGCTGTATATGAAAGACGCATCTGCAAACTGTTTTCTGAATTTATTCACTTTGTTTTAACATGTATGATGCCTATTCTCTCCAGAGAAGTTTGTATGCAAATCATTATCTAAGATTCTATTTTTCTAGGCACTGATTGATTACTTTGCCAGGTGTTTGGATAGAGAGCAATTGATAGAGCAAAGCAAGAGTTACATCACCCTGGGTTTTGTTCCGAGGAGGGTACCACATGCTTGAACTCTGCTGATAAAAGCCAAAACCTGATGTACAAGCCTACAAGAGAACACAGAAACAGCCTGGAAAAAAATAGCATAGGGACTACAGATACCAAAATGTCTATGCCTGTATCTGGGTGCTGGCTTTGTATTCCTGCAAAGCAAACTTTAAAATATTCTGCAGCAGAAAAAGACCAGTTAGGACCTTCAGGACTTGAGGAAATAATCACTTGTTTCCTACATACTTTCTCTTTTTTCCCCTTCAATGCATCATAAATTTGTGTTGGAAAAATTTATTAGCTGGAAAACTATTACGGGAACTGCCAGAAACAAGCAATGATCATAGTAATGCATTACAAAATAAGGTAGTGTTGGAATCAGAAAAGCAGCAAAGCAACCTTCTTGAGGCTTATTTCCTGGGTGAGAGAAAAAGCTCAGGGTGTGACTGAGATGAGGTTTGTGCCACGGAAATGTATTAATCACCACCCATGAATAAAAGGAGCTGTTGACTAATGGGCAGTAAAGTTTTGGGTTGCAGCTGACTAACAGGGGCCTAGTTTCATTCTCTGCATCCTGCCCATGACTCTGAGAAGGGCTGTCCATCTTTTTTGCCCATCTGGCTATGCATTTGGCCTTAGTCAGGATTAAATCAACTGCTTGCAGAGTGCTGATGACTGCCTTACTGTAACTATGCCTATGAACGTTTCTTTGCATTTAACAACAGGACCCAGAATTCTGGTTAGATTCCAAGTCTCTGTGTTTTTTCTCCTTAAATTCTCACATATATTCACTTGAAATAAACGATTGCCAAAACAATATGCTTTCAGTCAATTGCTGTGCTGCAGTGACAGACAAATTTATCCTTAAATGTAGTCTGCAGTCAGAGTCAATTGACTGCTAAATAAATAGCAATTTTTGCCCATTATAAGTACCCATACAATAAACATTGACTAGATATTGTGTAAAATTCGTGGATGGAGAAATGAAATTTATGTGTTTTGCATTTTACTTATTAGTTTTAAAGTTGCGATGTAAATTGTGCAGTATATCTGACACAAAAGCCGCACAGCATCATAAGACCATTTTTTTCATGCCAGTCAAAAGATAACAGCAAAATCATGTGAAACATTAGCTATCAGATATGAAGGGTACTAAAATAAAGTTCCTGTCTCTTAAAGAGGCAAAACTGGCAGTGCTTGGAACGTAGCATTCAGGAAATAAAAAATAAAATGTTGCTAGAATGGAAAATAAACCTAACAGAAAAGTAAACTTTGCTATTAGAGGCTACAATGTTAATCAAGTTTCTGGTGAATAATGCTGCATTCACAGCTTGGAATATGAAGGCCTTTTTAATTAAGAAAATAAAATCACATTCACTTGAAAAATAGTTTAGAAATGGCATTAGATGAGTTGTCTTGAGTTCTTTAAGTAGAATAGATAAATAGCTTGATTCCTGGTACTTGAAAGAGTATGTCTTGCCAGGTTTTCCTCTCTTCCCTTTAGAATGTCACATCTTGCTCACTCAAGGACAAGATATTACACTGGATGGTCCTCTAGCCTAATTTATTCATTCCTTTAAAACTTCCAAAGTTTATATCCCCTTCAGGATTTTATTTGAAAGCCCATGTATGTCTGCATCATAGGAATCTTTACTAGTTCATATTTTGGGTGGGTTGTTACCAATAAATAACATGATTGCTATGCCTTTAGTGGATGCTAATTAAGGAGAAAAACATTTAAAACACCTGCAGAAGATAAGATTTTCCCAGTTTGGTGTAATTTCCCATTCTCAGCTTAAGAGAATGCTGGTTACAATCTCATGTGGTGTAGTAACTATTATCTGGATCTGCACTCAGATTAAATTGTTATGTTTTTAACAGTCTACAGAGCCTTCCTTAGTTTCTCTCTCTCTTTCTCTTTTACCTCATGTGATCTGCTGTTTCAGTCTCCTTGTGACTCACTGACATTAAGCTTCCCCCTAGTTGTATCAGGGCATTCCCCAGCTGATATTGGAGGCTGGAACTGGAAAATGTCCTCTGTGGGACTGGAGTGGAACATCTCCCACAGTGAGCTCCAGGAGTTTTAAAGCACAGGTCTTTTTCTTTGGCAAGGATTTCCTCATACTAAGCAGTACAGGATGAATATATTTACTGGATTTACATTTTAAAGAGCCCAGAAATTGTCTAAAAAAGCTGTAGCTGAGACATTAAAGTTGTAGTTTAATTTAAAAGGGTCTCTGCTACTCTGCCCAGTGAAATTGTTCTTTGCAGGAGAAAATCACAGCAGAATTTTCTAAGCTCACTTGGAGATGGTTGAGTGCAAGCAGAGCAGTTTTAGCCCTTTGACAAGAGGTTGTACTATACTCAAGATGGGGGAGATAAGAGGTTTGTTGGTGAGAGATGCTCCAAAGGAAGAAAGTGGTGTCTGTTCAATTCTATCTTTGCTAGCACTGAGGTTCTAGAGGATGCAGGCGCTTTGACTGGTATAGGTTGTTTTTCTCAAATGTGAGCTTGGTAAATAATCAGGAAATTCCAGGGAAAATGGAATGGCAACCGGCAGTTTTTGAAATTGGTTTGGCGTGAGGTTTCTTTTTCTCTCTCCTTGCTCTAGGTCATCTGTGAATATGCTTACCTCACTAGCTTAAGAGTCAGTGCTCTCTCTACCTGTTGCTTATTTGCTCGCTTCCCCACAAAGCCACTGTCTTTAACCTGGTGATAGATATCCCTAGGTGCCTCACTAAGTATCATAAGAAACAATTAGATCAAGCAATTTTAAATTAACATAGTCATACAGTTTGAAGAGAACGGTATGACAGTCCCAAAGTCAAACGCTCAAAAAGTAGGAAATAGCAGAAGCAGATTTGTTTGCACTTCCGTGATTTTGGTTTCTTTATACATCTTATTACAATGCTTTCTTCAATGCATGATCACACCCTTCCTCTTCTCCTCACCCTCCCAGGACTCCAGACTCACTTAGTGCATGACATAGACAGTGCTCACTTAATGAGCATCTTTTTAGTGTTTTGTTTATGTCTCAACATAATGTGTTATGCCAACACATAGTGTTTGGTGTTTAGGGACTGTGCCTGATGACCAGGAAGCCACGTGCTTTGAGATGACTTGTGCTTCTCTATAGTGCCTGAATGCTTCAAAAGTCATAGTTTGTCTTTACAAAGGCCCCTGAAACAAGCAAATCATGTCACTCCCAGGTCTTATGATTAAAAGAAAAAATTAGCTTGATTTGAGACAGACAGTTCTATTTGTGCAGTTCTGACAAAAATGTGACATGCAGGAAATCATGTTTGAGAATATGTAGGAGTGAACTGAACTTCCTGTCTTCAAACTGTAGCTTGTCCTAACTTCACTTACAGCTGTGAATCTGTGATTTCTTTTGCTGAAGCTTGAGTTCAGACACCCAGAAGTTAACATGCAGCCTTCACTTGTTTTAAAAAAAAAATAAAATATTAGTTCAAGTAACTTTTCCAGTTTCAGGTAGAAAATACATGGTATAGAGAATAATTCAGTTTAGCCTTTAACTTCAACCCTGACCACACCTTTTTCTCCTGCAGTCCCTGATTCTAACTGTTATAGACCTCCCAGTCTCTATGAGGATTATGGGTGCTACCAACAATAATCACTTTTACTTCAGAGCTTTCCTGCCCTCCCAGGGTGTTTTGTAGCATGCATGCCGAATAAGGTATTGCGAAGGAGGAAAATACATAATTGTGAAATTGTGAAGTTGGCTTCCTTAGGCATACGACAGGACTGAATTACGATTATACAGTGATGAATGCTGGTATTTCCTAATTTTGAAACCTTAACCTTGTAACCAATAAAAAGAGATGTTCTATGCAACCTGCTTGGTTTTCAAAAATTTAAATGAAAAAAAGGCTCCAGAAGTACTGCCTTGTAGAGAACTATCTTGAGTTGTTATCACACTCTTTGAATCAGTTAACTGTGATGTTAGACCATCACTAGAGGAAAAATGAGGGAGCGGTAGATGACAGTGAGGCTCTAGTGTAGAATGACCATATTTCTGGAATGCATTTACTGTACATCCAGTGGGACAATGCTCCTGGCAGGAGAAAGGGATATGTCTTGAGAGAAACAGTATCAGTGTGGAGATGAATGCCATTTTTATTTCTTTCAACACAAAGCTGAGCTTTTCTATTGCTTCTGTTCTACACTGCAATTTCCCTCTTGCATTCTGGCCTGTTTCCTTACTGAGTCAGACCAGGTCTGCTTCTCTCCCTGTTCAGTCTTTTAACAGGCTTCCTTTGCAGTCCACTTGCATATGGGTCAAGTCTCGTCCTCTCCTTGACAGCTTCTTTATTTCTCTGTGATTTGTGTGGCTATGTGGAATTTGGCATTTTCAGGGATAGTTGTGCTTAGCCTCATGCTTGGGCATGCCCTGTGGAGGTGGAATATTTGATAATCATAGCTGCAAAGAGCCACTATATGAGATGCAGTTACTCTTAGAATTTTAGCAGCACTCATATTGGAATGTGGCATGCTCCTGATGCAGCAACCATGTAAAACTGTAATGTCTGTGGGTGTTAGAAGAATTGAAAGGAAAAAAAAAAGCCTCAGAAGTATGGATATTTGAATAAAACAGTATATTCTTAATTTATGTTTTGAAAAGACCAAACTATTCTGGTTGAAATTTTCTGAAAACTAATTTTACCTTAACACAGCAGACACACAGAAAAATTTTGTTTCAAAATTTAGCAGACCTTTAAAATATCATTTTTTAAACAGATGTTATTACATGGCTTTAATAGGTGGAGCAACCAATAGTAGCTACTAAACCACCGGCAAATGGAAGTATGTTTCTATCTACATAGGACTGACCTGGAACACGAGCTACAATCTAAAATTATAGGACTGTGTGCTTTATTTCCAATCTCAGAGCTTCAAAACTGATTTATTTAAGGATTTTCCTTTCTCACTAGAAGACATTTCCCTTCATAGCCAGTCTCTCCCTCATTTCTTCCCTCCATACAATAAAATGTTCTTCCTGATCTATGATACTGAAACGAAATTAAGCCTTGTCTGGCATCCTTTCAAAAAGACAGAGATGCAGGGAGGATATTTGAGCTATTAACTAAACCTTGTATATAACATTTTCCATTCTCTTTTAATAATGCTTTGGCATTTTCTTAGTGCTTTTCATTCTTCATAAAAACATGACCTAAAAATACTTCATGAAAAACTGAGCTAGATCCTCGAATGGAGGAAGAAAAAGGAAACATTTTTGTGGGGCTCTGGAACATACAGGCAGAGGAAATGAGCCAGATTTCACTCTCCTTCAGTAGATTTTGTTTCAAAATGGCTGGCAAAGAAAAAAAATATCTTGGAACTTCTCCAGATTTCTTAGGATTTCTGTGAGCAGCTAATGTTTCCTTTGAATTGCCTGAAGTAACTTCAAGGGGGAGCTGTACACTCTTACAACAAAAAAAAGTCAAATATACAGTGGTGCTAATAGTGCTAGTGCTCTGGTACCTGCAACATAGTTATTTGTACATACATGTACTTCAATATCAGAACTAACTGGAAAGATTTTATACTCTACTCTTTCTCCCCTTCATTTTTCTTTCCCTTCTCTTCTTCTCATACATTTCTTCCTTTTTATTTTCTCTCTCTCTCTTCCACAACTCTTTGCTTCCTCTCTATAACTCATTTTTATTACTCACATTGAACCACAGCTGCTGAGTTTCTATGCCATTACTTGCAAGCCAAAAGACTGCCTCTTTATTAAAAAGAAAAAAAAAAAGAGGGACATCCCCTCCCGCCCCCCACCCCAACTCTCCTCCCTGTAAAAATCCCATGTAGAGCTCTTGAAGGATTTATATTCTCTTCCATCACATTCGCAGAGGCACATGCCAAATCGGTTTTCATGTCCATGAAGGAAAAGTTGGACTCGATGGAAGACAAAAGATAATAATGCTACATTTGTATTTTTACAGCTGATGACCACACACTTCACTCTGAGTATGTTAGGATCTGTATTTCCAGGTCTGGGTGCACAGTAATAAAACTGCAAGGAAATTCATAACATCACATGCTGTTTAAGAAAAGCACAGAGACCCTTTCTAATACTCTTCTTCTTCCAATGTCTCTGCAAAGGAAAATTAATTGCAATCTGTAGTCTGCTTTCTGAGACTAAGAAAGTTTCCTCTGTAAATCAACACTGCAATTGGAGGTTAATGTAAGTCTATAGGCCTTCTTTTTGTAAGTCCAATGGTCTTTGTCAAATGCTGGTGAAGGCATTTTTCTCACAACAGTGGTGACTTACTTTTAATTCAAATACCTAGTATTTGTGCCTGAAACTTCGTGATGATAATTATTCAGACTTCATGATAAGAACAAGTTTAGGGTCAAAATTCTTTGTTTCTGAATGCACATTTATGCAATCGTATTCAAATTGAGATTTGAAGGGCAAATTTGGAAACCCTGGATAATTGCACTGTAACAAACTCTTCAAGATTCACTGTACTTTCTCGGTCTCTACAGGTACCATATCACCTCTGCTACCTTCTTCCATGCCAAAGAGTTGAAAAGAAAAAAACCAAACCATTTCAAGAACAAAATCCAGTGTTTGATGTTCTACATTCATACAAGATATTGTGCTCTAGTCACTATATGTTCTTTTGTGGTTAATGCTTGTGATCCACCTCATGTAGCAAGGCATCAGTTTATGATGTGCTGCCCAGAGACTGTAGAAAAAGATATTTCCTCATCCCCAAAAGGTGTACTACCGAATAAGAGACAAAGCACGACCAAAGCCAGAACAAATAATCAAGTAGCGTTTAAGTTATTTGTCAGCATGAAAAGTATTATAATTCTATTACTTCATTCAGTAATGAGGTTGTAAATCATAGATACGACAGTGGAAAAAATTTCAGTGTTTTTTTAGGTAATGCATGTTTGGTAAGGCAGGATGAATATTCTGTGTAAGTTGAGGGCTCACATAAGCTGTTGATAAACTGCAAAAATTCTAGAGCAAGGCATGGCAGCAAAATTATTAAGGTCCGTAAATATTGACTTGGGAGGAAAATGTGAAATGATAACTCAGGGAATTGTGATAACAGTCTGCAAAAGCTGAAGTATGTGAATGACAAAGAAGTAGAGGAATTTACTGTGATGAAAGGAAGTACTACAAGAATTAATGAAATATTTGGAGGAAGTATAACTATGAGGCTGCAAAATGCTTTAAAGTAGACTTAAAAAATAAGACTGGACAAATGTCTAATATCTACTAACTATTAGTTGCCAACAAGATTTATATCCATGGGAAAAGACAAATGTCCTGAGAGCTATCAGTCAAAGCATTTCTAGTAGAGATGGTGGGTATGTGAATAACTGACTGAAGTTGTAAGAGGTGCAAAGAAGGGCAAGTATGATGATTAAGGGAATGGAGACACTCAGGAGAAATTTGCATTGTTTGGCTTAGAAAAGCAAGTGGAAAAGATGATACCATTCTCTGCACATGAATGAGGAGGGCTACAAAGAGACGACCTTCAAACAGATAGAGGTGCTGTGACTGTATGGAGTCTGAAAATGAGAGCAAGAAGGCTCTTCTAATTTCCATTAAAAATAGTCCATAGTATTCATGGGACTTTTAAGAGAAGAGATCAGAGTAACACAAAAAGTCACTTTTGTGACTAGGTGACTGATTGGACTGCTTTGTGTGATCCTGGAAAATCTTTCCAAACTTACAGTCTAAATGTGTATTCAGCCTTTGTGAACAGTTAGTCTCTGGTTCTTCACTCCTGTTCCCTTAATCTACAGCGCAGGAACTATTTAGCTCTTCCATATAAACACACTTCTCAGTAAACGATTCCCAAGACTCATCTTTCTGAACACAGCTGTGAACTTAATCACACATTGTGTTAAGTAGCATTTCCAATAGTAGCCAAGGAGAAAAAAATACTTTTTTTTCACCTCTGTCATATCTATGGAAGAGCCTGCAGGTAAAAAACCCTTTCCTTTTACTTTATTCAAGAGGTAAGATTAAAAGGTTAAAATGGCCTGTCATCATTTTAGATGTTATAAACCACCAAAATACTGGCTCCTCAGAGAACCGCTAGTCTGCTAGCCTGCTAGTGTAGGTATGTACATTATCACTTGGAGACCGTTTGTGAGTCTTAGCATCTAAGTTAATGGCCTGTCTGGAGTGGCTAACTCTGCCTGTAATTTTGATGTGTAAATAGCGTATACAAAGATGCGTTATATATAATATATTAAAATATATACACTGTTGCTCTAATAAAGTAACTTCTGTTCATTATTGCACTGCGGTTCACTTAAGAAAAGAACTTGCAGGAGATTCCAGATTATCAGTGCATTACTTTGTCAGAAAGGGGACATGCATTGTCCCCAGCCACAATTGAGTTTTGCTGTGGGGAGAGAATTGTGTGTGACATAAAATGAGAAAGTGGTAGAATTGTATGGTTCTATCTGGTCCCTTCAATGTAGGAATATATAATCACTGGGAAACAATCTAGGATGGTCATGAGATGGCTTGAAATAAGCAGGATAGATAAACAGAAGGGACTCAGGCTCACCTGCTCTGATATTTCACTTTATGTATCCTAGTACAGGGAGAGATTGTTCCAATTCACTGCTGATGTCTTCAGCTCAGTGTTCAAACTCCAGATTATTTAAAAAAAAAAAAAAAAAAAAAGAAAAAAAGAAGTAGCTTCACTGTCGTTTTACTTCTGTAAAAGTAACAACACAATATATCTTGCAGGAAGTTTTGCAGTTTCACGGTCTTATCACTTCATAAAGACTATGAATTGCCACATGAAAATGTGGCATATGAAAAAGCTTACTTTTTCTCTGTGAAAGTGAAAACCCTGAGATTCCTCAGGTTTCAGTGTAATAATTTTCATACAGGAGGAATAATTAAATTTATATGTTTGAAAAGAGAAAAGCTGTGTTGAAAATTAAATAATTTTTCATGTAGATACTGAAAATTTTCTGGAAAATGCTGGAAAATTCACAAAATATAGCCATTTAAGAGGTTTTGAATGATAAATCTAAGACATCAACTTTCTGTCTATGGGAAACTTTCCTGTAGCAAGAATGCATAATATCAGCTAAAATGATATAAGTCTTGTCTGGAAGGAACATATCCAGGTCAACTTGTAAAGCCCAGAAAGTACTTTTTTTACACATTGCCTCGCTTTGATAGATAGAAAGTCCTGTGCAAGTGTATTCACAGGGGACTGGTGATGAATAAGCTTAAATGGAAGAAATAAAGGTAGCAGTTCAGGCAGGAACAAAAAACAGTGTTTCCATTTTTTTGTCTCTGATTACCATTCTAGTAAATAGTCTAGTGGTAGGACCAGATGGTGATTCTATAGAGGTGTGGCAACAAATTGAGGAATGGAAAATGACGTGCTTGCAGATGTATGCATCTGATTCTCTCAGATTTTTCTAAGTGAAGAAGATTTGATACAGTAAGAAAAATTTCCAATGTGTTCATTTTATATTACTCTTCATTAAAAATTTCAGTTCCTTTTCTGGAAAACCTCCTCAACTCAGTTGCTTTTAATACTTATGCAAGTTGATTTCATTGAGAGCAAGCGGTTGGAGTGTATTGAGAGGGATGCAAAAATAAATTAAATGTTTTTCTTGTGAACATACAAGTTGCTACAATGGGAATTTCAGTGGTTTTATATTTATAAATAGTGCCTAAATTCTTTGCATGAATCTGCATAGCAGGAGGATTTGAGCATACTTACAGCTGCTGCACTGCACTCAGACAAGAAAATGTTTGCTGCTTTTGTTTTAAAGGTGATTGCCTTAGTTCTCTGTAGTACAAATAAAAATTCATCCTTTCTGGCCTATTTATGTCAGATGAACCTGTTTCTAAATCCAGGTTTAAATTTGCCTTGGTTAAATGCTATCTGATCACTGATTATGTACCTTTGGTCTGCTCTGTAGACAGTGCCTGTTCTCCAGGTAATTCAACCTAGGACAATCAGGCACAATCCACATTTAGGCTCACCTCTGGCTTGGTATCGTGCAAGTTTTGCACTTTCAGTCCTTTTAGAAACCTGGTTGAGGTTGGAAGAGACCACCTGAGAGCATCTAGTCCAACCCTCTTGCTCTAGCAGGGTCAGTTAGAGCAGGTTATCCAGCTGGGTTTTGAAGACCTCTCCCTCTGACCTACTGATGAGCCTGAGGCATTTTAACATTTTTAAATGTTAAACAATTTCAAGTAAACATTAATATTTCTTTACAAGAACCCGAAGATAACTGCAGGGCCACTTTGTTGCCCACCTTATCTTTGCTCTTCTAACATGTCTCTGATAGTGTGTATTTGCATATAGAGAGATATGGCATAAAGAGCTAGGCACAAGGTTTGATGTATTAACAGTTGAGAAGGGAGCCAGTGAGGGAGAGCAAGGCATGCCTTGATCTTAAACTGCCTATTGGAACAGAGTTGGGCCGAAACCTAATTGTCCTAGTTTGAAAGATATCCCAGAAGTGATGGAGCTTAAGTGCAGTATGGAAGATGAAGGCAACAGAATTGAATCCTTGAAAGAAACTGGCAGTGTAGATATCCCCAAAATACAGCGGAAGAGACTGAGTGAAATGTAAAAGCTAATGCTACCTCCTGCTTCTTACAAGTCTGAGATCAGTCTGGAATAAATCAAAAGACAGCAATGGATTTGACCCAGAAGGGAGAGTGGTTTCTAGTTTCCAGATTATGTTCCTGCATAGTTGTTAAAGGAGAGCTTTCAGACAACTTCTTGTCTTGATCTGTACCCAATTTTTACTATCATTTATTTGAAGGAGTTTTGCATGCAAACTTCACTTTTTGGTAGTTGCAATAGTCTTTAAATGAACATTTTGGGATACTCTTTGGATAGTATTTGGAATATTATTAATTGGAATCCAAAGCATATCTGAATTTTGGACATTTCCCCACTAGTTTAACAGATCTGGTAAACAAACATGCTAACAATTCAGCACTTAAGCCTCTGTTGTTTCTGGGTGGGTTTTTGGACAGAGGGGGAAATTTTTTGGTTTTAATGCGACTGTGGCAAAGAACACAGTACAGTGCGTTCCTCTTTGAGATAGTCATTCTTTAGGTTATATAGATTATTGTATTTTTGGATAAAGAATTTGTAGTTGGAGAAGTGCACAAGTGTAGCCATTAAAACCTGGCTAATATAGGGCAATTTAAGTGTGAGGCGAAACCAGCTTGTGGTTACAGAAGATAACATAGATTGTACTGTGCAAATGAAAATGCAACATAAAGCTTTATTTTTCCTTTGTCAGCTTCTTAGTAATCTAATACAATTTAATCAGATCTGATAGAGACAGTAACAGTTTTCACTAGTTATTTCTAACTAGGAACAACTTCTGCAGTATTTCTCTGTTCCTGAACTAAACAGGAAAATACAGTTTGAAGATTCAGTGTTTTCTAGGTAGCACATGGGAGGCAAGCAAGGTGGTGAAGGGGAGATTTAGCATAAGTATTATGAACCACCAAAGGTCAAAAACATAAATTACTTTCTTCCTTGGCACAGCACCTGATGCAATGAACAACTCTTTCATGCATTTGGGGAGTGAAAATGGAAAGACTACTGAGAGAATGCTGGAGCATTCTCTGTCTTCATTTGGATCATTATCTTCCATTATTTAAATCTCAGCTGCATCTTTGTACCCCTACTAGTACTCCACAGAAAAGAGATTTGTCAGTTCTCAGGATGGGAAAGACTGCAGTGATATAGTTCTGACCGCTACATACATACTGCATTTCTACATAGAAATCTAGGAGAAAGTCATTGGCTTTCAGGTATGTCAGTATTGTTCTGCCTGCTGTAAGCATCTGCAAGTTGCTGCTAAGCACTTGAATCAAATAGAAACAAGAATTCTAGGGCTGCTTTGGTGTAGAGGCATGAGACGGGTGATAGGAACTAAACCCCAAATTTTCAAGAATCAGGGATTATTGACCTTTTCATCTGTTAGCTCTAAAAAGCCTTTCGTTGCTATGGCAAGGTAGATTCTTCACAGGAAACTTCATGGGGTTTTTTCCTCCCTTGCTTGGCTTTCTTTATAGTGGAAGCACATGGCCTTTACATAATCTAACTTCCTTCTTCTTGGATCTTTCTGTCCAGCCTTACAAACCACAGAAGTCTTCAGCTGAACAAATGGGAATTTCAAAATCTGAGCGCTCTTTGTTCACGATAAGAGCTCATATTAAACATAACTAAATAGTATAAATAAAATATCTGAATTATCTCCACAAATGTGTAAAATATTAAGTTTGACATTTCTTGCAAGAAATTTTTAGTGGATCGAACAATTGAAGAGAACAAATAAGAAAAGGGGAAGGAAAAGGAGGGGAACTGAAACATAAAAATCAGTCAAAGAGGAAAAGTGTTATTTAAATAATCTCTGTTGCAGTTCAGTTGATGAATTATAAAAATGAAGTGGCCTTTAAGAGCTGACGGTAAAAAATTATCTGCATTACTTTCCCATAAACAGTATTTAAGGACAATTTAATTGAGAACTTGCTGAAGACCTGAAAGCATAAAAAAGAGAAAAAAAAGTTTAAAAACATTTTTCATCTAGAATATCACAATGTTTTAATGCCAATGTTGATTTTCAAACTGACTGCTCAATTCCTTTGACAAAATTTGAATACAATCTTTGCTCTTCTTGTATTAGCAGCTGGTAATGAGTTCTGACAATAGCAGGAACAGCATAAAAGCATATAGAGCTGAGAATCTGTATGAATCACTTCAGTAAAAGCATGGAACACAAAGGAGAAAATGACAGAAGCGATTTTGGACTTAGATGCAGCATATGCATGTTTATTGTATACACGGGTATTCTAACTGAAAACATACATGTTCAATCAGTGTTACACCAAAAAATTATACAAAAATCTGACTACTTGAGAGATCAGAAAAAAGTGACTGTAAAAAGGAAATCATTAGTGTATGTAAAAGTTTCTAGAGGAGTCTCTGTTTTCTTGCCTTACTTGTTATTTAATATCTTCCTCTTTAATGAGTAGGAGAATATAAAGTAATTTCCAATAAAGTTTCTGTAGAACATGATGCAGTAAAAAAACCTGTCAGACAGATCAGTTATACATAGCAGTCTAGTTCACATGGTTGGCCTGTACCTTGTATTTTAGTACAGCTACACGTAATATTTCAAATTTGTGAGCAGAGAACAATTTACTAGGCAGGAAACTGAATCCCACAAAGAACACAGTCAAGTGTATTTCTTTTTTTTTATGACTGATAACTAACTGGAAATGAGATTCTGTACACCCATGGTATTACTTATGATTTAGATCACACCTATGTCTGAACTATTCTTCTCTTTTCTGTTTTTTGCTCCTATTGATTTGATAATAGGATCTTCTAAACCAAAAGCATTAGAAGAGGCTGTTTAATTGCTTTTACAAAAAAGTTTTCTTCTTGTCATGTGAGAAGACAATTAGAGTGGTTGCTGTCAATAGTCTTGGTTTTATGAAAAATTATTCCCTTGCCCCAGTATTAAATTCAGTGGGATTAAAGCTGAACAAATTTACAAATTTTGTAAGCTAATATAATATGTTTTCCCAGATCAACAGATATAATTAATGATGGACAGAAAATCAGCATGTGTACATCAAGACTGAGGAACAATACATTATGCATCCAGTTTGCAGCAAGTGATGTGAAAATAAATAAGGTAGCATAAATCAATCTGAAGAAGAAATATAGAAACCCTGAAATCAAGCATGTAAGTAGAGATTATTTTCATCCATATTATTTTAACGTTCAAATAGATACACCCTCATACCCCTTGGAGATCTGCTGCTAGAATGACTAAGGAAAACCTTATGCATTATCTCATTTCATTATTGCTAATATGTTCTTTAAAATTACTTCAGTTCACCTTACTGAAAGCAAAGATGATGCATTTACTGCAATTGATTAAACTTGTAACTTCAATAATTTTCTGAGAAAATGAATCATAGAATGGTTAGAGTTGGAAGGCACGGTAAAGATCATCTAATTCCAACCCCGCTGCAGGGACACCTTCCACTAGACTAGGTTGCTCAAAGCCCCATCCAACCTAGCCTTGAACACTTCCAGGGATGGGCATCCACAACTTATCTGGGCAACCTGTTCCAGTGTCTCAATACGCTCACAGTAAAGAATTTCTTCTTAATATCTAATCTAAATCTACCCTCCCTCAGTTTAAAACCGTTACCCCTTGTCCTATCACTACACTCCCTGATAAAAAGTCCCTCCCCATCTTTCCTGTAGGCCCCCTTTAAGTACTGGAAGCCTGCTATAAGGTCTCCACGGAGCCTTCTCTTCTCCAGGCGGAACAGCCCCGACTCTCTCAGCCTGCCTTCACACGAGAGGTTCTCCAGCCCTCTAACCATCTTTGTGGCCCTCCTCTGGACCCACTCCAACAGGTCCATATCTTTCTTGTGTTGGGGACCCCAGAGCTGGATGCAGTGGTGGTGTGGTCTCATGAGAGCATAGTAGAGGGGCAGAATCACGTCCCTCGACCTGCTGGCCATGCTTCTTTTGATGCAGCCCAGGATACGGTTGGCTTTCTGGGCTGCAAGCAACTATTGCCGGTTCATGTTGAGCTTCTCATTCACCAGCATCCCCAAGCTCTTCTCCTCAGGGTTGCTCTCAATCCATTCCCCACACAGCCTGTAAATGTACATGGGATTGCCCCAACTCATGTGCAGGACTTTGCACTTGGCCTTGCTGAACTTCATGAGGTTCACACAGGCCGCCTCTCCACATGCCCATGACAGTCCTTCTGGATGGCATCCCTTCCCTCCAGCGCATTGACTGATCCACACAGCTTGGTGTCGTCAGCAAACTTGCTGAGGGTGAACTCAATCCCACTGTCAATGTCACCAACAAAGATGAAAAAGCACGGGTCCCAATATTGACCCCTGAGGAACACCACTCATCACTGGTCACCACTTGGACATCTCCACGTTGACTGCAACTCTTTGAGTGAGGCCATCCAGACAGTTCCTTATCCACCAAGTGGTCCATCCATCAAATCCATGTCTCACCAATTTAGAGACAAGGATGTTGTGCGAGACAGTGTCAAATGCTTTGCAGAAGTCGAAGTACATGAAGTCAGTTGCTCTTCCCTTATCCACCAAAGCTGTAATGCAGTCATAGAAGGCCACCAAAATTGTCAGGCAAGATTTGTTGGCTGTCACCAATCACATCCTTACTTTCCTTAGGCCTTAGCATAGTTTCCAGGAGGATCTGCTCTATGACCTTGCCAGACACAGAGGTGAGACTGACTGGCCTGTAGTTTCCTGGCTCTTCCTTTTTTCCCTTTTTAAAAATGGGGATTACGTTTCCCATTTTTCAGTGAGCAGGAATTTCCCTGGACTGACACGACTTCTCAGATGTGATGCATGGTCACTTGGCAACTTCATCCATCAGTTCCCTCAGGACCCGTGGATGAATCTCATCAGGTCCCATGGACTTGTGCACCGTCAGGTTCCTCAGCTGGTGTCAAACCTGTTCTTCTCCTACAGTGGGTGGTTCCTCATTCTCCCAGTCCCTGCCTTTGCCTTCTGTGACTTGGGCGGTGTGGCTAGAGCACTTGGCGATGAAGGCTGAGGCTAAAAAGTCATTCAGTACCTCTGCCTTGTCTATATCCCAGGTGACCAGGTCTCCTGTTTCCTTCTGGAGAGGGCCCACATTTTCCCTAGTCTTCCTTTTATCACATACCTATAGAAGCTTTTCTTGTTGCCCTTGACGTCCCTGGCCAGGGACGTATTTGGGCTTTAGCTCTCCTAACCTGGTCCCTGGCTGCTCAGACAATTTCTTTGTATTCCTCCCAGCCTGCCTGTCCTTGCTTCCACCCTCTGTAGGCTTCCATTTTCTGTTTGAGTTTCTCCAGGAGCTCCTTGTTCATCCATGCAGGCCTCCTGGCATTTTTGCCTGACTTCCCCTTTGCCGGGATGCATCACTCCTGAGCTTGGAGGAGGTGGTCCTTGAATATTAACCAGCTTTCTTGGGCCCCTCTTCCCTCCAGGGCCTTATCCCACAGCACTCTACCAAGGAGATCCCTGAAGAGGCCAAAGTCTGCTTTCCTGAAGGCCAGGGCAGGGAGCTTACTGTGCGTCCTCCTCATTGCTCTAAGGATCTCGAACTCCACCATCTCATGGTCACTACAGCCACTGACACTGTGTGTGTCAGTATCTTTTATAAACATTATTTAGTCAAACACACATATGTGCTAAACACACATATTAGGAAAGCAAAAATATAGCCATGTACAGACTATGAGAGGTACTTTGAGGCAGTAATTCTGCTGCTCCTGCCCTTCTAGGTAATTTCAGTATCTTGTGACTACAACCATGTGAAGCTTTGATTCTGGGATTCAAGATCCCAGATGGACGTATATATTAAAAAGAAGTTGTTCTGGATGGCAACCACTATACTTCTGAGGTCACAAAAGTGTGATGTAATTGGTGCAAGCATCCAATTTCCCTGTGAAACCTGCTTATTCTGGACTTAAGCAAGTTTTTGCAAACTTTTTCGTTGTTCTTCATGAAATGAATGTATGAAAGGTTATCAAGGGCATCAGTGGACAATATACTGAATTTTTGAATCATTGATGATGCTTGTTATTTAGAAAAAATACCAGCTAACTGTAAGGACATCTTACTGTGGAAGCACTAGGTATGTTCCTGAGACTTTTTTCTAAATAATATCTGCATTCTTGGTCACTGAAATAATTTAGGGCTTTACTTAATGTAAGCTGGTAGGAAAAGTGCATGAAGACTGTCAAAGTGGTCCTGAATTAATATTTAGGCAGATACATTGTCTCTTTATAAACCCCGATCTTCTCTTTCCCTGTACAAATATTTTCTTTATTACCACGGAAGTAATTATGCACAAACCATGCAAAATTTTTATAAGCACTCCAGTGCATCTTCAAATCCTCTCAGCAAAGTAGTGTATCTATTTAAGCTCATTTTTTAATTGTACACATCTCCATAAGTCCAAAGCAATGTGGCTTAAACATACAAATTAGTCTGTTGGTCCTGGCAAAGAAGAATATTTTCTATTTTCTATTAATGTTATTCCCTTTGGGAGTGACTGCATAGGAAAAGAAGCCTCATTGTTAGAAATTTTTTCTCACATGCTGTAAAATTCGCATCACTAAGTGCATTCCCTCTCGAGCCAATGGACCACATACATCAGTTTAGAGCACAAAATCATTTATTTGCTCCTCTTTAAAAGTGCTGTTGTAAGAGAGACCTGTGAAGGATTTTTGCAACACTGACCTATCTAGTTATTTCTAATTGCAGTAGAATATAAATTACTTTCTCTGGACAATATAGTAAGAGAGAACTGATGAACAAATACTTTAATTTCATCTCTTCAAATGCGAAAATCCATTCTGGAGGAACTGTTTTGTTTGCATTGCAGTTTGACCCTTTGAAGGAGAACCTATTAGTCTCAACACAAACTTTTCTGTGCTGATTAGCACTGCTTCACTTTCTTGCTTAATCTAATAATTTATTCCATTAAGATCGGAATATTCATAGATGAGAACATAAATGTGAAGAACACAAATTCTTATAAACAGGCAATCAATTCAATTTCTAAGTCAGAATTGCAAAGTTCTTTAAAATACAGACTCCTAGCCTGAGAGCTGGAAGGGATGATAACCACTTTGCTTAAAGTGCTGAGGCAAGTAGGTGCTCAGATTTTGTCTTTTAGGGCAGAAGGACTGGAGAAGAAATCAAAAAAAAAGAAAGGAAAGAACATCATATGCAATGGAAGGGGATATTCTATAATTCTAGCTGTGATCTCATTGGCGGTGGAAAAACTGACAGTCATTGCTGCTTCAGGAGCACGTCTTACAGTGTGCTAAGCATGTGGGGAAAAAAAATGCCACTAGTATCAATACTTCTCTTTCTGCCCATGTATTCTACACAGACACAGTAAATGTGTATGCTCTGAAGTGCAGTGAGAAAGTGCAGAAAAAAGCTGTCTTTCTAAAAAATTATTTTGAACATGGTGATAAAGTAGTGATTCAACCTTATATCATACTATGCAATGATATTGACAGGAGTCAGGAGTCATAAAGATACACTCTTAAGTATATCCTTAAAAAAAAGTGAAGGCATATAAGAACATTCTTCATTTTAATTTTTATTTAATCAAGAAGATAAAAGGGCAACAGACTGGGCAGAAAGGTTCTCTGAATTAACAATTTAATTCAGCAACTTCTGTTCTGACATAATTCTCATTGGTCCAATGTGTAAAACAGAATAAAAAGAAATTGTTGTTTTGTTGAATACGTGTAATACAGGTCAACACTTCTTATACTAGGTGGTATTATGAAATCTTGTAAAGAGTTGTGTTTCAGAGATTCTTTAGCAGGTAAACAATTTTCTTTCTCTTTGGGAATTTCTTTTTGTCTTGAGGACTTTAAACAAAACAAAACCTTTAAACAAAATGTGCAGTTTCTGAGCAGCATAATAGTTTCTGAGCAGCAGTTAGGAATAATTAAAGCTGCCTGGAGTATGAAATGGACACTTGATGAGCCAGTATAATGAGCCATTAATGACTGTACAGAGCCACAGGAACTTGCATTCAAGAGGGAATGTGACAGAACATGTCTCTGTATCCAGTACCTTCAACCATGTGCTATCAGTCATTACAGATATCCTGAGAATTACCACATGCTGAAGTTAGGTTGCTTACTATGTGAAAAAAAACCCAGAGAATATGGGTAGCTCACTGTCAAACACACCTTTTATGTAAAATTTTAAAGAATCTTTAGAAGAGAACTTATATGGACTCGATTTTTTACCTAACATCCTGCCAGAGAAAAATTGGTTTAACAAGAGTTTTGTAAAACCTAGTTAAAGACTGAAAAAATGTGAAATGCCTGCTTCTTAAATTTACTTAACAATGTTGGGTACTTTTTGTGATGGAAGAGGTGAGAATATTTGTAGCAGGGTTGAAATGGGACCTTTTGGGGACTGCAGAAAGGGGAAGTTCAAATATTAAAATAATGACATGTCAGAAATTTCTTCAGTGAGTTGTTCAGAGGAGACACTGCACAAAAGGAAAGAAAAAACCAACAAACATGTGCTTCTGTTGTAGTTAGTATCATTACTGTGGCATTATAGATTCTAGTGAGACAGAGACAGGATCTTGAGATACCTGAATCTCTTTCACAAATTCAACTGCCTTACTTCCTGGCAGGCTGGCAAGCAAATCTATCTTTTGAAATGTTCACCTGAAATCACATTTTAAGCTAACTTTCCTTATTTACAATTTGTTTTCCTGTTTTCTTTAAATACCAGTTTACTTTGTGCCCTCCTAGCTCAGCTCCCCACTTCTTCATTGCTACAGTCTATCTGATATTTCTTAAGCAAAACAGGGTGTTCTTCATTTCCTCTCTGCAGGAAAATGCAATAATGTGGTGTTATAAAGGAAAACGTATTTTACTATACTCTGAGTCATTGGCAGAAATAAGGACTACAGTTTTGAGCTATAGAGATCTGAAATGAGCTGAAAGCATGAACTTTTCATTCCGAGTTGTCAGGAATCAAAGAATATTTTAATGATTTGGTCAAATAACTCTACTTTTCAAAACATACTGTGGGTCTGCTAAGAATAATGTAGGATTATATAAAGCAATTACAATACACATTAAATATGATAAAAGCTTTAATTTTTTCATGTCTTAAAAATGTAGGATTGATGTTTCTTTCTTGGTATTCCCTATAATAAACATTCCTGTCTTTCCTGGATTTGTTTGGAAAAAAATGGAAGATGACCCCACAAAACATCAAAGAAATCTCATTTTAATTCATAATTTGCTATCTTATGTATCAGTCTTCCATATCTTATTAGTTAAAAGTGTGATTCCCCTGGGCAAAATTTAGATTACAGACTTCAGGAAAAAATACAGAAAATTTGTTTTGCCATTGCCTCACATCCTAAGTAGCCAGTGTGGGGGATTTAAAGCAGTGCACAGTGATACACAAATACAATGGCAGCAGTTCAAATTAATTTTGTCTGGTTATAAGTAACATAAACAGAAAAAAGTTGGAGTATAATAATGTCTCTGTGGTAATCAGTGATAAGTTAGCAACACAAGCTCTCTCATTCAGCAAAATACTTAAACTCACAAATTTAAGCCCAGGAATAGTCCCATTGAAACCAGTCTGACATAATTTCTGAGAGTCCTGGTCCTGGTTTGGGGTGAAGCAGAACCAACTTTCTGTTCATGGACAGAGCGTCTTGCTTACACTCAATACTGTGGCAGCCAGGGTCAGCTAACTTGGTTGTTTACCCTGTGGAAGGGTTACACCTGTGGAAAGGTCAGGTGACCCAAACTGACCAACAGGGTATTCCATCCCATCTGCCATGACACAGAATCACAGAATCACAGGGTTGGAAGGGACCTCTGGAGATCATCTAGTCCAACCCCCCTGCCAGAGCAGGGTCACCTTAGAGCAGGTTGCACAGGAACGCGTCCAGACGGGTTTTGAATGTCTCCAGAGATGGAGACTCCACCACCTCTCTGGGCAGCCTGTCCCAGTGCTCTGCCACCCTCAAAGTAAAGAAGTTCCTCCTCATGTTTAGGTGGAACTTCCTACACTCAAGTTTGTGCCCGTTACCTCTTGTCCTGTCACTGTGCACCACTGAAAAGAGCCTGGCCCCATCCTCCTGACACCCACCCTTTAAGTATTTGAAAGCATTAATTAGGTCACCCNCAGTCCCTTGATCATCCTTGTAGCCCTCCACTAGACTCCCTACAGCAGTTCCCTTTCCTTCTTGAACTGGGGGGCCCAGAACTGGACACAGTACTCAAGGTGTGGCCTCACCAAGGCAGAGTAGAGGGGGAGGATGACCTCCCTCGACCTGCTGGCCACACTCTTCTTGATGCACCCCAGGATGCCATTGGCCTTCTTGGCCACAAGGGCACAGTGGTGGCTCATGGTCACCCTGTTGTCCGCCAGGACTCCCAGGTCTCTTTCCACTGTGCTGCTCTCCAGCAGGTCAGGCCCCATGCTCAGTATAAAAGCTGAGGGAGCAGAGGCATCAGGTTGGTTTCTCTCTGAGGAGTCTTTTCCAAGTGTTCTTCTTCTTCACATCTCCAGTGGGCTCTTTCTTCAATGACTTGATGTCTGAGGAGGACCCTATCACCTCCTCTGCCTTTTTATCCCAGTCAGTGTGTTCCAGTTTCCATTTGTCACTGAGTCCAGTCTGGAACTTTCATAATGCTTACCGGTGTCATCTCCCCGGGAGCTTGATACAGTTTTGTGTATATTTGAATATATTGTGTCTATTTCATGATATCCTTTTTTATTTTATTATTAATAGTTCATTAAAGTAGTTTAGTTTTTTGCTAAACTCACAAATCTCTTTATCTCTCTTCTTCCCCTCCTTAGAGTGAGAGTTGTGGGAGAGCATCTGTCACCTTGTCATTGGCCAGCCTGGCCCAAACCACGACACTGAGGAGAGTGCTTTTTAGATTAGATCCAGTAAGGCACTTGAATACCTAATAATTATGTGTGGTGGCCCTATGGCTCCCCACATAGAAGCCAGAAGCTCATCCAGAGTTCCCTATAGAGTGGACAAGTCAAGTATCTCTAAAAGGAATCTATAAAGGGCATTTCCTAGAGCTATGGCAGCAAATGTTGAGAGGAATAGGGCTGTTTCTAAAATCTCCTCTTCCATTCCTCTGAGGTTTAGGTAGATTTCTCAGTTTTCTAAGGAAATATTTCCATTCACCCAGCATCACAGCTCTGAACATCTGCTTGAATGTAAGTATCTAACATCAGAAGTATGTTGGAAGTTACCTATGTAAAGCAGTATGTGAAAGAATAAATTACTGCTCTCAGACACCAAAGAGAGCAAACTGGGTTCTCTTTCAAAATATGGTCAGTAGTAGCAGTAGTGACTTTGCACTGTAATTGCCCTTGCCTTTAAAGACCTGACAGTTCTAGTACCTACTTTATTTAAACCTGATCAGGATTAAGAATCCCAAGGAAATCACAGAAGTGAGAAGTGGTTCTCTGGTTTGGGTTAATGCCATAGCTGAATTCTAGTGAAGTACTTCAGGAATCCCCTTTTCATGTATTCTTGTAGTTTTGTTCATTAATTGTGATGGGTGATTCATAAAATTTCTTGTTTTACACACATATACAGTACTACAAACAAGTGTCTTTGGATGACTGCATGCTACTGTGGAGGTTTCAGCCTTCATTTGCATGTCAAAATGAAAATAGTTACAAAGAAGCCTGATATCACAACTATATTTTTTCCTTTTTCTTAAAAGCATACTTAAGAGAACCTAAAGTGATGGACACTTACAATCAAATCAAAAATTATATTTCTGCTACAGTTCCTCTCCTTTAAAACAAATGTCTTCACAAAAGCTAACACCATTAATATTTGCATGGAAAGCCAAATAGCAGAATAACTGTGCAGAAATACAGAGGAATATTTAAACCAAGCAATCCTTGAATGCCAGTTTGGTACTTTCTATAATCTACTTGCATAGCTGAGGCCTTTATTTCCCTTAGGAGGATGTTGAGGATTTCTGTAAGTTTAAAATAAATTGTAACTAAAAAACCTCAAATCAAACCAAAAATGTTAACCCCATGCCCCCTGAAGAAAACAAAACACAAAAACCCCCCTGCCCAGTGTAACAAACCGTGTAAATGGCCATGTAGCTGCATGCAGAGGGGAAAAAAAGATTGGACTAAGGTGGATGTTGAGAAAAATGTGTTTGTTCATTTGGAAACGAGTTTATTTATAAACACCACAAATGTCTTCTGATTCCATTTCAAAAGCTTTTGAAAATAATTAAACAAATGTGTTCGGTGAAGTAAATTTCTGTTGATCCAGAATGAGTGTGAGTAGGTGGTAATTATGTGCAAATGATTACTGATTGAGACAACAGTCTTAATTGCTGGGTGTAAGTGAGTTCTCTGTCCATATCAGGGCTCATGTGTCCTTTCTCAAGCTTGTATCTGATTTGAGATTAAGGCTTGAAGCAGGCTTGTGAATTTTCTCTAGGCTCACCTTTTCTCTGCTGTTTGCACCTCTTTCCATCTCATAGCAATCATCAGAGAGGCAAATTCTGGTGTGTCTTTGATTTAACAGAGAAGGCAGCTGAGGTTTATAGACATTCTTGAGACTTTGGAGTTTCCTTTCCACTCTAAAATCTGTTGGGGTGTAGGGTATGCATAGGAAGAAAAGTCAACATAGTATTTGGCCTAGTGAGACAGTGGTTTACTGGAAATAATCTTACATTTGTAAGTGTTCAGCCTTAGGGATAGGTTTTGATTCCTAACTAAAGCTAAACTTTACAACCAAAATGGGGAAATCGACCTCCTTGATTTTAATACCTGAAGCATGGAATAGACCAAATTTCTAAGAATTTATTTTGTATCTTATTCTCCTTTTATTGTACTGTTACGTTTGAGGTCATTGAGTGCCATTTGGGTTGTATGTTGATTTTAATTCTTCTGAATACATACTGAACATCTGAATTCAGACTGATTTCCACAGAAATTTGCAGACTAACTGATAGATAGTACTCAGATCTCAAAATGCTGAGTGGGTTCAAACTGTCAAAAGACGTGTTTCTATTAGGAAAAAGTATTTTTGCAATGATAGAGAAAAGGAATCTCTACTCAGATCAAGAAATTACTTTTCTATCTCGAAGAGGACAACTCCATCTTAGAGTTTTTACATCCAGGACAAGAGGCCAAAAGCTAAATATACAGAGGATCAAACTATTGTTCATGATTGTTGCATAGCTTCATTCTAGGATTATTTAACAATGCATAAAGCTCTGCTGGGACCAAAGCTTCTGGTGAATTTGAGTCTCTGTCTGTAGGAAAGAATGGCTGTTGCTGTGTTGCCCTGTGTGTCCATCTCAACTCAACTCTGCCCCAGAAAGGAAAAGGAGCCATCATCATGTGACACTCTTCTGGAACTCCCCTCTTTTCCCCCAGTTTTCTATAACTTGTCTCATGGCTCTCAGATTTAGTGTTGCTTGTATAGTCAGTGTTGCATGGCTAAAATCATGCACATGAATGAGCACTGTAAAGAGTCATCTGAAGAACCCTATATAAAAGCATTTTGCTTGAGATCTCTGTCTCTCTAGAGTTGATATTTTCAGTGACAAAGAACATATCTCCTGACAGATCTTATACTTGTTCCTTACTCTACTACCATATTTATAGGAAGAGGGCATTATATATTTCGTGTTTCTGATCTGCAGCTCAGAAATCATTCATTGACCACATTAAAATAATGCCAACCAGAAAAGAATGTATCTAGCCCAGTCCTGGTACCCATGCTTCAAATCCTGTGTCACTTTTTTCTATGACTTCTTTTGCTCTGTACCACTCCACTCATAAGAATTTATGAAACAAGTCAGAGCTGAGCAGTTAATATTTCCAATATTCCTTAGCACCACCTACCATTCTTAAAAGCGACCATTATTTGCAAAGTAATATCTCCGTGTGGAAAGCACTAAAGAATGTGTAATGGCATGACAATGAGAGTGCACTTGACCTATAAGATCACTATGTGTCTCTTTGGGAGAACTCTTTTTTGTATAGATTTGTTTCTTTTCAATGCCTGTGACTTGAATTCTCAATTCAGTCCAGCATAAAACCATATTTTGTCTCTAATTTATGTTAAAAGCAATTACTGAATCTATAAGGCAGTAAAAATTATTGTAAGATCTTGATCCTGTGAGAATCTAATTGCATTGCACAGCCCAGAATATGGTGCTGTCTTTCCATGACAAAGGCACTAAGTGGAAGAAAGTGTAGATAAGTTGGTGTTTCTTTTGGAGCACAAAGTAAAAGACCGTTAAGAATGAATCTCATAAATTAATACTCAGACTATTCCTCATTTTTCACCTAGTAACTGGCTATCTACTGATAATCTCTCATCCATCAGAGATCATTTATCCACATGATAAAATGTATTACAGAACCACAGAATCACAGGGTTGGAAGGGACCTCTGGAGATCATCTAGTCCAACCCCCCTGCCAGAGCAGGGTCACCTTAGAGCAGGTTGCACAGGAACGCGTCCAGGCGGGTTTTGAATGTCTCCAGAGATGGAGACTCCACCACCTCTCTGGGCAGCCTGTCCCAGTGCTCTGCCACCCTCAAAATAAAGAAGTTCCTCCTCATATTTAGGTGGAACTTCCTACACTCAAGTTTGTGCCCGTTACCTCTTGTCCTGTCACTGTGCACCACTGAAAAGAGCCTGGCCCCATCCTCCTGACACCCACCCTTTATTTGTAAGCATTTGTATTTGTAAGCATTAATAAGGTCACCCCTCAGCCATCTTTTTTCCAGACTAAATAGACCCAATTCCCTCAGTCTTTCCTCATAAGAGAGGTGTTCCAGTCCCCTAATCATCTTAGTAGCCCTATGCTGCACCCTCTCCAGCAGTTCCCTGTCCTTCTTGAGCTGGGGAGCCCAGAACTGGACACAGTACTCGAGGTGTGGCCCTCACCAAGGCAGAGTAGAGGGGGAGGATGACCTCCCTCGACCTGCTGGCCACACTCGATGCCCCCCAGGATGCCATTGGCCTTCTTAGCCACAAGGGCACATTGCTGGCTCATGGTCATCCTGTTGTCCACCAGGACTCCCAGGTCTCTTTCCACTGTGCTGCTCTCCAGCAGGTCAGCCCCCAACCTGTACTGGTGCATGGGGTTATTCCTCCCCAGGTGCAGCACCCTACACTTGGCCTTACTGAATTGCATAAGGTTTCTCTCCGCCCAACTCTCCAGCCTGTCCAGGTCTCTCTGTATGGTGGCACAGCCTTCTGGTGTATTCTTGAGGAATGTAAAATCCAGGATGTCTGTGAGATGGTCAGTAATATGAATAGAGATGAGAGAGGTTACAATACAGAAGTTCTTTCCCATAAAGTAACTAATCTATGTTCCAAGAAACAGAGGAAGCTACTAGCTGAGTTTCAACCTGAACGCTGTGTGACTGAAAGCATTTCTTGCCTGCAGTAAGGTCTCTGAGAAGTGGCAAATCCCACCACGATGTGACTCCTATTGCTGGTTTCAGTGACTGTTCAGATGTTTCATGTGTAGCACTTGAGATGCGGTCTCCTCTTAAGTGAATCACAGACTCATAGTTAAAAAGGTCTAGTCATCCCATCCATCATTCAGCAAGGATCAGCTTGTTCTCAGAAGCTATTCCACTATATAGCTGGTATCATAGCAGGACCTTCCTAACGTTCAGCTTAGTTTTTCTTCTGTATGAATTTCATTGCTTACTCCAGTTGAGTCTCAGGAGGAATTTTTCTAGTCTTGCTTGGCCAGACTTCCTGCCTGGCAAAAAACTTATTTGACAAAACCCTGATCTGTTACTGAGTAGACTATTGCTTCAGCCCAAATTCATACCAGCAAAATCTGAAATCCTGCAGACCCTTGCAAAAGAAAAAAAGAAGGGAGGTGGGGAAAGGACAAACTGCCCCAGACTTCAGTGGAAGATATCCCTTTTCTTATCTGAAAGGCCACAAGTAGTGTTACTGGTGATTTATGGCTAAATCTTGCAACGTGCTCTGTTCTTCAGGTAAGCTCACCTCAAGGGACTAGGGACATGACCAGTGTACAGGATAAGAGGGCAAAGAGATGTACCCAGCTGGTACTTCCTCATGATGTAATGCCAAGCTGTGTAGAAGCAGCTGAAGAGTTCCTAAAAGCTGTAGATCACTACCAGAATGTAGCTGGTCCCAGCTAGTTAGGTTTATCTGCAAGGCTAATTACCTCATATGCAATGCCATACAACTGTGGTTGCAATGTTTTCAGCCTTGAAGCAGGCTCAGCTGACAGCAGGCTAGAGCTTTTTTGCTATGCAGATGTGCAAATACATGCTAAACTGCCTACTCCCTGAGAAAGTAAGAGGACCTTGATTCTCCCACAGGAGTGTCAAAGCCATCCAGCCATAGGTTCAGTTTCCCTCTCTGGCCTCCCTAACTGTCCAAGCCAAATGGAGCTACTTCAACACGAATACTTGAGACACACACAGTTTAAGAGGACCAAACTGTCCATTAGCTAGCGCACACTCTTGTGAGAGCAGCTGTGATTGAAATGGTCATAGCAGATAAAGCACTTAAATCCTTGTCTTCCAAAAAACCCCAAAACAGTACAATCAAATACTCTGATCTTACTCGTTAGGTGTGTGTTTAGTGCATTCTAATTCAGATAGTCACAATCTGAATAATTTAGACTGTAACCTGTATTTGCAGTTAGTGAAAATCGATATTTCTAGTCTCTGAAATTCTCATACTTAACGATATTGTGCAAAATATCTGCTGTGTCCTCTACATGATGCAACCATATTTTGGAGGAAATGAGCAATCTCTTCAGAGATGCAATCTGAACTTCCTCAGACATTCAGTAAGAGTTTCTGTCTGCATGTGACTAGCAGCATATGGTATATTTTTATCTTTTTATTTCTCAGTTTCTATGAGTGCTTCAATTATTCTCTAATGAGCTAAGTTAGAAAAAGTGCAAAGTATTCTGGAATTGCTAAGTTAAGAAGAGACCGGGCCATGTGAACTCTGGATTTCAGATGGCAGTCTGCAGAGAAATATGTGATGAAGAAGAGAGGAAAAACTAGCCAGGCTGGGACTGAAGAACTGAATTTGAATACGGGAGGGAGAAGTTAAAAAGGAATCCTTAAATAGTTGAGATAAGCTTTAGTATCCTTATATCTTTATTTGAACTAGACTGTTGAACATTCATAGCCTCTCTATCTCACATCTATGCCCCTTGAGATATGCCTCATATAATTCATCACTTAGGGAGTAATAAATTTGTAAAAGCTGATGTTGATGTAGGTCTGGTCTACCTGAGCTAATTAATACCAGTGACTTTTCTCCTGTATAAGGGAAAGAAGCTTTGCAGGAGTGCACTTCACAGATTCCATTTTGTCCCAAGACTCTCAAAAACCTGTTTAGTATGATACTCATTTTGTGGTATTGGCTAGCAGTTCCTGCTTGCTAGATAGTAGTGTGCACAGTTTATTATCGTACCAGATCTGTCAGAATAACAGGACAGTTTTTTCTTCCTTCTATTATCTCTACCTCTCCTACCCATTCCCCTAGGAAAACTTTTCATTAAATTCTTGTAACAATTAAAGAAGGGTTGGTTATAGAAAGCAAACTGAGTCGAGTTTGAATCTCAGTTAAATATTTATGCGTATAAAAATCTTTATCTTAATGTATGTTGCAAAAGATAGGAAAATGGGCTTTTTACTGATGGGACTTCCGGGTACAATGAAGAGCAGATAGACTGCAGACTCTCTTATAGTTCTTGTATCCATTTGTATATCACTGAATTTGCTCTTTTATCATATCTTAGAAATCTCAGATGACTCAGACATAGATCATTTCTTGTAAATTCAGTGCAATTTGGCTGAAACTTTAACATCTCAACGCGTCTTAATAGCTTTCCAGATCTGACTTGTTCGAAATGCTGTTCAGGCATGACCTACTTAATCCTTCCAACACTTCAATAAAATGTTTAGCATATATAAGTAATGTTTCAGAAGTGAACTCATAATACGCTATTTATTGGCAGTTGTACATTTTTGCAAATTAAAAGTTTGTGAGCACATTGCAAATATTTTAGACATGCATTATTCAGAAGAATCTGGTAAATTCCTGAACAAATGTTTTCTTTACCAATGAATCACAAATGATTGAAAAAGTAGTATGCAGGAACCAAAAAATTATATGGGGTTGGTTAGCAATGATGATCATGTGTCATTTGATGATTAGTGTAGTTATATAAATCACCAGCATAGTGCAAATTTTGTAGTTTACAGTTGCATAAAACAATTTTTTTTTCTGTATAGAATTTCTGTCTGGCTAATATCTCTTGCTGGTAGATCCTGTCACCTCAAACATCCCTCAAAAGGACTGCAACTGAATACAAGCAAATTTTCAAAATCCTATTCAAAGTAATAATTTTTTCTTAAATTCAGTAAGTTTTGTCACTCAATATTACTAAAGAAAAGATAAAGCAAATAAACCATAAGTAATATCAACTTTTGGTCAGTAAGGAACATGCATTCTCAAACACAGCTGTGTTATTCTAGGTATGTAATGAGAGAAAAAAAATTCAATACATAATTGAACTCCTACTAACTATGTAATAATATCCCAAATGAGTGCTTATTTTTAATTTCTAAAATATCGGCTTTCATTGTTACTTATGCCAAGTTAAGTGCGCAATGGATGTGTGGTCTAGTGTGACAATTCTGAATTCTAAGATAAACTCACTGTGTTGTAATAGCATTCAGCTCCTCCCTTATCTATTGTTCTACTGGAAATTCTGGAATGTGGAAAAGTGCAAAACCATAGTTTCTGTCTCACTAATTTTATGAAATCTATTTTCTATGCCTCTGTCCCAGCCTCCCACAAAACTCCTTCCTGTAGAATCACCCAGAATTACCTTCTTTTGCTTTCAGTGGCCAGTCCGGCCCAAACCATGACATTTATATAGAGAAAGCAATTTCCCTCAGAAGTCGTCATTTGTTGTCCTTGATAATTCCCACAAAAATTATGTAAAGCTCAGAAATGAGAAATGTTTTCCTGTCACTTCTAGATGCTCTGAGTGAGCTCCAAGGGGCAGACTGGGGAGGTTTCCTGTCCTGTGCATTCTGCATCCATGGAAGGGCACCTAGTGCCATTTGGACTTGAGGCACTTTCCTGGGCTCCCTGTTTTACAGTTGGGCTCAGGGAGACAGCTGTCCTGGCTTTGTCTTGGTATGCCCAGACAGAAAAGATCAAATCTCAGTAACCAAGCCGCTGTTGTTGGACCAGGAGGAGACAAGTTTATTGATTCCTGACTATGTTTATCATGTAACCTGCAGAACTAACAAGGTTTACAATTATTTTTTGTGGGAGGGTGGGGGAAGGGGAAAATGATAGTTGCTGCTGATGTCTGCACATCCAGTAAAGCAAAAGGAATGCCTGTTAGAGGAAGAAGGTGCTACTGCTGTAGCAATGCATTACCTAAAGCCATATAAGAGGGGTACACTGCTTGATATGTATTTTACCCAGCAAATTTAGCAGTCCAGAACCTAGCACTGCTATGCCTGTCAGACTCCTCACCCTGTTTATCTGATGTGCACACACCTACACCTTCCCTCCTAGAGCCAGACAGGAACCAGCTATTATCTTTGTCTCTGAAAATAAACATGCCTATTATAGTCTAAAATTAGGATACTTTTCCTTCCCTTCCACCTTTCACAGGGGTCATAAACTGACTAACAGGGAGACTGCTGAAATTCAGTAAGTTTCTGTTTATATACAAGCCGGGTCTGGTTTTAGTGTTCTTCGTAACTGGAAAAGACAGGCTTAACTATTCATTCCCGCACTGCTATGTTTAGGGCACAGCCTAAATGTGGCTGTGTTATATGTGGCTATGGCAAGTCTGGCACAAACAGACCTGATGTGAACAGAAATTTTTCCATGAATGAATAAAACTAAAATTTGGTTTTTACTTTCTTTAGGAAAATATTTTATCAGTGCCTATAAATCTGTCTTCTCAGATTATACATATATACAAGGGAAAAACCATAACACACTATGCAGAGTTATCATAATATAGGTACTGGGACTACACCAAACCCGGTTCACAGTTGGCTTGACTGAAAATTCCTCAAAATCAGTAGAAGACTTCCCTTGACTTTGAAGGCTCTGGTCAGGTCCCTATAAGGCTTACGAGCCCCTAAAGATTTACCTGTAGGTACAGTTAAGTGTTTGCTTATGCAAATATCAAGTGTTTCCTGAGTTGTGTGAATGTTTGCATTTTAAAGCTCACCTGCTCTTCTGATGCCTTAAATGTTTGATTTAATTATTTCAACTTTCTGCATAGTAGGGACTGTGGATGAGAAAGGATGAGGGCTAAGAAAAAGGAGAAATGAGTGGAGATGATATAGAGAAGTCAAGGTAGAAGTCAAGAAGCAAAATCAAAAGGAAGAGAATTGAAAGACAATGGGGAGGAGAGTGAGTGAGGTGAGAAAGAGCACATCCTGGAGATGGCCCAGTATAAGCTTGATTTACCTATTAAACTGCAAATGAAAGAAATGAAAGTAGGAATACAGAATGCTTAGAGCAAAGATGGCAGCTCATGCTCTGATGTATTGATTTCCAGGTTCCTGTTGCGTGGTGTGTGCTGGGAGGGCTGACAAGGGGGAAGGAGGGTCAGAGACAGACTGAAACCACCTACAGAGAAAATGTGTCTCTCCTCCTCCCCTTAGTTCCTGCTGTACTCCCCCCACCCCCAGGCCTCTACACAGCTGCTTGTGGTTCAAGTAACCATTGATGCATTCAGCATGTCTGTGCTGCAATGCTTGGACATCTGGTGGCAGCTGCTGTGTGCAGGTTTCCTGCCCATCTCCACAGCGACATAGTAACTAACTGGGTATAGTGGTGTGAAAGTTGTGAATTGGGACTGGTACTGTGATTTCCTGCTTGTGCTCTGCTGGGAGCCATGTGAGTCAGCCAGGGACTGAGTGCTTTGGGGTGGTCCTAGGAACAAGAAAGCTGATAGCACCACATGGTCTGCCAGAGGAGAAACCTTGGTGCAAGGAATTTCTTATGACCTACATGAGCAATTCTGGCTGTTAAAATTTTTTGCCTATGTTGGATTAGTGAGTTATTTAGGGATCTGGGGCAAACCAGTAAAACAGCCTAATGAATGCATGCAGTAGGTGCCAATCTGGGTTGTTGCCTTTTTCAGAAGTAAACAACTAAGAGCTGTTGTTCATCTTCCTAACTCTGTGCAGGACACAGACTGTAAATTACATCTAGGAACAAAAGGTTGATGGAAGTAGAACTGGGTGCCCAGCTTCCCAAGGTTTTGCCCCCCAGCCAAAAGAGTAGCTTTTCTGGCTTAAACCAGCACAGGCTCTTCTTATGCTTTCCTATCCGCACTCAGAGCCCAAGAAAAGTGTGCAGTACAGGATTTTCTACACTGAAGCATTTACAACCATTTCCATTACAAAATCTGGTTTCAGGGTTGATCATGGAAATTAAATTTGGTCCAAAATGCAGGAAACGAGATTGTAGTCTAGGGACACAGGAGGAAATCTTATTAAAAATACCATATCTTTTTGAGATTACAGTTAAATGTGTATAAAATCCTCCCACCTCCCCTGAAACTGACTTACAGCCAGTCTCACAGACCAGCTGTAGTCTATGCAAAATGTGTGTTGCTGTGACCAGAATTACCTAATGAGATTTGTGCTTTTTATATTCACCAAGACTATGTTCTTCAACTTCCCATAATAATCTTCAAAATTACACCAAAATATGTTCAGAAAAGGATTTTTTTAATTAAAAAAAATAAAAATCTTTCTGTTGATAATAGAAAAAAGTTTTTCAAATTAGGAGCTTCCTTTTTGGAAGTTTATGTATTTTTACAAATGCCAGCTATTTTGACAGAAACAAAATTCCATTCTTCCCACCTTTCAGCTGTTCCCATTTGATAGTGAAACCAATAATCTTTGGTGTCATTTTTCTCATTGTAGGTTCAGGTACATCCACCTTCTGGTCTGTCCACATAATAAAATCCAAATAAATACACATTATAGGGAGAGGTTGCCCCACTAAATTCAGTGGAATTCTGGCATTAACTTCAGCTAGGCCAGAATTTCAACCTCTATGGGGATTCCTGCAAAAACATCTCTTTATATTGCTATAAGCCATGCATGTTCTTTTTCTAGGGCTCCAACACATATACTCCATAATCACAGAATCACAGAATCACAGGGTTGGAAGGGACCTCTGGAGATCATCTAGTCCAACCCCCCTGCCAGAGCAGGGTCACCTTAGAGCAGGTTGCACAGGAACGCGTCCAGACGGGTTTTGAATGTCTCCAGAGATGGAGACTCCACCACCTCTCTGGGCAGCCTGTCCCAGTGCTCTGCCACCCTCAAAGTAAAGAAGTTCCTCCTCATATTTAGGTGGAACTTCCTACACTCACGTTTGTGCCCATTACCTCTTGTCCTGTCACTGTGCACCACTGAAAAGAGCCTGGCCCCATCCTCCTGACACCCACCCTTTAAGTATTTGAAAGCATTAATAAGGTCACCCCTCAGCCATCTTTTTTCCAGACTAAATAGACCCAATTCCCTCAGTCTTTCCTCATAAGAGAGGTGTTCCANCCACACTCGATGCCCCCCAGGATGCCATTGGCCTTCTTAGCCACAAGGGCACATTGCTGGCTCATGGTCATCCTGTTGTCCACCAGGACTCCCAGGTCTCTTTCCACTGTGCTGCTCTCCAGCAGGTCAGCCCCCAACCTGTACTGGTGCATGGGGTTATTCCTCCCCAGGTGCAGCACCCTACACTTGGCCTTACTGAATTGCATAAGGTTTCTCTCCGCCCAACTCTCCAGCCTGTCCAGGTCTCTCTGTATGGTGGCACAGCCTTCTGGTGTGTCAGCCACCCCCCCAGCTTTGTGTCATCAGCAAACTTGCTGAGGGTGCTCTCTATCCCCTCATCCAAGTCGTTGATGAATATATTGAAGAGGACTGGACCCAGTACTGACCCTGGGGAACACCACTCATCACTTACCTCCAACTAGACTCTATGCTAATCACGACCCTCTGAGCTCTGTCTTGCAGCCAGTTTTCTATCCACCTTACTGTCCATTCATCTAACCCACTCTTCCTAAGCTTCCTTATGAGGATGATGTGGGAGACCATGTCGAACGCCTTGCTGAAGTCAAGGTAGACCACATCTACTGCTCTCCCCTCATCTATCCATCCAGTCACACCATCATAGAACGATAATAGGATTTTTATCAAAATTAATTGGTGCTGGTTACAGTTCACGTATGTGATAAAATCACAAATGAGTTATTTTCATGTTCCTGTACTATATTGCACCATCATAGATTCAATATCTGCTGTGTCAAAGGCTTCACAGAAAACCACTTGTTTAAATGTTGGGGTTTTATCCTTTCTAATTGTATTGTTTCATTCTCTTTTGAAAACTTAATTTATTCGGTACTATTTATTATTTTACAGATTTTTAGTGCCAGCAATTTAACTCCTTTTTACCAAGGGAGTAAGCAAATTCCAAAAGCCCAGCATTTAACTACGTGATTTGTGATTTTAACAATAATGTTATGGGAACAGATCCACAATGGAAATAAACTGATAGGCTCAATTTAAAGCGATGCTCTGCTGCGTTTCCTCAGCTAAAGATTTGCTTTGGGGTTTTTCTGTTCCTGTATATTAAGATTATTCCAAGCTAAAGGAAAAGTTCTGTATTTCTCACAAAGAAAATCCCTAAACTAAGAAAGCTTTTCCCAGAGCTGTACATCTATGTCTAAATTTTCTGGGTAGCATCAGGCCCTGCATCAAGGCTAAATTTGGACTGCTGTCTACCTCAGGCCAACATATTTTAGGGGAGAAATTCCCTTTTTGGGTGGGAAAGAAGGAAATATTTTTGTGTCTTTTTTTAAATTATTATTTATTTGTTAATGGCAGCTCTTTGAAGTGCTCAGCATGTTGAAATGCAAGTGTGTGTCCTAAGCTGGCATGTAAGCAAGCATATGGGACTTGGAATGGACAAACTTGTGTTATATACATATGGCTCATTAATTATCCTGTGGTTTATCACATGAGATGACGTACTGTGATGAATTATTTTTCTTGTATAAATCTGTCTTTTTCTTTTGCATTAGGTACTAGCACATCCATGCACCTGGTCTAAACATGTCTAATCTTAGCCCAATTTTATAGGGCAAGAAAGAGACTTTCCAAAGTGGAATACCATCCACCCCTGCCAAACACATGCAGAAGTACTGAAAAGTGTAAGATGCATATCAAATAATGTTCAGTATTGAGAAAGCAACCTGTTCACAATCTGATGTCAGAAGGGCTAGAATTAGAAACTTCAGACCATGAAGAGACTAGGAATTTCCACTCCTGGTATAATAAGACTTTTACATCTGCAACATTTGCCCATATCCCTGGAATGGACATTATTCTCCATTTACCTGTGCCAAAGAAAACTTATTTTCATTTTTTCATTCCATATAATTGTGAATACAGGATGTTAACAGAGAGGTATTTTATGTTCATCAAAAAAATAAGACTCAAAGATACCTAAATTTCAATCAAATATTCCATTCTTTTGTTTCATCCATAAGGGTGAATTTTAAAAGTCATTTAGCAATTGAAGAGATGCTTAGTAAACTTATAATATGCATTAACTGTGCACATTTTAAGTCCTACTAAACATCATTCATATATTTTGATGCCAAAATATGCATAGCTATAAATGTACAGAAATTCGCAGAACTATTTCTTTTCTACTACTATACACAGTGAGGTGTTTAGGAGATTGTTTTTTCCTTGCTTTTAAAGCCATTTGCTTCAAAAGAAAAAGTAGCATATTCACTCAATAAAACGTATTTTATCTGTAACTTCAAAGTTGCTAGCCTCCTAATAAAAAGATTCCCCTCTCATTTAAGGAAAGTTTTTTCACCTTGTCCCTAGATATTCTAGACCCGTAGGAAAAGCCTGTTAGAACCTGCTAAAAATTTGGCTGATTGAGGAGAGGATAGCCAGCTGTCTCTAAGTCAAATGTCAAAGAAAAGGCAAAGTCCTGAAAACCTCTTTGTGTAATGTTCTTGTGCCTGTGGCTGGAAAGACCTGCCTGTATTTTTCCATTGTTTGTGTTAACAGAGATTAAAAATTAATGAGAAAATTCTTTCAAGTGGGAGGATTGACAAAATGGTAATCTGATATAGAACTATTCATTTCAAATTTGCCAAATGAAACTGAAATTGGAGCATTACTGGTTGTCAGTCACTGCCACATGTTGGTTGTTAAAGGTGAGATGTACTGGCTTTGCTGATCCCTGACCAACCCCTCATTCCACTGCACACAAACCACTGTTGCAATTCTGCAGCTCTGAATAGAGGCCAGTGTATGGAGACACCACAAGAAATTGCTAAGGCATGCAACAGGTTTGCCTTTCGCTTATCTACAGAGGCTTTGAGGTTTTCACCAGAAATTTCATGTGGCACCTAGATTCAAACAAAATCCCACACTGCAATGAACATATGTACCTTAGGAACTGAGACCTTGTCTGAATGTCAGACTGTTACAAGTTTTCATCCTGTTTCTCTGCTTTGTGAATCGGGAATATGAGGAATAATTCCTTCCGTACCTCATACCATCAATACAATAAAATATCAGCCTTATCCTCAGTATCACTGCTGCACTGGCATGAGTTACCATTTTTGTTGGAGCAGCCTGTGCAATGGTCTGTGACAGACAGAGCCGCTTCAACTTACCTTCTGCATGAGGTTACCTTCCAGGGATGAACAGAAACATTTTAGAAAGGTTCATTGCAGAGTAGGCATTTTGCTTGTTTTAAATTGAACTGCAAAAAGACAAAACAGTGAGATGGGACAAAATAAGCAAAATATTTTGGGGAAACATTCATCCAGTTGTAGACAATTTGCTGGAGTTCAGAAACTCTAGTGCTTTTTGTTCACCTGATTTGCAATAATGAGGAGATTTTAAATTCACAAGGGGAAGCTTATAACAAACAGTGCCTTTCCGAGCTAACTCATGAGATTACACAAATTTTCCTGCAAGCACAGTAAGTATAACTTTTGACTGTACTTGTGTAAGAAGAGGAGGTTTAGTGCCTCTTTAAAACTTGAGTATGGCTGCTTAGTCAGTGCCAGCTCCCCTCCCACCCGGCTTCGTCCACTGCTGGGTAACTTTGTTGCAATATGGGTGTGACTTTGAATGAGCTCCCCCTCCCAGTTATGTCATTACTTCAGTTCCTTTGAATCAGAATAAAAAGTGCAGCAAACTTCAGACTCATTGTCTACAGGCTAAACAAGCATCGGGGCTTTTTTTTTTTTCTTTCTGCAGCTTGAAAAGATCTCTGGTTTTTGCAAAACAGTTCTGGTAAAACAATGACGAGCTTGTCCTTATGGGTGACTATTGGATTATGTTTGCTGAAGCTTTGTCTAGCAGAAACAGGTAAGTTTTATTTATGAATGAAAACACTTATGGTTGCTGATAAGTTTGTTTCAGATAGCAAGAGCTCTTCAGCTAGATAGCTAACAGCTTTATTGCGTCTATATAAAGTTTTATTATTTGTAAGAGTTATCAGAAATACCTTAGAACTGTAACCTCAGTTGTGCTGGTTTGTACAATCATGGAAAGCTGTGTATTGCTTGTAAAGGGCAATTCCAGATCTATAGAAAGTGAATTGTAGATCATAAAAGTTAAGTTTAAACTAAGAACAGAAGTATATTAGGGAATTTAGAATAGCTCTGGTAAAGCTTGGTTTGATGACGTGACTGCTGTTATGTACTTAGTTTGCTCTCCCAGCTCTGTTTCAGACATTAGAGAAAGGAGGGATGGGGAGATGAACACCACCCACAGCATAAAACTGCATTTTTGAGTTTACATGGGCTGAACTAACAGCTAACAGATAGTGTATTTGGACACAGCCTTGCTGAACAGAGGCAAAACTGCAGTGATCTGTGACTGAAATTTGGAGAGCTTTTATGCCAAGCATGCATGTTTCTGACTTGATAAGGTTTCTTTTGGGTTGACTGATGAGGTTTGTGGAACAAAGGGGGTTAGAAGTGACCACAAAGTTGTTTATCAGTTAACTTTCTGTAGCTTCGTTATCTGCTTCAAATATTTGTATTTTAAAATGAAATGTTAATACAGAGAAAAAAAATAAAAATTGTATGTCCAAAATGACAAAATGCTTTTGAAATTTCACATAGTCCAGGCTCAAGTGCGTTTGAGGGAAATGTCCATGCTTTTAACAGACTCTCACTGTGACAGAAACTGCCTCAAGGTGTTTTGTGGTTAGGGATAACAAATATGCTTCTACATTCTTTTTCTACTCATCGGTTCCAGGAGTCTAACAAAATACATTTTTTCATGGCCAATGTCACCCAAAGGCTCTGTGTGTGTTTATAGTAAATATATATATCTACATATATAATTTGTTCTAGCAGCAGAGGATACTTCTGTAATGGTTGCAGCACTGCTGGGCTGTGAATGGGTGTGTCAGAGTGAATATTTCCCGGTGCTTCTGTGGTAGGTGAAGCACCCTCATTGCTTTTCTTTCTAAAATTGTCTGTTGTACCAGAACACTCTCTCTAAGGGCTTTATCCATATATCTGATTTTAGCAAAAGAGCAGAGATTCTGTAGGCAAATGAAGTATGCCAAAAATGTATTTAAAACCTTGGCTTGGTCCAAGTCCGTATGCTGTATACGTATTATAATCATTTGGTTACCATGCACTCAACTGATTTCTCCTTTTATGAGCTTCCAGGAGCGTCCTAAAGAAGCAGGATCTGCACTGACTCTAGGAGTAATGCATTTTTACAGTGAGACATAGCAGAAAACCCTATCATCTAGTCTTCAGCATAGTTACATTACTTCAGCAAGTATGCCAAACTTCCCATATGCCCCACAGGGAAGTTTTCTTAATGGCTTAGCAAGGTATTAGACTATAACTACAACATATTTTAGTTGGCATGTGGTACATTCCAGCATGACTTTGTAGTCAGTAATGACATCAAAAAAGTGGTTAATGGTGGTTTTATTTTCTTTTTTAAACCCGTGACTTTGCTGAGTAGTGGCCATTGCTGTTGGGAAACACCTTGCTTGAAGACAAAATTCAGATCTGCTCCTGAATTGGAATTTTGATTCTTTTAGTACAGAATTTGGCAAAATTAGAAAGGACCTGGGGTCACTGTTAACATGATTACTAAAGGAAAGATGAGATACAGGAAGCAGCTGAAAAACTTATTCATCCTGAGTTCTGTGCTGCTGTGATCATACTGTCATTGACATGTGAGGTGTACTTATGGAATTGACATGACTTTTGTTGTCTAAGGAGTCTGGATACAGGAGGATATAGATGCTGACATCTCCGTTAATGGTGATTCTGGGGGAGATTTTCCCCTGTGAGTATATGTAAAAATATTTCTCTCAAAGTTCTCCTTGATTAACACAAAACAAATCCTAGAATTTTGATGCCCAAACTGGAAGAAGCTGGAATAGAAGTAGTAGTAAAGATGAAATGAAAAGAGGGAGAATGAGTCCACCAGTGGGAGGAAGGAGCTTAGCTATTAGCACTGGAGAGGTTGCCAGAGTGTCAGTATGAGGCTCTGAGACAGGGTTACTACAGCTATCAGTCAGTCACAAAGGAAGGGACCTGCCTGCCTCAGCTTATATATCCGCCATGTAAATTTGTAAATAAAGCAGTTTGAGAAGCTCTTTGTGCTAGTTTATTTTCACTTAGTCCTTACAGTGTGTATCTTGGCTATTTCCCCAAGGCTGCAAAATAATTGGACTTTATTAAAGTTCACTTGAACCTCCATCATCGTTTGATGTAAAGGTTATATACCTGCCCTTGAAATACTCTCACGCACAGAGCCAACAAACCATGGCAGAGGATTGTCGTGCACTCTTTGGAGAAATGTTTGTTGGTTCTTTAGTTACTGGTGTTCACCACAATGCAGAACCATTACCTTGAAAACAGGAAGTCAGAGAAAGACTTAATGAGGAAAGATAATATAAAATTGAGGAAGAACTTTTTAAACTAAATGCTTTTAAAACCACTGGTAGCTCTAGCCAAAGTTAAATGAAATGTTCCTCCATACCTGGTGTGTCTTTCTTTCCAGAACAGTTCCCATGACATTCATAGGCTAGGACTTGAAGACACTATTAATATTGCATTTATTCATCTATCACCTTAAACATGCATGAGGTTCTACTGTAGCAAGAATGTGCCATCAGGAAGAGATGTCCTGAGATGCTGATAGACAGGTATAAATAGCAGAGAGAATCATGAGCTCATTACAGCTAAAATACTTGTAGAAAAGATGGGTTCTCAATAGTTCAATGAAGGGGTAAAAAAAAAATTATTTCATTGAAGGTCAACTGCCATTTCAAATGAGAGAACTTATGGAAGAGAGCAGGAAAATATAGTGAGGAAAAATGTAGATCTCAAAGGGATGTTTTGTTGTATGGCAAGGAGCATGGTAGATTGCAGGAAGAAACTAAAACCAGTTATGAAATCTAATAGCATGAAGTCTTAAAGAATTTAAGTTAGAGAAGAAATCGGAAATGTATCCAAGCAAGAACCTAGTGTAAACCTCTGCAGACATTTCCACTAATTTGGATAGCAAGTGTCAGGAACAGGGGAAAATAAATGAGAAATAAAAAAGATAGCAACAGCAGCAATCAAGTTAATGTATAATAGGAGTGGAACCTATAGAAATGTGAAAAATTAGAAAAACTAAAAACTGTGTTGCTGATATGGTGGAGGGAAAAAAGCTCTGGTGAGCTCTGTGGGATATGGCTTAATTAAAAAGCAAAGAGCAGACAATGTAAGATGGCAATGTTCTTGCCAGAGAAGAGATGGTATTCAGAGGGAGTGGCTAGACAGTAGTAGTAATTAGATTTGAAAATAGGTTGATAAGAGACATTGTTTTTAAGGACACATTAGATAAGGACAGACCAGATAAACATTTTTAAAGGACAATTTGAATGTTGGTGATTGTGTTACCGGGTAAGAAGACGGAGTAGAAGACCTCTGGTAACTGTTTCTTCTTTGATAAAAGGAAAATTTTAGTTATGAATGTAGTTGACTGGTAGTGAAATACATGGTAGAGAAGCAGAGAAAAAATGCTGTAGAGCTTCTTATATATGGAGAGGATAAGTCAGACCAAGAATTTAAAAGTTTTTTGGAATTTCAGAGATGTTGTAAGACGCCTTCTCCATTTGCTTTCTGGTCTTCTTGCCTCGCATTTCTGTTCCTGCATTAATCGACAAGTGTTTGAAAATACAGTCAAGATAGAAAATGATAATTCTCAACTTCGTATGACATGTGTTCCATTATTTACAAAACATTGATTATTTTTTTTAAAAGAGGACCCTATGTGAGAGAGTGAGGGAAGGTGCTCTACCAAACTCTCCTCTAAAATTGCTTTTTCCAGGACCAAGGCTAAATGTACAGTTACCTGTTCATAGAGAAAGTAATCATGAAACAAACATGACCCACCACATTAATTGTGCCTACTTTGAAAACAATACAATGTTGTACTGGAACAATTCACAGTGTTCAAAATATGTGATATTTTAGCATCAGCTGGTACCTGAGAACATGCTTTATCAAATTTCATTTTTCAACATTAAATCGCATTCTTAGATTAGAGAGGCTCTGTCATGTTTTAACCCCCACCATGCAGCCGCAAGTTCAAACTTCAAAGTTCGACTCCCCCACCCACAAGTTCAAACTTCCAATTGAAGGCCAGCAAAGTGAGGGGATCAGGACAGAAGCTAGGTTTGTCACCAACACGTCTCTGATAACATACATCATGGTTGCTACCAAGTAAATCCCACATCCACGGTCTGGTTTGTTCTTTGCCTTTACCTGTAAGGGTTTCTTTGTGATGTATCTGGTGGTTTGGACGGTTCTCCATGGGTTATTGACAACTGTAGGCATGAAGCCAGTTTAGCGTAGCTGCTAGTTATTTTCCAGACTAGACCAGAAGTTCATCAGCAGTTGTCTCTCGCTCCCAGGGAGGTAATAATTATTTCAAAGCCATCACACACTGTAATTATCAGTGACCATTATGGCTGCTGCTTATACTGGTGGCAGAGAGGATTGTGTCAGTCCTGAATGTTTGATTATCAGTTTCCTCCCTACCAAATCACAGGCCTCCATACAGTGGCACCACCAGTAATATCAGTAGCAGCTGGCTGTGATTTTCCTCTCTTTCTGTGGCTGCCAGAGCTGACCCCACCCAAGGGACGACAGAGCAGCTTGTCATATGAATGAGTTTGCAGGCAGTAACGCAAAATGGCAACTGAGAGGAAAAGGGGTTTTCCTTGGAGAATCTTTTCAGTCAGATCAAAAGTTCAGCTAATTGCAATTTAAAGTTCAAACCTCCGTGACTGTTTTGCTGCCTAACAAAACCTGCAGTAATTTTTGGAGTCTGTGCTTCCAGTTAAGAACGTAATTGAACTCTTTTGTATGCACTGGCTTTGGGACTTTCCAGTTCCTCTACATGACAACACTGGCAGCATTACATAATGCAGCAATCTTATTTCAGCACAATAATCTTCAACCCTCACATTGTGAAACAGGAAAAAAAGAGAAGACATAAAGGAGTTGAAGAATAAGCTATAATTTTAGCAATTACTAACATGGAAGCTTGAGCATGCCAATTCAAAGTAAAAATCATAGAGAAGACCTGAATTTTACTTACATTTGCAGTCTGAAAAATACATTGCTTCACTTTTTTCTGTCCTTCTATTGATGACTGAGCTAGGCTCAATAGCTGGAAGTTCTAAGAGATTGTGTTATGTCTTTGCAAAAATAAGAAAAAAATCAGACATGCAGCAGCTGTGGTAAAACTTCCATCTCCGTTTTTGCTAATGATACCATTCCAAAAGCAATGTGAGATGGTTAAAAAAGAGGTTGCCAGCATACAGGCTGACAGCTGCCTAGGAAAACAACATTAGTCAGCCATCATCGACTACACAGTTAATATCTGTTTTACTAAATACCTGCTTTTGTAAATAAGAAGCTGCCCTTGACAAAATGTATAATAGCAAAAAAATCTTCTGTGACACAGCTTTTGTTGAATATATATGTCTGACAGTGGCTGCATGTTAGCAATGCCCACAGCAAAACAGGTTCTCAGAAGTGTATTTCCCTAGGGTTTTTTTTTATTGTTATTTTTGTTAATGGATAGGTGTCTATAAAGAAACAGGGTGTGGTATGTGTGGGTAGATGTAATGAATAGTTTCTTGCAGCATTCCCATACAGAAATGAGGGTTTAACTGGAACTCAGCATATGGTCTATGGCCACCCAGGACTCTGTGAACAGATACGCGTGAGCTCTGTCCAGGCAGCAAGCAAGCTGCTATGCAAATCAGGGTCTAAAAGTCAAGCACCAACCATAAGTTGGCAGCCTTTCTGAGAGAAAATATCTTGCTGCCAGTGAGGCTTATCAGCAAGTGTATCACGCTTGCCAGAGCAGCATGACTGCAGCCATTTTCAGAGAGCAGGCAGAGACCACGTGCCCACTCAAAACAGACTAAGCAAGCTGGCAGCTGCTTTTTCTACAGCATGTAAATGCAATAGTTCAACAGTGCTGTAGGGGTGATTGTGACGGTAGTGATTAGTTCTTTACCTATGCTTTGCCATCAGCCAATGCCCATTTTGAAGATGAGATGGAGTATCCCTATTGCAGAATGAGGACACTAAGGCAGTGATACAGTATGTCACTGCTAGGGTTAGCCAGGTCTTCCCAACTCCATCACAGTGCTCTGAATGAAGCTGTGCTTCTGCACAAGGAATATGGAATAGTTAACTGGGCAGGTTCAAGGGAAAGTAGTATTTGCCAATTATAAAGAAACATGATTCATTAATAATGAAGACACTGAGAGTGAGGCCTGAACTCAATGTTTTGCATTCACTCATTTCACTATTCTTCCTCCTCCTGCTTGATTAGGTGTCCTCCATTAATTTACATGTCCTTTCCCTTTTCCATCATTCACTCAGGCATGTATGCGCAGAAAAAGCCTCTTTTGCTAATGAGTCTTCATATTTATAAATGTAGGGTTTTATTTTCTGTTCCTATATATCGCTTATGCATAAATTCAACATATGGGAACACAGAATATGGAAGTGAAATAATATGTATTCTGCTTAAATTAATTTCTCCAGTAGCAGTGCTATAAAAATCAGATAAAACTTTTCTTTGTCAGTCTGACAATTTTATCCTTTTTACTTGTGTATGTGCTATCTATACACACACTGAAGACTGGCAGCTATTTTCAGTTCAATAGGGTTTGTTTCATGTTAGACAAGAGAAAGTATTGTTTTCTTAAAAAGTTCTTATTCAAGACTTATCATTTTACGATTAGTGGTGTTTGAAGCTGTTTGGCAAATGATAACTGACTTAAATCTTTTGTCATACTGCCAAACTTCTTAGATTCAAGAACTTTAAAATTGATTTAATAATTAACTGAAGAATGATGTCTTAAATTTAGTCAAGTTTCTCTCCTGTTTGAAGCAATACTTCCTAGTGATAACTATCAGCTATCTTCTTGAGATCCTGGGGGATGTTTGCACATAAAGGCTTGATACTCTGGGAAAGCTGAGTGCCGAGAGACATAAAATGACCCAGCAAGTCAGACGAGGAGCCAAGAGCAGACCAACTGTCTCTAACCCGAAGGTGGGCCACTTGGTCACAATGCCAGAAGGCCATGTGGCCAGAAGGTTACAAGTCCAGAGAAGTTCGAATGTCACGGTGCAGCAACTATGTATATCCAGATGGTACTTCGGTATATCTTTTAAACGTCCACATCTTCTTTTGAACAACTTTTTCTGTTTCTCACACCTGTTTACTGTTTTCCCCACTAATCCGTCTCTGTCTCTCTGGGAGATCTGTCTGAAACAGTCCAATAAATCTGATAGATTCTTGTCAGCCTGTGTCTGGGATAGAAGGTTAAATCCATTTGATCCATTAAAACTTCTCCTCAATAGCTTAGTCATTCTCAGGCAAACTGAAATGTAAAGACTAAGTTCTTCTTGCAAGAGACAGGCCTCAGAGAAGACTCAAATGACAAGAAAATTCTCTTATTCATATTTTTTATGATTTTCTTTTGATTTCAGCCTACAGCGCTGGCAAGTCTGACTTACTGTCATTATGTTCAACATCAGGCTAATAGGGCAGGAGAATCCAGTGATGTCAGAAGACTAGTATTAACAAAATACCACTCTTATATTGCAAGAGTCATTTTGCCTTCTCGGGAGTAGCAAAAACTCTTGTGGCACACAAAATAAAAACACTTTTCTTGAAATCTCATATTGAGCTCTAAACTCTTAAACTCCTCATTTCTAGAATGTAACAAAATTATTTTATAGGCTACAGAGAACAGATACTTGGTGGTTCCAGTTCACCACTGAATGGGCGCAGCTAAGGTTTTAGACAGGCAGCTATCCCATTCACAATTCTTCTATTAAAGCAGTAACAGGCACATGTTGTGAGCATGTGAGACACCTTTCCATGGTGGCTGCCTAGAGAGAAGTTTCTTTCCTGCTTTTGTGGCTTGTTTCAGAAAACCCTGGATCCATTTGCTCTCTGTTGTGGTGTAAAATAGTGTAAAATGACTTGGCCACACTCTGTTGTGGTGTAAATTGTCTGGCTGCTTGTTGGGTGGGAAAAGATCACAGTAGTGTGGCACGGTCGACACACTGGAGGGAAGGGATGCCATCCAGAGGGACCTGGACAGGCTTGAGAGGTGGGCCTGTGCCAACCTCATGAAGTCCAACCAGGCCAAGTGCAAGGTCCTGCACCTGGGTCATGGCAATCCCAGGCACAAATACAGGTTGGGCGGAGAATGGCTTGAGAGCAGCCCTGAGGAGAAGGACTTCAGGGTGCTGGTGGACAAGAAACTCAACATGAGCTGGCAATGCGTGCTTGCAGCCCAGAAAGCCAACTGCATCCTGGGCTGCATCAAAAGACGTGTGGCCAGCAGGTCGAGGGATGTGATTCTGCCCCTCTACTCTGCTCTGGTAAGACCCCATCTGGAGTACTGCGTGCAGCTCTGGAGTCCTCAGCACAAGAAGGACATGGACCTGTTGGAACGGCTCCAGTGGAGGGCCACGAAGATGATCAGAGGGCTGAAGCACCTATGCTATGAGGACAGGCTGAGAGAGTTGGGGTTGTTCAGCTTGGAAAAGAGAAGGTTCTGGGGAGACCTTATAGCGGCCTTCCAGTACCTAAAGAGGGCCTGCAGGAAAGATGGGGAGGGACTCTTTATCAGGGAGTGTAATGATAGGACAAGGGGTAATGGTTTCAAACTGAAAGAGGGTAGATTTAGATTGGGTATCAGGAGAAAATTCTTTACTGTAAGGGTGGTGAGGCAGTGGAACAGGTTGCCCAGGGAAGCTGTGGATGCCCCATCCCTGGAGGTGTTCAAGGCCAGGCTGGATGAGGCTTTGAGCAGCCTGGTCTAGTGGGAGGTGTCCCTGCCCAGGGCAGGGGGGTTGGAACGAGATGATCTTTAAGGTCCCTTTCAACCCAAACCATTCGATGATTCTGTGATTTTCTCAACATCTCCTTGACCTGCCAAGTCTCACACGTTATCTAGTAGTGATATATTTTGTGTTACTGACTTTTAAAACAGTGAAGCAGAGGCAATCTTAGAGCATCACGGAAGGGTGAGACCAGCACAATTATTCATTTTTTTCAGAGCATCTCTAGGCATAAATGCTAGACAGTACTTTCTGTCTCTATGGGTTCATGTAGATTAGAGAAAAGCCCAATCATCCAGTTTTCCAGGAGAACGCATGTCCTGTGACTTAGGGATTATTGAGACCAATGACTGAATCCAAATTTGTTTTCTGTTAACACTTTGCTAAGAGTACATTTTTATCCCGGTAGTTCATATAACAAGTAGTTTGTGTTTCTTTTTGGAGCTGGAGATCTTTTTTCTTCTTCTTTTATTTTGCCTAACAATGCCTATTATTTATATGCATGCCAGTGGGGGACAGCCCTATGGTAAATTAGTGTAGAGTACACAATATATTACATACAGAACAATGCAAGACTGGTAAAATGTTGCAACAGTGCCCTTAAAGATCAGTGAAACTTCTATCCAAAATTTTGCATTTGCAAATGAATTAATTCTTTAATTATTTCCTTTGCTGAGCAAAGGAGGAAAAGTTAAAAAAACCTTCTCTACCTGACTAGGTTATCCTTCAAAATAAAATATAGGTAATGTTATTTTCCTCAATTGCTTCTATGTTGTCACAATTCAGTTTAAAAAATATAGCATAGCCACAGCATTGAAAGTCTTGGGCCCTGCAAGAGTTATATCCATTAATAAACTACAACAGTGTTGTAGATAACATCTACTTGATGATACACACCCACATCTTCAAAGCTCAAGGTGGGGATTAGTAACAAAATGCAGTGGTCTCTCCTCAATATATCCTACAGTACCTTAAACATTTGAATATTTGGACATCAATGTATGTCTGAGATGTATTCCATCCACTTGTCCTCTGATGTATTCTCCTAAGTACCATAGAAGAACTTGAATACTTCTTGAAAGAGATTTGATGTCTTATGCTTTCTCAGTGTGTCACTTCAGAAATGGGTGGTGTCTCTGATGAAATTTTTTTCTGTGTAGTGTTTCTTTTTCTTGCATTATGTGGAGTTCACATCAATATTACAACACTTGGTCTAGAGAGGCTTACTGTCTTGTCTGGTGTGTTTCATCAACACATTCGGTACAGTTGGAATCGTGCTGAATGTGTTTAAATTATCATAGAACTTAAAATTTTAAGTCTAGATATGGTGTTATTTAACAGAGTAAGTATGATCCTAGCTAATGAGAAAGAGGTGAACTGACAAATATGCTGATAGCAGACAATAATAACTAGTTTTTTTGTAGCCCTTTGTAAGTCAGTTATTTTATCCCCACCTCACAGGTAGGGAAACAGAGAGAAAGCAAAATACGACACCCAGCAACGCAGCTGTAACATTTTCTCCTAAATCCCAGCCTGGTATTCCATCAACAAGATTAGTGCTTCTTTCACTTGAATTTCAGAAAGCAGCTATGATTTCACATACAGGGCTATTTCAGTAGAAATAGTATTATTGTTATTCATAAAAAAAAAGCACTTGTGCAAACATTCTTCTACTGGTACAGAAGTGAACAAGAGTACAGAGGACCGGAGCATTCTCTGGAAAGCTGTTATCTTGAAAACAGGAAACTCTCTTCAGTTACTAACTGTTTGGTAATCCATCATTGAGCCTGGCTATGCAATCCTTACTTCAGATAGACAATCCATGTGAGAAAATACGCTTTATGAGTAAGAGCTAAGTATTTCCCCAAGTTTTGAAACACCTTTACAACCCATTGTTTGCAGACCTACACTGAATTTATTAACAGTATCAGTCAAATACTTTATCTGACTTTATTACTCATAGTGTTCAGGTTATGCCACTTTATCAACACCAGTCACAATCATATTACTGTTGACTCACTGCAATTGCAAGGCAACATATTAACACCTTTTTTCCACCCCTAACATGATACAAATATATCCACAATAATAACCATAGCAACATATTCAAGTCCTAATGTAAGTCTGTCTTTTGCTTTTTAACTTACTGGTTTGGTATCTTGAATTAATGGCTATATTGGGAGATATCCCAGTATCTTCCATCCTTCCAGAGCTAATAGTTTTAAGAGTCAGCTGAATTAGCAGTGTTTCAGGAATCAATATAGTAAGGTGTGTCTAAGACACGCTTTCAGACTGTTCAAAAAAGACAAATGGGATCTATACACAATGACTGGTAGCATATCATCTGCAAAAGTGGTTCCACATTGTGTCAGCTACTTCTGCTGATCCTAAGAGAGATCTCTGCTTTGTTTAAAGAACTTCCCGCTTTTATTTTTTGCAAGTATGTGATGAGATCTTCTCACTTCTAATTTGAGTCCTTTCCTGGCGTACTTTCCTTTTCAGTTCTGTTAGAGGCTTACTGGTCTCAATCCATCTTTTGTACTTTACATAGCTTACTATTAATACTCATTGCAATATGGTATTAATGGGTCGCACAAGGTCAGTTTTTTACTTTGTCTAGTGTACTTAACAGACAACTCAATGAATTTTGCTTCAAGAATATAAGTAATTTCCTTGGGGGGGCAGAGGGAAATATCTTGTGGTGCTTTATTAGTAATAAATTACTACCTATCTAGGATTTTCTGTTGAGTAAAATGGCTTTTTCTTGCTTTGCTCTTTGAATTGACTCTTGGTTAGAGTGAATCTGACTTCATGATGCTTTCCAATGTCATGGAACTCACAGTAGATGAATTGAGGTCTTTTCTTGCATCATTTGCTGGTCAAACATTGATTTAATTCTGGATCTTTTTATAAAATCCAGCTATAACTCATTAAAATGGAAGATTACTAGAATCAACGAGTATCACAGCAAAATCACTGGCTTCACAATGATTCTAGCACTTTTGGGACAAAATGATTCTTAAATATTTGAGGATGATTACATGCAAACAGTGGTGCATTGCCCTTACATATCTCCACTCCCTAAATATATAAATGTAGGATTTAATGTAGTATTTGAGTTCACAGAATATCAAGGCCATGCTGCCAATGCCTCTTTCCCACTCTTCCCTCACACAAGTGAATCTTCACTGCCTCTCATGAATTGTTAAATTTAAATAAACTTTTTTTTTTTAAATAGGAAAAAAGTATATTAAGCCCAAGGCATATAATTATTCTACATTTGTGATAGCAACAGCATTGTGTACATACTAATGTTAATTCCAAACTCCAGTTATTAAGCATATCTTTTCATTGAAACAAAGACTGTAAGAATTATTAAAGAAATTTAACGGAGCATCTAGCTTGGGATACAAATAACCTGCATGCATCTTAGGAAAGTTTCTTGCTAGTCATATTTTCAGTATAAATTTCAAGATACTTGAAACCATAGTGTATGGATGGATAGAGTGACAGAGTCCAGAAAATGGAAATATTTTGCCACCAAAAATTCCAGTAGAAGTTGCCTGTCAGCCTAGTCATTCTGTTTACAGGCTATGGGATCCCTGCCTTTCTGCTATTAGGGAAAAAGCAGAGGCAGCAGTGTATGCGACAGTGTTTTGTTCCATCATCCGAAGCTTGCACTGATTTAAGGTAGCATAAGACCTTTCCCATTGATTTCTATAGATTCTAGATGAGATTTGATTAAGTAGATTGTGTTAATCATTACATGATTTTACAAAGTGATCATTTCCAAAGGTAGCTTCTTATTTGAACTATACTTACTTCAGATCCCAAGCCAAGTCTTTCTGACAATGAAAATCTTAAGTTTGGTGGGGCGTTTTTTCACTCTTAGTCTGTCCTAATACTTCCAGACTAAAATTTCAAGGTCTTCAGCAACTGAAAATGAAATGTGCATTTCATGAGTTTTATTTTTTTCAATAGTGTGTAGTATGCCTCCCAATGCTTCTAAGAATACCATGGTTGCCATCCCTTTATTGAAAATGTACTTATGGCTGGGTACTTCCTGGGTATTTATGGAGAGGAACACGTTGAGATCAACCTACTCTCCACGTCTGAAGCTGCAGTAGCTTGTACTGGATATTCAACTTTCATCTTTCATTATTGCCTGTGAATGAAGCTCTTCAGACTTTTTCCATGATCTGTTCTTCAGAGAACTTTCTTCCAAGATTGGTTTTTTACTTTCTCTTTCATACCCAGCATTTCTGATCTGTTCAAATCACACTATTTGTAAGGTCTTGTGCATAACAATAACCAGACAGCACTGCTAGTAGAAGTTACTCAAAATCCCACTGTGGAAATAAAGCACGGTTTCAGCGTAACATCACAAAGCAGGTCATCTGATTTTTGCTAACCATTGATTCTAATAAGTAACTTTCTTGAGGTTTTGGTTTTGATTTGATTATCATTCATCCAGGAATTTTTTAGGACTTAGAACTCTTCCATATTCTAGAGACCTTCAGAATGCACATGATACTATACCTTATTCTGCTTTTTTGTGAAAATCACAAATATTCAAAAGTAGTGGTTTATCCACATTTAAAACTGCAAAGTTACATACAAATGTTACAGCTATATTCTTAATCTGAGAAATCTGAATTTAGTATGAGTCATTAAGTCATGCATTGCATTGGAGGTTTCAGTTCTCTAGTTCGATTTCCAGCAGGCCAAATTCAATGGATTATCAGACAATATATTTAATCAATATGCAATTAACAACTATGATCCTTGATTTAAGTGTTTAATATTGTGCTACTTTGTACTGTTCTGTAAGGTACTTCCTTATAACTTCGTATAAGCACCTTCCACAAAAACATTTGAAAAAAAATGGAGAGGAGTTATGAAAGAAAAAGGGAATGAGTTTATCTTCATTGTGAGGAAGCTGAGTTTGGAATAAGTACTGATATGTCTCCTGTTTGGGCAGTCCTCTCCTGCCATTATTTTTTCCTAGGAAGTCTGCGTGGGTCATTTGTCCTTTGACATGTCTTCCATTGTGCGGTATATTCTAAGCAGCCGCCTTCTTTTTAGTGTGTCTGATGGACTAATGTTATCTTTGTTTTAACTGGCTGGCTTTCAGAGCTTTTAAAAAGGTTCTTGGGGTTCCTTTCTCTGTTGTTTTCTTGCGAAGTGGCCTTGTTAAAGGCAATAGATGTTCTACTTATTCAACTTTTTTTTTTCTCTTTTTCAGTTTTGATCATTGCTTGCTTTTCTGTAATGAACTTGTTGTACAAATGAGTTTAAAATGTTGAGAATACTTATTAGAGGGTTTCCTGTATAACTCGGAGGAGCAGAGGAAATATAAAAAGCATAGTTTTTTAGTTCAGAAATTGTTTACCAAAAAAATAATAATAAAAGTTCAATATAATGTGAAAAATAGTTTCAAATCACACCTGGTATTATTATTGAGTAGCATACTGCAAATAATTAAAATTCAAGATCTGTCATTTAATTGGACTTGTTAATCATAGGTCTGATTTTGTATTAATTTCTTATCTAAATTACCACAGAACTAAAATCTGACTTCCTGTGACTTGTCAAAGCTTAGATGGAGGCTGAATGTAAAAGCTGTAAGAACATAATAAAATAACAATGTAATAGTTCTTTGCTCTTAACAGCATTCTTTATCAGTAAATCTAAAATTGCTTTAAGGACGTTAGTTGTAGTTGCAAACTGAGATGAATTGGCTTATCCAGGTTATACCAGCAGGTAAATGACAGCAGGGAACAGGCATAAGGCCTGTTGAGCTCCAGGCTGGGGATCTGTCTGCTGAGCAACACTGTGTCTCACTTGCTTTTATTGCAAATGACTAAACTATTTGCTTTCAGTCAAACAACAAACATCAGACTCCAACTATTATTCACCACCTTTGTTTCATGCATGTTTCTTCACCTGGATTGCATGGAACGGATCCCAACTGATTCACTTCACAATCTCTGTTCCTCAGCCTTTGGGGTTACACTACTCATTGTACAGCCTGAAGCTTTCCTAGTATCGACAATGATGATTATGTTTTCATCATCTCAAGGGGGGCATATCTGATAACTGTCTAATTCCAGGACTGTGACTTCACTGCCTGTAATTTTTCCACTGAGGTGCTGCACAGCTGTACTATGTTCTAGTGGAGTCTGAAAACTTTCAACTCACTATTGGGTGAAACAAAAAGTATAATATTAATGTCAGCAGCAAGGAAGTTTATCGTAAGTGGTGACACTGTATAGGCTCACTCAGGATGTTTACCAGAGCAACAGTTGCCAAGCAGATAAAGTATGTTTGGAAGACACATTAGCAGACTTTTTTCTTCCCGCAGCAACTGCTGAGGAATGAAACGTATTTCTTGTATTTACTTGCATTTTGAGTGACTCTATGAATGTTTAATTCATCGATAGTGCCACCCCCACTTTTTAAAATTAGTAACCAGGACAGCTATCAGATTAAGGGACTGAAAATTTTTGCCCATTGGTACATATATACAAAGACAATGACTTTGATGGCCAGTAGGCAGATACAGCTTGAGCTTTGTCCCACACCCTGTTTCCAGTATGCACTTACTGAAGTAACGCAGAAATGTAAGGAATACTTATTAACGATTGATCGAGACAGGAGATGCTCCTACTGCAGTGTATCCCTCTCTGGCTACTGTCTATATCCCTAGCCACATCTCTCCTTTTCATTTCAGAGATCCACTTGAGCCCGCTTGTATCACAGGGCTAGCATGGCTATGTCATGACTTTTATGTAGTTAACAGTGTAGTTAACTGTAGTTAACAGGAGAGTGAGAAAGCTACTGTCTTATTTGCCTTCTCAGACCAAATTATTAGGTACCCAAATGTAACTGGGTGGTAGGAACAACTTTGGCACAACTTCAAAGAAAGGTCGGACTTTATACTTTTGGATCTATGGAGAGAAATCTTCACTTTTTTGTGACCTCACCCAGCTACTAAGAATATGTTGTCTCTATAGCAGGCACTCCTTGCAACATGCAGGTAAATTCCTTTTCAAGTGTTTTCCTGAACTTTACTGTCTTTAAAAAGCTGGTTGTGCAGAGAATTTTTTTCCCCTGAGTATCGTCAATCTATTAGGGATATAACTATGTTTTTTTTTCTCTCCCATGAAAATTTTCAAGACGTATAATATTTTCCTATGCCAAACTGAAATGAAAATATGAAATTTTAAAAAATTCTACAGGGAAATTTTGGACTGGGTTCTTTAAACCATCTACTTGTATTGCAACCATGTAAACATTTAAACTTAACTTTCTTAAATTGTTTTATTTTATTTTGTGCAAGCTAATTAATTATGTTTCAAAATGAAAGGTAGTTTCAAACTGAAAAACAAAACCCTTGTTTTGCTTTATTTAAGTATCCATAAGGGATACTTCAAAAACTGAAAATACAATTTATTCCCACTAAATCTGGAAATGTATTTCCTGTAAATAATTTTAAATTTCACAGCTTGGCAATAACCCAAGGAAAGTATTTCATCTGACAACTCCCAAGAATCTGTAAAGACTTACTTTCAATGTCACTATTTGGAGAAGCCTTGCTTATGGTGTAGGTGGCTTATTTCCAGATTTGTTTTTCTTCTTTCTGTAGAGAATGTGGCTAGCAGAGCAAGAATATCATAACTGTGAGAAGAGAAAAACATCACCCAGCCACACTAAATGACTATACATGTTGCTTGATCCTTAGCGCTTTTTTGTTGTGATGGTAAAGGACTGCAGCCTCATAGATGCATACTTGCTTAACTTATGTGGATCCTGCAGAATTTAACTTCTAAATTTTGATGAGTGTGTAGTCATCCCAGCTGAAAGTCAGATTTTCCCAGCACAATTTTACTTTCCACATCAAGCCCTGAGGGATTCAGGCATAGGTATGTTTTAATGATGTCAACATGTATCTATTAGTGACTGGGACTGGGATTAATGAATCATTTTATGTAACCTAGCAAACAGCTATCCAGTGGTTTTCATCAGTACTGACCTGGGCTTTAGTCCAACTTCTGACATAAAGGTGAAAGCCTGTTACAGTTGTCTGGACTATGAATTGCTTTATCAATTTAGCAAACTAATAGCCTCTAAACTAATGTTGGAATACTCAGCAAATAATAATGCTATCCAAGCCCATGTGTATTGTAGTGTATTAGGTAAACATTGAATGATATTTTTGCACATTCAAGTTCTTCCAGATGTCAAAATGGCAGTAGCTGGGCTATCTTAGTATATCTGTTGAGAAAATGTCTTGGATCCTGAAATGTTTCATTAATCCATCCCATATGAAATTTTGTATTCAGAGGGCATTTCCTCTAGTCAGGAGTAAAATATGCATTCTTATTTATCTGTGGTTTTCCTGAGAAACATTTAAAAAAACAAACAACAACTGGAGACAGATCTGAACTGAGATCTGAGATCTGAACTGTCCAGACCTTCTCAGACCTTAGGACTCATATGGCCCAATTTCTAGATTTGCCTGCACAGGAATCATAGTTACTATGAGTCTCTTTTAAACAGATGTTAATCTGTTTCCAATATGCCACTTTTCTCTACTTCATTACTAGCATTCATTAAAGCAGGTTCTAATATTCAAAATGTAGATATCAGTACAAGTGTCAGTACAAGATTAAATAATCTGATTATTAAGAAACACTTGCCCACGGATATCTGCCTAGAGTTTGAAATCTGTTTAATAAACTTAGAACAAACTTCTTACAATAAATGTAAAAACTATGTTCTATTAAAGCAAACAGAGAATGAAAACTGTCTGCACCATCAAACCCCTTGTTCTGTCCCTGTTTTCAGCCCCATTTTATCACGTCCGGGTGACCTATCAATCATCTTGAACCACAAACCGAAAAGGAAAATCCCCGTGAGAACAGCACACTAACATTTCCTGGTTGCCATGCAATGCAGACTGTGGTTTTACCAAGAAGTCTGTTAACAACCTAAGTGAACAAACTAGGTGCCTAAGTATTCTTCTACAGGTTTTCATTTAAGGGAGACAGGGTTCTTGCAAATCTTCCACGTCGTTTGCTTTGATGTGTCTCTGCACTTGTTAAAATAATTTTTTTTTTAATATAAGACAGCATCCACCTTGAGAAAGAAACCTCTAGATATTGTCTTGAAAGCAATGAAAAGCAGGGAGCAGTGCATGAAACAGCCATACAGTGGATCAAAAAATCGTTATGGAAAATCAACTCCAACGGGAAGAGTTTGCATGAGTCAGTGTTACTCAATATGCATAAGGGTTGCAGAACCAGGGTGGAGATGGAGGTTGCACCTGGCTTCTTACTGTAACAGCTTCTAACAAGCCTCTAATATAAATAATTGGTGTGTAACTCACACTTTCATGAAAGGACAATGCTCTTTAGTCAGTCTCAGCCAATTCTATCACACCAGTGGGCTCTAGCTAGCAAATCATGGAACTGGAGTTCGTGATTTTGGCTGAAAAATATTAATTAAGCCTGGTTTGATATGTGAATGGCAATAGCAGAGAAGGACTTGCATGCAACTGTTTAAGACAGAGCACCAGAACGCCCAGGAAAGACAAGGAGAAATGGCCTGTCTGAAAGTTGATGTTCTTCATGCTCATAAAACTCAGCACAGGCTTAGGGGCATTCCGTGGCATTGGGATGAGTCACCCAAGTCTCATGGTCTGGATGAGATTAATGATGATGACAATTCAGGCATGTCTAGTACTTTTTGCCTTTTTAAAAAGCTATTATTAAACACTTTTGTCTTCAGCTGTAGCAAATCATGTGGATCTCAGGAAAAGATCATAGCCTGTCAGCCCCCAAAGCCTGCCAGCTATAAGAAGGGTGCTGTGCTGTTTGTGATTCCATTGTGAATCCACTCTGAATCAGCTCCTTTGAAACTTAAAAAAGGGTTGAAGGGATCAGTAATAGTTTGGCACACAGTATGAGTTTTGCTTTGCCTTGTCTCTTGAAACAGAGGAAAAATACCCATCTTTTGCATAACTGTGTTAAAGCCAGCTAAGTAACATCAACATAAACTTAATGAATTTGACCTACCTTCTCTATGGGAAAAAGGTGGAATATGTGTTTAGATTTGGATTTGTCGAGCATGTTTCTTCCTTAACTCAAAATCAGTCTATAAGCCTCGGCATGGAAAAAACAATTTGAAGTGTTAATTTAGTTTAAACCCCATCTTTTTTTTTTTTTTTTGTAAGTTTTGTATTGATATGACTAGAAATATTTTCATTAATTCAATTAAGGGTCCCCATTGTCTGGAAGTTAGAATATGAGACCATAAAGTAAAAATTCCAGATTCCTTGACAGCTCTGGGCAGTATGCTCTGCATCTATATTTTGCCACTTTAAAAATGTGGTAATTACTGTCTTTCACAGAGGAGCTGCTGGATTTATGCAATTTGCTTAGACTGTGAAATGTCATGTGAGTTTTAGGTACTGCTGTAACCCTTTTTCCACACTCACTGCTTCATGAACAGAGTTTATATACTACATCAATATTTCAAACATTTTTAAAAGTAGGTGTAGAAGATATCGTCAAAATAAAAACAAAGCATGCTTCTCAACATTACTTTAGGGCAAAGTGCCAACTAATAGGATGGCTTCAAAACCAGTTTTGAGAATTAGATTGCCACACTTTTGCCCAGGGTTTCCTGGACACCCACATGATCTCCCACGCTGCATGAGCAAGGCTTCCTGGGAGCTTTGGCCCTTCTGTATAAGCATGCAGTGCAGTTGGTCAGCACATGTGCAATAAGCCTGATACTTCCAAGAAGTATTCTGGTGTACAGTATGTATGCTTCAGAGCCAGGCTGAGCATTTACATGGAAAATGTACATGCACGTAACTGCAACCCGCAAGTAGTTCTATTAAGCCTATTTGTGTAAATAAGCCTGTTTATTTTCAACAGTTAGAGTTTAAGGAATCATCTGCCAGTAACTGGGATTCTGACTACGACTAGATCTCTGGGTGGTAAGGGAGCACATATTGTAGTGTTTTAAAACCATGAATGGGTTCACAAAAGTGAACTTCACTTAATATGTCAGTGAATCTGGGATGGGCTGTGGGATTCAAATGCAATCCAAAGCAAGTGGATGTGGTATCTGCTTTCATAGAGAAAGTCTTCAGAAATTAGCCTAAAGTGATCAGAAAAGACGTTGATGTTCCAAACAAATCTAGTTCCAAAATCACTGTTACTTTTAAGTAATCTAATACATCTTTGTGATCTGATACCCAAATTTAGGGAAGAGAGAATCAAGAGGGGAAAACTAAAGGTAAGACTTTTTCCTGTCTAGATCATTTATGTTTAATATAGCTGCTCGCTGGACAACTGCCAAAATAATGTCAAGCTTTGAATGTGGAACACTCGGAGCCAAAGTAGAAGTCACTAACATGGCAGCTGTTGGAGCAGATCCCTCCCACAGAAGTAGTTACCAGACACACCCTTCCAAGCAGGTGTAGTGCACAAGTGTACAAGTGTACAAGAGTAACTTGTGCTGTCGTAGGAAAACATCTATTGGGATCTGCAACCTGAATGTCTGTTGACTATATTTGTGACTTGTAGGTACATGTGGCAATGGCTTTTGAGCATGCAGTACTACTTAGTGAGGGGTGTGGCCACAGAAGGTCTCTAGTCCATCAGCAATCCAGTGCTGTGCATGCCTGCATCTGGAACTTGTGGAAGCACTGCAGCTATTTCAGAATCATGTATGGGAACTTGCTGAGATTATCATTCTGTTAATCCACTAACTTCTCCTCAGACTGTGAAACTCAGCAAGACATTAAGTCCTCCAGGAAAAAATGCATTTGTTTGTGTCCTCTTCCACACAGGTTCCTCATTCTTGCCTTCAAAACCTCTCAAGACATGGCTGTCATCAGAGAAATTTTAATAGAAGTATTTTTTGCTGGAAGAAAACAGCTGTGTCAAAATAAATGTATTTTGAGAAAACATGTTAGTCTGGCATAAATTTTACAAAACTAAAAATTATGTCATCTTGGTATTTTTTTATATCGTGATAATAAAAATATTGAGAACTGTAATCATGAAACTGTTAAACAGCTATGCAATGTATATTGATTTTGTCTACGTTAAATGTTTTTGTCAGCCTAAATAATTGGTGGGGCAGGTAGGAGAAAAGATATTTTTTACGTTCTTTTTGTGGAAAGGCAATCCAAGTAACAATAATGATTAATTATGTTGCCTATGGTAAAAGTATTTGAGATTGGATGAACAGCTTTTGAGTTCCTTTGGACGAGGAGTCATCAATACTATTGGACTCCTACATATGCTGTGCATAATGGTTGTCTTCTCACACACCATACAGTCTGGATCTAACCTCATATTTTATCTCCTTGATTGTTTCCTGTTACCTGTGGAAAGGAACATTCTTTGCAGTTTACACTGAATAGATACGCTGCAGATAGAATAACCTCAGTTATGAACAAAAGCAATTGAAGGAAGAGTGCACGCCTTGATTACTATCATTTTCTTTCACATCTATGCTATAGAAGAAAATAGAACGTCAAGCAAAAATGACATTAGGAAACTTGCTTGTTATTCACATAAAATGTGTCAATGCAAATGTGCATTAATTTTATTTTGTGTCTTTTAGGAAAAAATTATATGACATCTTTAATTTCAAATAGACAGTAGAGTCACCCCCTTTTAATATTTGGGGAAGGCTGGTCTGTTTTTCCCTTTCTTGCACGTGGAACTCCCATTAAAATTAAGATAAAAATGGGTCATGCTTCTCTCTTCACTGGCGATAATAGGCTACTTCAGTTAAGTGTGCTTTGCAGTTGTCATTCTAGTCTGGAGTTGCAACCACTTTTTTCTCTTGACAGAAAGGTGGGGCAGGAGCAAAGTTAACTTCACATTGCTTTGAAGCATTCTGATCTGTCCCTGTTTTCTCCACACACGTGATGATGATTCGTCGTCTTCGTCGTCTTCGTCGTCTTCGTCGTCTTCGTCGTCTTCGTCGTCTTCGTCGTCTTCGTCGTCATCTTCTCTCTTTCTTAGCTGTTTCCATTAAAAATAAAATAAGCAAATGGGGTTTTTTGCTTTCATTTTACTGAGTCACAACCTTTCCGTGGATTATAGTATTTTTCCACTATACCTGCTGCATTGTGTAGGCAGTATCTTTCCAACATAGAGATGAAAGGGGTGTGATCTCTTCAGAGCTTCTAGCCCTTACGCCTTTCATTCGATGTCTGTAGTGAATTATATGAGGGCTGCCATCCTGTAGGCTTTGCATCTACTGCTTGTTCAGCGTTCCCAGGCTGAAGGCCAGAAAACAAATTGCACAACATAACTGCGGCACTTAATTTGTTTTTATTTTGTTCATTATTTTTATCCTCATACTGCTTGCCAATTAAAGTTACTTCCATGTGCAAACCTTTAGAATATTATTAAATTAAAATCCATCAAAGGCATCATTTAAAATTAAATAAGCTTACTGCAGTACATACTGAAACTCTGACATGGGTTGGCAGTGGGATGTTTGTGTGTCAGTGAGAACTCATCAAGAGGAAGCCTTTCAAAATGGAGGGAAATACTGTCAAGATGAATGATCAGGGATTCATATGAAGTTCATTCATATGAATGCTTACAGTGTGTATTGCACGCTTGTCTATCTGCCCCAGCAGGTTGAATAAGAAGAGCTTAAAGATTATTATCTTTCAGGGAGTAGTTAACAGCATAACCTTGTTCTAGTTCAGAATATCTGTGCAGCTTAGTTTTTGTCTCAGGTAGATCAGGCAACATCAAACCAATGCAAGCTTTCTGCTTTTGTCTAGCTAATATTAGGAATAAGTTGCTTAAACTAGTTGTGAAACTGGAGATTGATATATATGTATTCATTTAAAAGGATTCACTGTGAAGGGATCACAATGAGATAGTTAAGGAACCTTATGATCATAGGCTCTGATTATACACCATTCCATCTTTAAAAAATTATTTTTTGAATGAAATAATTTGTTTTCAAAATACATTTGAATATTCTGTTAGTTTTGCAGTAATGTGGCTTCCAAGACTGTCACAATGTATTTACATCTTCTGCATGTTATTGTTAATGATATGTTACAAGTGCTACATACCTCGCAAAAGCATGTTGTATTGCTATTTTTGGAAAGGCTGAAGATTTGGCTTGTGTCTCAGCCCAAAGAAGGGAAGTATGAAGAAGACGATTGAAAGTGCTAGCTCTCTTTCTGAATGAATCGGTAGCTGCTATTCGTTTATACTTGTTTTTGCATTGAAAGCACAATAGTTTAAAATAATTAATTTCCAGGTCTTCAGTGAAGCATTAAGTCCAACAATTTGTAATTCCTTTTTTTCCTTTTCTTTCAATAACAGAATTCAATGTAAGTTGCAGATATGGAGGAGTATTTCATGTTGAGAAAAACGGTCGCTACAGTCTCACACGATCAGAAGCAGTCGAACTTTGTAGAGCTCTCAATAGTACCTTGTCAACACTAGAGCAGTTGAAGAAAGCTCATGAACTTGGATTTGAAACTTGCAGGTAAAGAAATTATTGAAAAAATAATGTATCATTACAAGTCCATCCACCCATGCTATAGTGTAATAATTGCAACTGACTTCATATAGCTGTTAATTAGATGGCCATATCAGTCCTCAAGTTAGTTATATTCTGTGATGAACAAAACGTCTTTGAGCATGTGCATGTTTGCTCTGGGTCCAGTAATAACTAAGTCCTTGACTGCATATACTTTTTACCAATTATCTTTAAAATATCATAACCTCTTACAGTTAAAATCTAAAGATAACAAAAGATTGATAAAACTAATAAACTAATCAGGAAGATGTTCAGATCATACTGTATCACTGACAAATTGGTAAGATAAGTATGTGAAAAGTATTTATGATTTTTAATGAGCTGACGTAAGGTCAAATACTGCTATATACAGTACAGGGAACTCTGTCCTGTCAAGAAACAGTAAAAATAAAAAATAGTACTAGCATCAATATTGTTTGCAACTATTTCCTGTGAATTATTTCATACAATGATTAGAGTTGGAAGGGACCTTAAAGATCATCTTGTTCCAACCCGCCTGCCATGGGCAGGGACACCTTCCACTAGACTAGATTGCTCAAAGCCCATCCAACCTAGCCTTGAACACTTCCAGGGATGAGGCATCCACAACTTCTCTGGGCAACCTGTTCCAGTGTCTCAACCCTCTCACAGTAAAGAATTTCTTCCTAATATCCAGTCTAAATCTCCCCTCCCTCAGTTTAAAACCGTTACCCCTTGTCCTATCACTTCACTCTCTGATAAAGACTCCCTCCCCATCTTTCCTGTAGGCCCCCTTCAATTATAAGGTCTCCCCGAGTCTTCCCTTCTCCAGACTCGACAACCCCAACTCTCTCAGCCTGCCTTCACAGGAGAGGTGCTCCAACCCTCTAACCGTCTTTGTGGCCCTCCTCTGGACCCAGTCCAACAGGTCCATATCCTTCTTGTGTTGGGGACCCCAGAGCTGGATGCAGTACTCCAGATGGGGTCTCATGAGAGCATAGTAGAGGGGCAGAATCACCTCCCTCGACCTGCTAGCCATGCCTATTTTGATACAGCCCAGGATGCGTTTGGCTTTCTGGGCTGTGAGCGACCATTGCCAGCTCATGTTGAGCTTCTCATTCACCAACACCCCCGAGTCCTTCTCGGCAGGGTTGCTCTCAATCGATTCTCCAACCCAGTCTGTATTTGTGCCTAGGATTGCCCTCACCCACGTGCAGGACCTTGCACTTGGCCTCGTTGAGCTTCATGTGGTTTGTACAGGCCCACCTCTGAAGCCCATCAAAGTCCCTCTGGATGGCATCCCTTCCCTCCAGCGTGTCGACCGCTCCCCACAGCTTGATGTTGTCGTCAAACTTGCTGAGGGTGTACTCAATCCCACTGGTCGTGTCACCAACAAAGACATTAAACAGCACTGGTCTCAGTACCAACCCCTGAGGAACACCACTCGTCACTGGTTGCCACTTAGACATCAACCTGTTGACTCTAACTCTTTGAGTGCGGTCATCCATCCAATTCCTTATCCACCAAGTGGTCCATCTGTCAGATCCATGACAAGGTTGTCAAATGGTTGGTTATCCACCAACGCTGTAACCCCTGCTCTAACTGCATTTCATTTCAGTTTAGTCAGTGGTGCTTTACTTTTTTAATGCCTAATGCACACATCTTCTTTCCCTCTGACTTGCAAGCCCATGAGAATTGAATAAAGCTCCTTTCAAATTAATAGGATCCATACAAAGAATTTGTAATCATGGAAAGGTGCATGTGCAGTGCCTTGAAAACCTTCTTATACATATACATGTCATGCGCTGCCATTGATGACAGCATATGGCATATTCATTGTCACAAGCATTATGCCCTGCACAGTGGTGAAAGAGGTGGACAATAGTGCCAGGGAGATAATTCTCAGAAGATCCTTCCATGAGAAGTGGGAATGTCATTAAAAATAGTACCTCATAAAGACTATAGACAATTCTTTACTCTGAGGGAAAAGTCCTGCATAACATAGTAGGCATGTTCTTTCTCTAACATTAGCATATGAACATACTCAGCATTTTGAATTGTCCAGCACTACACAATATGCAGAGCCTAAGGATCCTAACTAAATGCCTAGCGGTAGAGATTTCTAGTGCTAGCAGTTAACAGTGTTCTGCAATATGGAAAGTAATTTCTGAAGCTAAAATATAAAGATAATTGAAAGAAGAGGTAGAGGGGAATGTTTTTTGCAGTGGGGAGCTGTAGTTTTTCATTAATGATACAATTCTCCCTCATTCACAGTTTAGCAGATGACAGATTTGGACATGTAAGGCGTGTAGATAGGATTTATTTCTCCCTTCCTTCTGGTCAGCCCTCCCACCCTCTTACTTTCATTTGCTGATCCTGTGCTAGAAGTCCTTGTCATTAAGGCTAGACTCTTATCAAGCTTGAGTAGAAGAGAAAAAATATACTGCATACAATCATCAAAATACATGTAGAATTGTGAGTGAATAAGATGAATCAACAGACCATAACACAAGTAGATGATTAATGGATGATTAGGTGTCAACATCATAGGCCCAGTTGGAATTGTGAGTAAAGCAGTTTATAATTCCACTTACAAGAGAGTTTCAGAATTGCAAGTATCTGCACATTAGACATATAACTGGAATGGGGACCACAGATAAAAAACTGCAAAGCTATGAAATTTACTGCTTCCTGTTAAATTGTACCCAAACGAAACCCCAGTTCTCATTACCATTCTATCACTCCTCCCAGCTAAGTACCTTGGAATTAATCCAGTGTTACAGGATTGCAAAATAGTAATAACACATTGTGCATTATGTAGCTCTGTTAACCACAGTCTTCACTGAAAAGTGTACACAATAGCCACATTGTTCAACTGAAAGATACAGTAAGAATTTGTGGATGAATGAGTGTTGTATTTGGATATTTTACTAAGCTGTCAGCTTTTACAGAAAGTGATGTGTCTTAGAATCATTCTCTAAATTTGCTCAGGTACTATCAATTGAGCCCCAAAATTTGTGTGTGAGATGTCACTGAGCTCTATGTTATGCTCAAAGTCATGAAAATGTGACTCCCTGAAGAAAAAAAGAAGCCAGCCTAGTGTCAGGTGATACAATCTCACACCAAATAAAAAGTGCACTTGCTTCCCAGTCTTTCATTGCCTTGCTCTGGAACCGATCATCCTGGCTAATAAGATGTTCAGTTAATTAAAATGGGTTTAGGTCTAGAAATTACATGCAAAATGGTGTTGAGTGGCTGGAGACTAATGTCTGGTGTGAGTCTGATGGAGTCTAATGACTGATGTGGGAAAAGAACACCTTTCACATACAAAAAGTATGCATAAACGCATGGACTTTTTAAAAATAATGTAAGATGAAAAGAATGGCTTCTTCATAGCTTCTTCATGTTTGAGATATCTAGAACATTTATGCCATTTTCTACAATATGTAATAATATGTATATTCCTCTGTTTATCACAGGTATGGTTTTGTAGTGGGGAATATTGTTATCCCACGAATCAATCCCTATCATCTTTGTGCAGCAAATCACACTGGCATTTACAAACTTTCAGTGAACACAACTGGTCGGTATGATGCATACTGTTACAATGCAACAGGTATGTATATGCTTTATGATGTATTTCAGATACAGATTAACTAACAATAACATATGTAATCTATTTAAGGTACTGGTGTGAGGGCTTCTATATTAAATATCATCTGTTTTTCAGCTGAGAAGAAATACATTTTGTCAGCCTCTGGAAGTGTATCTATAATATCAGCAATGAATTTGACCCATTTTGTCATTAGTGTGTTTTGAACTAAACCTTTTTCTGCCCTTGGGACTATATTAGTAGCTTCAGAATGGTTCATTATAATGGCTTAGTGCAGTGAACCACTGCAGCAGTGAATCTAAAAGACAACTGTTGTAGGCGATGGCACTCATCTCTTGCACACATGAGCTTCTATAGTGAACAGCAGTTATTTGTGTTAAGGGATTCTAGGAGCGGCTGCCACCTGCAGCAGCTCCAAGCCCCAGGGTGGCCATCCCAGGCCCATGGACATGGCTGCTGCTCTCCTGTTTGCAGGTTCATACAGTATTTTCTCTGTGGCAAATCTCCATTCAGACATTAGGCAATTAGATAGTGATGCAGGTTGGAAGCAGACTGCTTTCTTCTAAGGTTTTGAACTTTTTAATTGTTGGAAATATTTTACTAAATTATTAGGAAAATGTAGATATTCTTGTGACAGATGCTGAACACAGTATTTGAAGATAAAATCTGGACTAAGTTCAAGTGTCTTCAATTTCAGTAGATTTTTACATTCACAGTGGAAACATACCTTATAGAAAACTGTAGGCAAAAGTCGTTGATGATTTGAGTGACAGTGACATTTTTTGATTTTGTGGTGGTCATATCATTAAAAATCATCTTTGCATTGGTATTGTCTTTTGTGAGCTACCATCCTCTGTCACCCACAGATGACTCTTCTCCTGCTACAGTGATGTCCACCCCAACCAGCCTCCTCACGAGGCTGATTCCCTTCTGGCATTATGAGCAGGTGGCTCAGACGCTGGCCCCAAGCGTGGCAATGCAGCCTGCTGGAGTAAGCAGTGCTCACCAAAACAGGGCATCCTCTGCCTGTGCAGAACCCTCCAAGGAGGGGACGGGGTCCCTCCAGCTAAAAATGATTAGAGCTGCCACTGATGCCAAGACAGTGGGGCTGTCTGCATTGCAACTGCATCATCAGACTATTTTAACTGATGTTGATTGCAACCATTTTCTGGAACGGTTATGGAAATGGAGAAATTCATCATTAGCTGACAGAAAAATCTTGACGTGCCTCACCTGGGAAGGAGCAAAAAGGGAACACAGATAGATCAGTGAATAACGTTTGATTTGGAAATTTGTTTTTTATTGTCCACATCTGAAGCTGACATTTTGTGATTATGTACAATTAATATGGGTATACACGTGACTTTTTTTCTCAGTTTTCTCAAAATTATATTCTCTGTTTTCCTTCTTTTACAGAAACAAGGGACAAAGCGTGTGAGCCAATTGAAAGACTAGATACTTCTTTCCTCAATAATCGGGGTGAAATAGGTACTGTATTGATTAGAAAAACCTGCCACTTGTTTCATTTTTAGGATCTGGTTATCTTTTTTTTACATAAACAATTGCTAATAATAAAAATCAAGCCAAACATAGGAAAAAGAAGTAAAGAGATGTTCGACAGCAATTAAAGCAACTGCTCACTTGTCTTCCCCTAAATCCTATGGAGCTTGGTTTGTCTGGAGGTGCTACCAAACGTTTTTTATATAGGTATTTAAAATTTTTAGCACCTCAGAGCTGCTAATGTTTCTTCGACATATAGAACTTGACTTAAGACAGCAAACTTTCTACATCTCATTTGAGCTGCTGGTTAGAAAAGCAGCTGGAAGTGGAAGAAAACTCTCATAATAAATTATTTATCACAATTCTAAAATTCTGATTGACTTAACAGAGGCCAAGGTTTTATGTTCAAAATCAAACTGTCTGATCAAAATATCAAAATATTTGATGCAGAGCAGGCCCTATATGTTTGACAAATATATACGTTAGCATATATACATTAGACATAATTTAGTGATGCATGATTTAGACACATTAGATAGGATGGCAAAAATGGATGAACTGGTACTAATCCACAACTCTTTAATTTTTTGTTGTAGGACTTAAACTGTTTAGCATTACTGAAATATAACTATGTAGCTCCTTCGACTTATCAGCTGCTTAATTTCCTCTTTCCAACAGTCATTGACAATGCAGATGGCTCACGTTATAATGCAGATGGCACACGTCATAGTGGAGAGTCCTCAACCTCAGGTGCAGATGATGAAAATGTAGGTAGTGGATCAACACATGACACAACTCCCATGGATACCTCCATTGGGAGATCCAGCCCCTCATATTATGGAAGTGCTACTCCAGTCTCACAGCTGCCAGATCATTCTTCTGGAGGGGGTGAAAAAGAAATTCCTAGGAAAGATTCTGGTAAGGACAGTAGGTTGCCACTATATTCTCTTTATAATAACTGAGTGAAGGATTACATTGCTAGTTAAAGGATATCATGAGGGAATGAGAAGCATCTTCTCTAATTTGTATCCTGCAGAAGTAAAAGGAGAATGTGTGTTTTTGAAAGAAAACAGAAGCATTCTGGATTTCTAAGGATTTTTTGATTGCATGGGAGTACAAAACAGCCACACATCAGATGTTCCCAGAATGTTGAGAATAGATGGTTCTAAGAATGTGCTCTTGTTCTTATCAAAATATTTATTTTATTAAAGGCTCAAAAACATATCTAGCAGTGAACACAGAGAGGTTAGTGAGGCTGAGGGTATGGGTATATAGAGATAATGATAAAAGATTCTTATCTGTTCTCTAAAAGGGTGAATTGACATTAAGTAATAAGAACAACGAGAAGTTTACAGTACAAGTGATTTCTCTTTGTACAAATACAGGGGTTTTTTTAGACATCTTCTTACTACAGCATATTACAGAATGCACAGAGAGATAAAAATGTCAAACTAAAATGTTATTAGTATCTTCTTCCTTTAGGCGGTAAATCCAAATTCTATTTTCATGAAGCCCTACAAAATACAAATGCCATATTCTTTTCTAAGGCACTCTGCACTGTGGAAAATTAGTGAATTAGAGTGGCTTGCAAGTGTATCTTGCTTTCTTGTGGAAGTGGCATGCATTTTATTTAATCTTTTATGTTATTTGTGTGGCTGAAATTATCAGAGGTCTGAAAGACTAGCTCCCATTGAACCTAAGGGATACAAATATAGTTAATCCTCTAAATATAGTGAAGTTTACTGTGTGACCTCTGACTACAGGCTTTTCATCAAATCAACAATAAATTTCCAGTGAAGGATATCTGTAGTTTGCATCATTATCCTCAATAAATACTGATATTTAAAAAAAAAAAAAAAGATTGAGCAGAAGCATTAGGATTATAATATTACTTTTCATTCATGGTATACTCATGACGTGTTATGCTAGTTTTTCCATGTAATTAGCATTAAAAAAGGTAAATCCTAACATTCTGGTTCTAAGGAACTAGGATCAGAGCCATTCCCCAAGGTGTAAGCCATGTGTTTCAATTGCTTGCTGTGACAACTCTTATCAACTCTACTTAGACGCAGAGTTTAGATTTTTGGACTAAAACTCGGAATATATCTCAGTAAAGAGGGCAATACAAATAACTCTACTCATTGCTCTAGAATGCCTGTCCAGATGGGGGGTTGGTATACAGGTACAATTAGAGCTTGAATCACATGAACAGGTCATTGCTAGAATGTTCATTATCACTGTAATACATTACCCTCTTGAAATTATTTGTTTTGGTGATATCCTTGCTATTTAGTAAAGTAAGGCTATTTGGCATTGAATTATTTGAAGAACCTAGTCTGTATCTTTCTTCTCTCTTGGACCAACAAGTGAAGAAATGAAGCTTGCAGTATAGAATAATCAAAGTAGTTGTGGATAATGAGTTGCAATTCAGCTAATGAAATACTAATAAGTCATCCATCACCATACAGACGATGAAGTTTCTCCTGTATCACCTGACATCCCTTTGGTGACAGCAGCTGATAATTCTCCTGCAAAAGGTGGTGGACAATATCCTGCAAGTACTAGTAAGATTTATGTATTATAATTATTATAATAACTACATCAAATATAGATTGCATTAAAATTGCTTTATTCTTACAGCAGAGCATTCTGGTAAGTGGTGAAGTATATATCACCTGCAATTTTGGAAAGACATTGAAAGGCAGTACTTCCCAGACTGGTTAAGTCAGAAATAAAATTCACTCTGTGGGACAAGGGGAGCATAAACATTTACTGTATGTTTACGTCAATGCTTATATATGAGTTCAGAATGATTGTTGTTTTGTATTTCCCACTGCTTTTTTATCACATCTATTTACTCCATGAGGCACCACAAATTAGTGCAACCAATTATCACTTGAAGTCAATTTATTTCTGATGTAGAAAAGGACATTTTTGTCAATTTGTGATGAAAGTGTCTGTGATTCTAATATATTTATGTTTGTGAATGTGGGCAATCCATGTCAAAGCCGTGGCCTCGCTCACCAAAGCAGTGCTTTAAGTGTCAGTTCCAATTGCCAAGCCACTTGTGCACTGCAAAAACTAATTTTGTCCTTCTTGTTGGCAATATGTGTGAGAAAAAACTGGGCCCTGTGGTGGCTCTACTGGCTTTGAGGGCTCAAAAGAACAGTAACCATTTTCTCTGCTTTGTTCTTAAATAGCTGTATTGAGTGGGAAAAATTGCTTGTGATGTTTCTATCAAATATGTAGTGCACAGCAGCTACAGCAAATAAAAAACTTTTAAAGTCATCTTACATGTTTAAAGTGGAACTGTACATATCTAGTTCTTAAGTTTGGATTGATAAAGATCTTTGCCCCAAAAAATAAAGTGAACTAAAGGGTGAACATTTTAATTATACAGAGGAGATCTACAGAGGGATGATGTAGTAAAGACTGAACTGATAGAAATTAAAGTTTCTTCCTGCTGACTCTTTTTTTACCACCATGGAAGCCTGTGATAGTAAGGAATTTGCTTAATTGTTTGTTGGTTGCTGATAGATGGTCAAATGGTCTATGTGACTTTGAGGGACGGTGTCTTTATTACTGCGCTTAGAAATCACAGGATAAGAGTAAGAATGATTGTGTGTCTTACACTGTTAGCAAAAACTTCACTAAAAGACAAATCATTCAACCAAGCATCTTGTCTCAGAGGATGTGAAGGATAGTAACACCTTGTAAATATGTAGATGGAAAAAAGAAATATCCAGTTCATTTTCCCCTAAACCTTGAAGGCAAGTAGAGAATTTTCTGGGGCTTGTTTCAAGTGAAAGGTTTAGCTACAAAGTACTGCCTGTAAAGGGTGGGGTGGGGGGTGGGGAGTCCCACCTGATAACAGTGGGGAGTTTGTATGGTTGACTCTGGTGGTGATTTTCCTTCATATTTATTTGCTTTCGTATGCACGTGTGACTTAGTGCTTCCTTGTACAGATATTTCTGTACCCATTGCAAAAACTTGTGCATTGTTTCTAGGCAGAAGAGCTTTTGGTTTTCCTTTTACTACTTGATTATCAAATGTATTGATCCTAAATACATATGTCCCTTCCTGTTGCTAACAGATGTCTCTCTCATGGGCATGACTATATTACAGAGGGAAAGCTAGTGTTATTTAAGATTTTAAAACATCAAATAACTAGAGAGCTATGTAATAAAATACATCAATACTGATATATGTGTATGACGGAAGTGGTAACATTGGTATGATTTCTTCTTGGTTTAGGGTTGATAGATTGATTCTCTGGAAAAAAAGATTGTGAAGGTACTGCACCGGGGCTTTATTGATAGCTTTAGCTATTACTCAGCAACATCACTTTAAAGCCAAACAGACCCATTTCATTTAATTTTACTGCATTACAAATGAATGAGTAATTTAACACTCCTTTCAGAAGTTAAGTATAAGCTATGCATCTCCATGAGAAATCATCAAATATTTAGTAGAATAGGTGAAAGTTACATGGAGAACAAACAAAAAAGAAGGTAAAGCCATGCCCTAATGTCTGCTATTTACATTGTGCAACAGCACAGGTTCATTGGAATATCCTGCCCATGATTGAATTTCACAGAGAAAAATCCCACAGACAGGAAAGCAGAAAATTAAGAAATAAGTAAAGAAAACTATTCAACACAGATCTTCAGATAGACAGCTAAAAATACATCTATGTAATTCTATAGCGTGTAAAAGTGAGAAACAAAACTGGTGGCTTTCCATCTATACTACATAAAATTTGTAAACTTAAAGTTTGGTGAAAAGGTGTCTAGCTTGATCAAAACACTTCTTTGCTATGGTTTTAAAGTGAGAAACTTCCACAGCTCCTTTTTCTTCAGATGATCCCCTTTAATTATTGCTTTGACTTTGAACATTTTTGGTGATGTTCTCCATTAAGTTCATGGTCCAGATTAATACACTGACAGGACTTTGCCATTGACTTTCTCTCCTGGCTGAAACAAGTTTCGCTTTATTTTATTAACAAGTTATGATTCATCTGTAGATGTGCCATGGATCAGATGTCATAAAATCCTGTTGCTGATCGATGAGATACTTCCCTAAGTTACCAGAGCTAGTTACTCAAACAGTAACTGCAACTGGTTTTGTTCATCCATAGATGCTTTTATGCTCTGGTGCATTTTCCTTTTATTTGGTTTGGAGCATTCCCTGAAAAAAAATCTCACCAATGAAAACAGTCTTATGACCATACTGACTGATCTGACAGAAAAGCATCTGCATTGGTATTTTGTACTTGGAAGGAAGCCATGAATACATATTCATCACTTCAGAAAATGAGCTCCTAAGGCTTGTTGTGGAAAGCAGGTAGAGGTCTGAATTTTGCTGTGATTACAGCAAGTCGCATGGCAATTATTTAGCTATTCAGTTATTTTCTTCTTAACCAATTTTTTGGCATTATCATTTTGTTCACAGTTCCATCCCAAAGCTCCAAATCTGAGACCACTTGGGTTTTGATGGTCTGTTGCTCAGAGATCAGATTTTGAATGTCCAACTTTCCCATTTTCTGACACCAGTGTCAGAGTAGTACTAGTAGTACCAAGTTTAAGGAGCACTTCGTGACTGTGAGAAGAGACAATATTTATTCAGTCAAGGACAGCTTTTCAGAAAGGCAAAATCTGTTTAGTTTGCTGCCAAAATAGCTCACTTTGAAAAAGGTGCAGTTCTGGGTTTAATTTCATACACTTTGTACAATTTGCAATTTACAGATAAGCAAAACATAACTACTGCAAACTGAAGAACATCAGTTTATCCTGGTTGATCATTAGAACTTTGACTCATAGGTGTTGCATTCTCCAATGCATTCATATAATGCACAAAAATTGATCAAAACTCTTGTCTTTGGTGTAAGTCTTCAAAGTATTTTTCTGCATTAATTATTTAAAGATTTATTTTCCTAATGAAAAAGAGTCCATGATATCTTCATCTTCAAGATATAGAAGTTAGATGGTCTAAATGCTGATAAAAATATTGCTTTCAAGGAATTGCCAGAATAAAAATATTTCCAGAGAAACGTTTTAAAGTAGATTTTGCTCTCTTTTGTTGAATAAGCGTATCACTTGAAGTGCAGCTGTTCTTGCAAACTCTGCTTGATGAATAACGGCAGAGAGAAAGGTTAAACTATCAACTGGCTTGCTTGAGGGATTTCAGTTTCTGTGGTGTGCATGCTTCTATTAGCTTTGAATGCTTTTTGTCAAAATATTGGGGCATATTTCAACTATAGTACAAATTTTGATCTGTCACATGTAAAATTCTGCGCAGAATTCATTGACTTTACGGGACTTCCAGAAGTGGTAACACAATCTTATACCTCACTTGAATGTTTCAAACTTCACTTATGCTAAAAGCATTGGATACTTTTGCTGTTTGAGGAATGTAATGATGCCGCGGGTTCATACATTTGCCTTGCACTCACATCCATCTCAGTGGCATGAGCATGCTCAGGGTGCTGGTGCTGGTGGACTTTGCTGGCGAAAAATGCATCTCAAGAAATAGTAACAAGATCTTGGTTGAATGAACCATGTCCTAACAGCTCCAGGGCCTCATCAGGACAACCTGGAGAAAGCCACCACCCAAGCTCGGTGGAATCCGTTCTCAAACCACTGGTGGTGGTCAAATCCTGGAGAGAAGATGCAAGAGCCCACGCAAGCAACCACGGGTAAAGAATGTCATGCTAAGAGGGTGCTTTGATTAGGGGCTGAATAACCAGAGCACCAGGGCAGCAAGCTTCAGAAGCATTAAGTGTGTGGCGGGGTTGAATGTGTGGTATATGTCACTGCTTTTTGTTACCATGTGTTTGAATTGGGAAAAGCAAAGTACTGGGCTATGTCTCACTGACTGTATATTTGGTAGCGATAGAGCAGTTATCCACATTGTCCATGTACTGTGGAAGTATTCTGCTTGTCTGAAAGGGATGAGTACGTGAGTCATTTTATAAAGGATGTACTTGGGTTCTTCTTCTTTCCTGTTTGGAAGCAATTTAGAAGTAGACCATTCCAATGAGAAGGACTTGTGGGAGAAAGAAGAAAATGTTTTCAAGCCAGTACATTATGCTCACTCTGCTAGAAGAGGGCAGAATATGGTTAGTGCTGCAAGCATGCATAGGGCACTGAAATGTAGCCAGGAGCCATGTCGGGGCAGCTTCAGCAGGGACGTGGCAGAGTGGTGAATCCCTTGTGGGTGGAAGAATCAGGAGGAGATACGGACTGTGGGCAGCATGGTGCTGTACACTCTCCTCTGTGACTATAAGGCTGCATGTAGGGAACACAGGAAAGCATAACTGCTGTCAGCAGAATACCTTGTGGGTGAGGGCTTTATGGCAGATTTAACATCATCACAGCAGATGTGACCTCAAGTGGCAATGGTTCAGATGATGAAGACTCTTCGGAGGAGACGATTTACCCAACAGTGTTTCCGGGCTGGGACAGGAGTGTGGCCAAGGATGAGTATGCTCCAAGTACTAGTAAGGAACTTCCTTTCTCTTTGGATGCTTTCTTTCTTCTTTTTCCTCTCCTACCCAATATTCCTCCTCCTTTGCCACACATATATTATGTGGAAATTGGATGCCCTTCTCATCAACTGTTTCTTCAGAAATGTCTCTCTTATGATTGGAGAAGTCATATGACGTCCAGATTGATAGAATGAAATTCTCTTCTATCACTACTTAAACTTAATTTCTCTGTTTCATGTCTATTTGAATGCATGCATTAACCCACAGTTTTCCAAGAAAAAAAAAGTTTAGTTTTATTTTTTGGGAAAACAGTGTTAAAATAATTCCAGTTCATATTATTTTTAATCTACATCTATATAATAGTAGTCTTCCTGGATATGGAAGAAGACACAGGAACAAATTGGGGAGGTAAAACCCCAAGTGGCCTTTTCATTGGGAAATGTCAGCAAAACAGCTTCATATTTACCATCTTCCACGCTCTTCCCATGCACTCTGCTAACATCATCTCATTTGTTTTGTGACCTCAGATGTTTAGGCATGATCCAATACCATAACTCAGATATTTTAATACATAGCCTTATTTCTCTGACATGCATAGTCTCACAGTGATCATCTCATCAGTGATCATCTCTTTTTTAGCTAAAAAAAGCCATCCATACCTAAAATCATTTTGTCTCAAAACCAGAAAACCACCATATATGAGGATCAAAGCCAAATGCTGTGTGTCACTGAAGCACGCACTCTGATACTTGGCCTTATGACTCATGAATGGTCCCAGCTCTGGGGGTTTTTTTTGGAATAGATGTTGCCGTTAATGACTATACTCTAACACTCTTATTTATACAAAGATAATAGAGTAGTGTTTATAAATCATTATTTATAAGCATTTTTTAATTTTTTTCTGAAGATAGCAGAGTATTTGTTTTTTTTCAGCAGTGGTCTTCATTTTTAGAAGAAAATACAAAATTAGCAAGTCATCTTGCTTTGGGATTTTTTTATTCTTTTGCCTAAGTTTTGGGTATTCTGGTGTTAATTTATTTATCTTTGAGACTCTGCATGGGTGACTTATTCCATGCGGTGTATTGCATTCCAACTACCTTCTATGGCCTAGTGGTGTCTGCATGCTCCATGGGAGAAAATGCACAGTCTCTGATCATAGACTCTTGTGGAAGTTTTATTTTATCTGTTCAATTGTATTTATAACTTTCTTGACTAATATTGGCTTCCTGGTGGCTGTCAAGGTGTTTTTGGTTTTTTGCTGACCGTAGCTTTTGAGCTCAGTGGTGGATATTTTAACATGAATCTGAGTACCTCTCGAGTACTTAGCAAGCATGTTTTACATGTATTCAGACATCTACCATATTCTTTAGATCCAGCATTATTCTTCAAACTTGACTTTAAATGTCTATAACTGCTGTAATCATTTTGCACTACTTCTGCTATACATTATTCTTCTATTGCTTGTTTTCCCCATTCTTCTTGGGAAACTTTGCATCTGTCCAAATGCAAAGAAAAGAACAACTGGTTTGATGTAAAGGGGTTTGATAAGAAGAACAGAGAGACTACGGTTAAGCTATGCATAAATTTCCTTTTTCCATCACCTTTATGGCACACACTAACAGTAAAGTAATAGTGGTAGATGTAAAGCAGGGTCAGCATTGAATCCTCCATTGTCCTAACAGCTGTGGATTCACAACACAAAACACTTCCGGAAATCTCCACACGAGATCATTGGAACCCTGCCTATACAGATGAAGAGGAGCAGTATCCTAGCTCTGCGGGGAGGGGTAAAGCAATTTAGCATTTCAGATAATATTCAGATGTGTGACGTAATTCAGTGATATATGACACGCTTATGGTGCAGCTGGTTGCAATTCCCATGCCATTAGCCTCATTTCAGTATAATACCTTTGTAGTAGAGCCCTCAGAGGTGGCATCTATAACATTAATCTGTCATTTCAAGTCTATCTATCTTTTGCATCTAATCTTCATTACTTGCCACTTCTCCTCACATCTCTGGGATTTTTAAACTTGCACTACCAGTAGTGTAATAAAACTGAGCAGATTGTAACATTTAGTGACCCACCTTGGTGAGAAAAAATATTCCCTTTTTTCTACTTCAAAATTTCTATTGTAAAATCTGAAGACAGAAGACAAAAAAGGGACTTAGTGATTCAAATACATGAAACTGTGCTATAAAGGATAATATACTACGTCCAGGTGAATGCGAACATTTTCCTATCAGTGCCAGTAGCCAACTGAGATACTGAAAGTGTGCACATGTTTTTCAAGCCTAAATACTGCTGTAGGCAAAGGCTTACAGAGTGCATTCTCTAGCTATTTTTGCTGTGTATATAAATAGTTTCCAGTTAATTTTTTTTTAAAAGCATAGCTGAGTGTAAGCTTTGTTTTTAGGATCTTTTGGCTATAATGCACAGCTTTACCCTGTTAAGGAGAAGTTCAAAACTGAATAGCTGGAGGTACAGCTTAATTGGGGGCCAGCCTTGTAATTGCATAAAATTAGATTGTACTGAAAAGAAATACATTTCATTGTACCTTGTGGAAAACCTTCTTATACCTCTGTAAAAGTAATCATTTTCTACATCCTGTAGTAGTTCTTTGGATTTATATGATCTGCCTCCAATAGCCAGATAGATACCTGTCTTTCTGGTTCCAAGATTGTTTTGAACAATGGAAGTTTATACAATTGACATCAGAACAGGTACTATAATCACCCAGAAATCATCTTTTAGTTCTGAGGTATTGTTAGATCAGTTGTATTCATAAATTAGTTAATTTTAACTTTTTTTTTTACAAGATACTCTATATGTATTTGGTTTAATTACAAAAATAATTAATTACATTTGCATGAGTGTCCTTTATACAAACATTTAATTGCCTGAATGTAAGATAAATATTCCTCCAGTTTTGCTCTTTTTGGGAAATAGCGTAGGTTGCTCCAGCTGGTGACCTATGGCTGGTGACCTATGGCTCATTCTTGGCATGCTCTGATTAAGGACCTTTGCTTTATCTTTAATATATCACTCATCGAAACATTCGATACCTAAGGCAAATATATTTCAAACCGAGTTCTAATGCTCATCTCAATGTTATAGATATTCTTTTTTCTTTTTTTTTTTTTCTGGTGTATCTTTTCTAAGCCTTTTAATGTTCATTAGAAAATCTCTTATGGTGGTGGTACTTCAAGTGATTTCTGACTGCATCTTCTGCTATGTAAACAACAGCAAATTAAAGAGTGAGCAATTAGTTTATTTTATCAGTAAGAGCTTTAATTATTACTGAGTTCAAAACAAGTATGCTTTTAAGATATGAAACTACTTATTTCATTCATCCAGTTCCAGAAGAAATGAATTTCCTTGTAGCAAGCCTTGTAATTGTGTAATTGAGATATTAACTCAAAAGAGAAAGTTCATCACCTTTTTCACTTTTTAAAAGCCAGAATACACAGACTCAACAGTTAAGTTAGTATTAGTAAACATGAACTAGAGATACAAGCTGTTGTTTCTATGTGTTCTTCCACTGTTTCTCCTATAGCTTTTCTCTGCCATCGGTCATTGGGTAATTTCTAGCACACTTAAATCTTCTTCCAGTCCTGGTGATGCTTTTGTGTGATAGGGTTTTTAAAGGACTTTTGTTTTCTTTCATCTTTCATTTCGCATTAAATGCAACAATGAAAAGAAAAAGTCAAAACACAAAAGCCAAGCACACTTCTTGTGTAGACCATGCAGATGAGAATATGACTGGTGTTGGGTATTTTGATCATTATTGATTCAATCATCATCTTATCAGCACTGGTTACAAGTGAAAATGGAAATCGTCACGGACCAACCCAACATCCACTATTACACGGTGTTCATTATGGATGGATCAGTCAAGAACATAATCCTGCAAAAACCACTGGGAGTATTGAACAACATGAATTTACTGTTGCAGGTGAAAATGATATTGGAAAGGAATCTTCTCATACAGGTAATATTACAGGTCACGTTTTAGTAAATTATCAGGCTTTACTAAAGGTTTAGTTTTAGGATTTTTTTATTAACAATTTTGTGTTCTGAGGCTGTAACAGAGGTTCTGTGAATCAGCCTGAGAAATTCTGATGTTACATTATTTTTTTTTTATTATTCTATTCTACAGACCTGTTCCTGTAGTTTTGTTTTCTCTCCTATTTGAATTGCTTGTCAAGACCTATAGCAGATTAATTTCAGAACTGTCTCCTATATTTTGTGTTCTGTGTCATGCAGTCACAAGATTTTAACAGGCTATCTACCAGGGTTATATCTGTAGGAAACAGTGAATGTTTAAATGGAAAAATAATCATGTCTGTTGTGTTTTTCACATATCTGGGAGCTGTGTTCACTCCCCTCCTGCAAGTCGTTATTGGACCTGGGTTTTTTTTCATTTTTTGTTAATATGCCAATTATATCTAGAATTTTTTATCTGCAATATCTACTCACCCCAGTTTTCAACTATGACAAGATGATACTGCTGATGAAGGGAAGAAAACAAAGCAGTGCAGAATAAAAGAGAGGCTTGTCTCTTCCATAGGTCAAAGCAATTGAAGTGTAAAAGATCAAATTATACTGTAAAGCTAGTAACTAAAAATTGACAGTTATTAGTTTCTGTTCCTGTGAGTGTACTAAATTTACTAGTTAATGACTGATGTGCTGTACTAAGCACTGCCAACAGTGAATTTAACACAGTCATCATCTGCTCTTGCAGATTGTCAAATACAGGCCACTGAAGACAAGCATATCATGACATGCTGTATAATGTGGATCTATTCCTTCAACTAAATGTAATCTTATTAGCAGAAGTTTTGAGTAGCTCACTGCTTCAGCATTCCCTAAGCCCATGTTTCTCTAAGATATCAATTCCATGTGTTTCATCAACATCTTCTAAAAATCTGCTGATACAGTGCAATGTATTACTGATGTATATAAATACTATACTATACTATACTACTATAGTAATATAATTTGGCCTAGTTGCAATTAAAATTTTAACACGCGGTGGTGATTTTCTTGGGTTTTTTGGTTTGGGTTGGGGGGTGTTAAGGAGGGTTATGCTACTTTGGGTACTCTTGCTGTGACTGTCTAATAAAAGTTGCAGATTGGTTGATATGGACAATATCATATTTTTCTAAATAACTGCAATATCAAATATTCTCCATTTGAATGCTGTCTTATTTATTGTGTGCACCATTCACAAATCTGCAGCATGTGCTAGCTTTCCCCTCTGTCAGACTTCCTTGTCAATTTTCCTGGAGATGCTGCTACTAATAAAACAGTGAAATTTTGAGGGGGTAAAAAATGGATATAGTCAATACACTCAAATTCTGTGATTAAAATCTTACTGATTGATCATATTCTTGCAGTTATTTCTGCCTTTGCTGTTCCTAATTCTGCATCAGTGCATATTGGTTTGATATTCAACAAATACAAAGTCAACAGCATGATTCAGGGAAACACTTTTGAAAAACAATGAGATATCTTGATTCTGAAAAGCATATGCTCAGTTTGAGGAAGAAGTCAGTCCTAATGGTGACAGCAGCCAGCTTTTCTAAACGTAAACCAGAATGAGAAGCAAATACTTCTCTTTCTTTGCCATTAAATGTAGTAGACATGTGAGCAAGGCCTGTCATAGAGACAAGAACCGAAGAGGAGAATAATATAAGAAATGGATCTTTATATACTGAGTTCATAATTGCTTCACCATCATCATAACAGCTATGGCCTCCAGCCATGGGGCCAAACAGAACGACTCAGTACAAGACCCATTGGTGTATCCAGGTTGGGATAAGGGAGAGGATTATGCCACACAACCTGCTGTAATGGATAGAATCATTCCTTCCAGAGAGAATAATCATCAAAAAGAGTCTTCCACTACAGGTACTAGTAAAAATGTCAATTATGTATATTTCATCGCTTCTGTCTCTCAGATGGCCTGTCTTGGAAAGATATTGCATGAACTTGTAGAGAAGAGTAATTTACTGATCTCTTTAAGACAATGATATAAATTATAGGGTCATTAGTTTTGTCTGTGCTCTGGCTGCATGGTGGTGACATAGAAGTTTTCAATTTTAGCTCTGTATAAAACATTTATTTTTTACTTACCAATACCACTTTTAGTGCTTTCTGTTCCTTAATGAAGCATGACCATCGAATTGCATCTCGCTCATCACATAAGTTATATTATTTGGTATTGCCAAACTGTTTTTACCATGAAGTTGAATTCATACTTAAGTATATTTATGCATCAACATGGTAATGCTTTTAATTTGTGAATATTCATCTGGGGAAAGAGTGTTATTTTTATAGATTTTATCGAAACATTTGTCCCTCTGGTTCGTAGAATGATGAGAGAAAGGAATTTGCAAAACTGTCATGACACAACATCATGATGCAGTCACGTATAACACATACCATTTATACTATCAAAATAATGTTCTGAAAACATGATATGAGAAACACATGACTTATTCCTGAAATAAGAGGAAAGGTAACTTTAATCCTTTCTTAAACAGACAATGCTCAGAACCTATTTTTGATTTTCTGACAACTAATTAAATTTCTTCTTTGGTTGCTGTGTGTTCCTCTGAAGGTATCTCTTCTGTCTCATTGCTTCTGCCATTATATGGCATTACCCAACTATTCTGAAAAAGCAGGACAGATTAAGTTATGAAGCTGGGAAGCTGCTGGCAATGAAAACAAATAGAAAACCCTATTTAATTTTCTTCTTTATGATCCAATTAGAATAAAAAACATAAAGTCTAATCTGCATATAAAGAAGAACAGCGTGGGTGGTGGGTTCAGTAAACACCATACCACAAAGTAATTCTAACAGGTAAAATCCTTCAGTAATGCCAAAATTTGAAGCTGATTCTGGGAGGAAACCTAGTCTTATGATTGCCATGAACAGAACAACAAATTATAACCATTTTCTGTAACCTGTCACCACTCACAGAATCTTGAGAAACAAAGGAGAATCAATGCCTGTAGAAAGGGTTCTTCACTGTCAGTACTGACATAACATAAAACACAATGTAGCAGCATTTGACAGTCCCTGAAGCTGAGGATCTGTGGCCACCATCAGACACAGGTCAGGGATTTCTCCTGACTGCTGTCTCTATGTCCTATCCCTGTGTCCACTGTTCTTGGGAATCTTTTTAATTAAGTAAAAAAGTGGATGAGAATAGCCAATGAAAATATCTGATCAATATATTGAGAGAGCGGTGATGATGTACAGGAGCACAGAAGCTCTCCCTTCTCTTCCCCTTTTGTGTTGAGAAAAGGGTAGCAGTGGTTTAAAGTGAACAGGAGACTTGAACATGGTGGGAATGGGAGGGGCACAGCAGTACACACATGGAATTATCATCTGATTAAATCATCATGGTAACAGCTGTTGCCTCTTCTGGCGGTGCCCACCATGAAGACCCAACTCAGCCACCTCTGCCTTCAGATGATGAACCAGTACAGGGCACTGAAGGCATCACACATCCCATAGGTGCCCCTGGGGATGAGGTCCTCAACAGGACCACAGCTAGTATGAACAAAGCTGGTGATGACTCTCCTCTGATGGGTACCAGTAAGAATAACAGATCATACACATTTCTCATGCCTGGTGAGAAATAAGACATTATTTCTTCTGAAATTGACTCCTTTCAGTATCTTTCTCATCCTGGGGGTTCTACATTCTTGGTGTGGATTTGCTGTGGTAGGATTTTTGCTGTTTATAAAATTACCTTCTGGACAAGGCATAAGGGAGTCCTTGCTGGTACACTTGGCAGTTTCTATCCTTTGCTGAAGCATGTTCCTGGGTGGCCTCCTGACTGTTCTGCAAGACACACACTTTGGTGATTCTGAATCCCCAACCCCATCTTCCTTTCTTGCGTGTCAGTGGGATCAGGTTTGATATGCTTTTGCACCGTCATTGATGTGGTGGAGGTGCTCTGGTGGATTAATCAGATGGCTTGTTCCTGTGACTCAGCAGCAGCACCATCTCCGGGGAGTGCTTTCCCAGTGGTGAGGGCAGGGCAAACATAGAAGAATTACATCCCATAAATTCTGCTTTCAATTCCTTACTCCTCCTCACCGGTGGATTGCCAGGCAAGACCACCACAGATCTGGCTGCAGTATGGCTGCTCACTCCTGAGTTACAGGGTCAGGTTGTTGCTACTGTGGTCTCTTCTTCTGAAGGTCTTCCCTCTCCATCTGTCACTGGGATCTGTATATGTAGCCAATGTCTCCCTCCAACATAGTGAGTATGTATGTGGTGCTTAAGGGTCTCTCAGAAGCCAGTGACAGTATGGAAGAAGAAGGGGAAGCCTTCATGTCTTCTCTCCTTCTGCACTTTGAATGAAGAAAATGAACTTGCTTTCTGGCTAGCTGTGATACAGGAAAGGGAAATAATGTGGGTGGTGGTATTGTGAGCGCTCACTTTTAAAGCTGATCATGCCGTCATCATGGCAGTCACAGAGTCCGTGGATGATGTTAACCGAGAGAAAGCAACCAAGGAGCCACTGACACCTGCCACTCCATCTGGAAGTGAAAGTGAACAAGCAAACACCAGAGATGGTTCCCATTTCAGTTGGATACCTGGAGTTTTCCCAGGCATTGAAGATCGTCTTAACCAATTGCAGAGCCCTCTTCCTACTAGTAAGAACTACAAATTATGAACATTTTCATTTATCCGTCAGTCAGTTATTATTTTGTACAATGGTGATGGTCCAAAATCATGTGTAGTAACTATAATGGCAAATTATTTTCATATTATTATTTCCTTTTGGGGCTTTCTTATTGTTTATAACCTCTTTGTAAGAAGTCATTAAAGGGCATCTCTTCCTATGCAAAGCAGAGGACATTTGCTAAAAGACTGAAAATAATGTTTTGCAAATAACTTTTTCTTATATTCTGTTATCTGTATGCGGTAACACAATTATTACAGTGAACAAGTGTAAACTCTCTCCTCATGCCCATACATATGTGATAGCACGTTGTCTTTCTTTTTTGCTGGGCACAAATGATAGCTATGTAACACTTAATTGTCAGTCACTTTTCCCCTCATCTGTATTCCCTCTACATTGGTTGAATATGTATCAAAAGAAAGGTAATTCTCTGTGAAACCTTTTTTCTCCTAGGTGTATTTGCTGTTGGTATCTTGTTGTTGATTAATTATAGCTATGTTACTGGAGTATTACTGACATTAGAAGTTGTGAACAACTCTTTTTGAAGGTGTTATTCTTCTGAGAGAGTTAGGGCAGTTAACAGTAAAAGTCTTTACTTATTATACTATATATAACCTCTCTTTTTTTGTGTATGTAGTTACATGTTAATAGTACAGGAAATGAAAGGACTTTTCCTTATACCCAAATGCATTTTCCATACAAATAATCATCCTAACAATAAGTTTTTTTCTAAATGCTACTTCTCGGGCACACTAATCCAAATACTATTTTCATGAACTTTCTTGGTTAGTCCGCTAAGCCATCCCAGGGTATATTTTGGCCAATGCTCTGTGGACATACTTTGCACATAAGCAAGATTATGTACCAATATTCTTATAAAATTATACAGCACACACTTTAAAGATAAATTCTGTCACCAATTAATTAATTAATATACGTTAATTTATAGAATCATAGAATGGTTTGTGTTGGAAGGGACCTTAAAGATCATCTAGTCACAACCCCCCTGCTGTGGGCAGGGACACCTTCCACTACACCAGATTACTCAAAGCCCCATCCAGCCTGGCCTTGAACACCTCCAAAATGGGACATCCACAACTTCTGTATGTAATTCATACATTGTCAGGTAGAATTTGGCCTACTTTTTTTTTTTTTTTTCAGAATTTTATATAAAACCCATAAAATCAACCATATGAAAATTTCCTGAGTTATAGTGTTTTGACATAAGCACAGCAATATAAATGCAACATATGTATTTGACAGAATTTTATTGGAAAGATAAATCTATTTTTAATAATGGTTTCCTACTAAAACAAACTCATGTCTTGATTTCGCTGCCCTTTTCATTTAACTAATCCATGCTGCCTCCTTAGTTTTATGTGCAGACATTACACAGTATGGAAAAATTTTTGCTACTTTCTGTTTTGAGCAGATAAAACCTGTAAGAACTGGTTTGAAGATCATTTTCAAGGTGAACATCTGCATCAAATCTTTGCATTATCAGTGCCCTGGCAACGGCTCATAATGCCATATTCCTAAAACTCTTCCTTTTTTCATTTATCTTCTCTTGGTGCTTTTTAAAAAACACAGTACAAGGGAATCACTAGGACACTACCATCATCATAAATAGTTTATTTATTGAAGGGTTCATTCATTTGTAATATCGCCCCATATAGCTGGAATGGAATGGAAAAGATTAATGAATGTGTTGGCAGAGTATAGTTAAAGGCTTTCTCTGAACAAATGAATGGCTTGATGTACTATAATGCTTTCTTTCACTTGCTTTTTCTCTACAGCAATGTTTAAGCTGTGGTCTGACATCACACTAATGACTGACCTGTTGTCCAAGTGTCCATGGAATAACAGTCCACTGTAGGAACCCAAAAAATAATTGTCAAAAAGAAAAAAATCTAGTATGTCATCAAAATGAAATGAGCTTCTGAGGATCCCTCCCTGTCACTTGCAAGCACCTTCCCAGAGCCAGAACAGCAGGGGACACGACTGAATTCTGCTCCTTCTTCTCAGTGCTCAGGGGAGGGGAAGGGTGAATGTAGCAGTTCTCTAAGTGCACAAATTTTAATAAATGTCTGTGTGCCTTTCGGAGGGCCTTTGTGGTGGAAAAGCTCTGGCATTTCTCAAGGATTATATAAAGCACCTTAAAAAAATCTGCTGATATATGGGGTAGACAAGTGAGTATGTTCCTCTTGGTCAGCTTTCTTGGAGGCTAGATCAGGACCCTTAGCTGCTGAATGAGTGCTCTATCCTTTGTGGTGAGATAGCACAAAACAACTCACCATTCAGTAAGTTTCTTGCTAATACAAATAATAAAAACATCTGGAAGATTCATTAACTACTTGTTGGCTAAGATTAACAGGGGAAAAAACGTGCTTCTCAGTTTTGTATTTGCCAGCTGCTATTAGGAAATGAGATCAGAAACAATGGCTAGAAATGAGTTTCAATGTGTGTTAAAGAAAAAGAACTTTACAGCTGATTAGAGTAAGTGCTTAATTTGCTCTTAATTTTGCTCTTAATTTTTGCTCTTAATTTGCTTAATTTTGTTAGAGTCTGGAAGAATTCAGAGAGGTGGAGGTCTCTAATATCTTTTTTTGTAGTGATAATGAAGTAGTAGTCCGAAATAAAGTCACTATATCTATAGTCAGCTGATAATTTTAGACCTGGGATACCCATATGGCAACAGCGTGGGCCAGAAATGCAATTGCATAAAAGTTCAAATGGTATGCCCAGCATAGCAAATACTTAAGTCTGGAAGTATGCATTTTGATTTAAGATCTAATACCGTCTTAGAGCCAAATTACACAACTTATTGAAAAGGACAGGGGGATCCATCCTTAAGTTTACAGAGAGCATTTTTTCTATTAGGAAAAATATTTTGAAATTTTAAAGTCCCACTCTATTCATAGCTATCAAATTTAAAGCCATTCAGAGAGCTATTGTATTTTATGAAAGCATTAGAGTTTTTGAAATGCAGTTTTATCCTGTGTAGGAATAAAATTAAAAGTTTCAAGATTTATCCATATTGGTCATTTTAGGTTTAAATAAAAAAGTAAAGTTCTTTCTTTCTTTCTCTCTCTCTCTCTCTCTTCTATTCTTTCTCTCTTTTCCCCATGGAACAGACATGTTTGACATGTGTGACAAAGACCTCTTCAAAAAGTTGACAACCCTCACATGTCTTTACATTTTATCCAGAAAATTTCTAGGCAATTATAATTGCATTTTGGTTCACAAAAGTATAGCATAATCAAAACTGAAACATATCAGAGACAGCAGGGGAAAAGCATGAGTTTTGTTATTCGCAATGCTAAAAATAGCCATAGTTCAGATGAGTAGTCTATGTAATAGTTTTCAATATAAATACTTTTTAATGACTTCAGCATGAACTTTCTAGAATATGTTTTTTTAATTGAGAAAGTCATAGACTTTGTACCTCACTGTTAAATATTCACTAAACATATTTGGCCTAACAGATAGTTTTGTTCTTTAGGATCTACCTTCAGTATATATGGCAATCAAGGACCACACAAGGGACATTATGAATCCACTACTTTCCCCGGAGAGACCGCAACAACAAAAATAGTTTCACAACGAAGGTCGGCCCAGGTACCAGGTAGGTTTTTGAAGTCATATGTTTTAACAATATAAGCACAGAACTGTATTAATATGAACTGAAGTGTGAGATGAAAATGTAGATCGGGTACAGTTGTTCAGACTTTGCTCTGAATCAGATGATATTCAGTATTTTCACTAGTAGTCTGAAAAATGGAGCATGTTGTAACTCTCATAATTTTCCAGCAGTACCACAATGAAAGAAATCATGCATTTGGAGAACTGGACTAAGATCCAAATAACCTTTATAAATTGATATGAAATCAGGCAAAACTCAAGAAAGATATATGCAAAATATCATATCCACAAGAATGTTTGCTGAAAAGAATAACCTGAGTGTTGCAGAATAAGTCTTGCAGATTAAAATGGAATAGAAAGAAGCCAACACCATGATACAATTGCAAAGGAATGCAAATATATTCTGGGACATATTAGCAGTAAAGTAATTCATAAAACAGAGAAGGTAATTATCCCACTTTACTTAGGCCTACCAAGTCCAGAGCTGAAGCTCTGTGTTCAGTTCAAGGCATTGCATTAATCACATAGAAAAAAAATGGAGAAGAGCACAAAGAAAATTTTGGAAAGGTAACTTTGAAGCACCTTTTGAAGAACTCATCATTTTCAGAGAAAACTGAAGGGAGATATGAGAAAAGTATGCTAAAAAAAGAATGCTTATCGGTTTATCACCATGGAGTAATAATAATTAACTAATTAGAAGAAATAATTTGTTTCAAATAAAACATAGGAAACTTGTTAAACAAGGGAGACTTGTTTCAAACAAAATAAAGGAGATAGATAGCTCTTAGAAGAGGGTATCTGTCTATAATGGTAATACAGCATAAAGAATAGGCCACTGGGAAGGTTGTGAAATCTCCTTTACTAAAAATGTTAAAAGAAATGGAATATTCCTCAGCCATCTTCTTATTGACCCTGTTTCACTGGAGTGAAATGTAACTGACATGACCTCTTGGGGTCCCATCTAGTTTTGTAGTTCCTCTTTTTTTAAGAGTTTGCCCCCAAAATAAAGTAAGATTTTAAATGAAAAAAATGAAGAATTCACTCTACCTGAAAGTCATCCTGCTTTTGTGCCTAGGATTGCAGGTGTATCATTGCTAAGTCTTTTCTTTTGCTCTTGGAATAAATCAGGGATACAACTCCTCCTCACCTATGCCGACCAAAGTACAGTGCTTATAGGTACTAACAGTGATGGGGTGTTTCATCTGAGCTGGCCTATGTATAGCTGAACGATGAAAATGTATTCCATTTGCACAGAAGCACTTTGTAAAACAAACATTCATGCAAGCTAGGAAAAAAAGTCTGACAGTTTAAAGAGTATAAAAGACCTTGTGTTCTTGCAGTTCTGTGAAACAGCAAAACTACAGGAGATACGCTAACACACTCTCCTCCCCTCTCTCAACTCTCCCCACAGAATGGCTGATCATAGTTGCTGCTCTTGTGGCACTTGCGTTGATTCTTGCAGTGTGCATTGCTGTTAACAGTCGGAGAAGGTAAGGCAGCCCCTTTACTTTTTCAAAACACACTATCTTGCTCTTTTCTTCATCATAAGGCTTCAAAGCTTTGTGAAAGAGCAGAGTAGTGTAACATGGGAAAGAGCTTCCTCTGCAAAGCTCTGTGACTTGGGATGAGAAGGCCCAGGTCACTGTGTCTTGCACAGGTCACAACTCAGTCTTCACACTCATATGGAACCATGTGAAGTCAGTAGCTGTATTAACCATTTGGTCTTGAAAATGGAAACTAACTGTATATAGATCACAAAGAATTAGGTATTCTCTAACTATTACTTATTAATAGGAAAATCCTGTCTGCTGAGAGTGAAAACTATGTGAGATGGACATAGACAGTAGCAGCTACAGGATGAGCTGAATATAATCTTCCACCATTAACAGTGTTGTCTGTGTACAGTGTGAAGGGCTGTATTTAGACAATCTCTGTCACAGGATTAATTTGTTCCTTCCAAAGAAAAGGCAATATCACAGCTGGCAGTCAGAGGGATATATCTTAACATTGCTATCAGAGTACTCAATAGCTTTATTCACTCCACTTTACAGATGAAGAAGCTGAGGAATAGAAAGTTGCAGTGATCTGTGTGCAAAGTTAGCCAGGAAATTTGAACAAAACTCTAGCCTAAAGAATAGGCTGTAACGTTCTTAACACTTTCTCTGGGGGGGGCTGTTCTGAGGTTACTTCTCAATTGTCTTACACAACTTTTTGCTACTTGAATGGTAAAGTAACACTGTAACAGAGTGACTGTTTTCTGCTTGAATGTTGAGATTGTATTATATGTTGAGATTAATATGTGGAGATTTTTGTTGAGGAAGCAGTGAGCAAATTTATTCCTAGTCTGCGGGCTGAAGGAAAGCACATGTTAATGCTTCTGTGAAATAGTGTCAAGGTCCTCTAAAGCGTGGCTTGGGTGCTAGAATAAAGCGCTGCCACCATGGTGAGGGAGCAACCCAGGCAGTACTGCCCATACAGAAGGCTTCTATGAGACAAAACAGTGCAAACTAAATGCCAAATTGTCAGACAGAGTAAACTGATACAGTTTTGCTGAAGTCAGTAGTGAGATGCCACTGGGTATGTTTGCCCTATGACTGTATCCACGGTATCGGTGCTTCTCTGACAGTATTCTTAGAGGCCTTTTGAAATAAGAAAGCTATCAAGCATATTGTGAGACAGAAAACTCTACAGCTTTCTTTCTGTGAAGTGATTCTGGAGCTACACAGCCCAAACAGCATGGCTTATTTATTTATATGTTACTCTGTTATGCCTTTAAAAGTAGATACTGCCATTGTTTCCTCGCTCTCAACCCAGAGTCACCATAGGAACAGACAAACAGGGCCACTACGGCTAATTATAGATTGCATCTGACAAGAAATGAAACAATCCCAGAGCTGTAAATTGTACCACTAATGGAAAACATATCTTTTACTTAGAGCTTCTGTGCAGCTGGGAGTGAGTCGCAAAGAGAGAAAGAGAATGTGGGTGCATGTATGTGTGCAAATGCGTAGAGTAGACCCTAGTAATATGTATTAATCACTGTGAGGAAAACTTTTTGAAGCAGGGACATACTCTGGTATGCTTGAAACAAGCAGAATTTTTCTTTCACTTTATCAGGATCCTAATGATAACAGGAGTAAGTCAAGTGTCTTTTCTTCATCTATTCTGTAAAGTGCTAATATGTTGAAAATCCATAGAGAGGTAGTAGTCAGCATATAGCACGTGAATGCCAACTAACCTGAAACTAACACTGCAGCAGTGCTATAAGTAAACTGGATAGCTGAGAAAGGAGGACAGAGCATTTCAGTGTTAGCTGAGCAGTAAGTTGAGAACATTTCAAGCATTAATTTATTTTAAAAGTAAGAACGATCTGAGTTTTTTCTGTCAGCTGCACCATTTTTTAAATGAGTGCTAACTGCAGCATCCCCATTTCAGTCTCCTTCAGGTTGTCCGAAAAAGCCTAATGAAGTGCAGGCCTTAGTTTCAAGGTAGTTAACTTCCTGGTTCAGAAATCAATAGATTTAGCTTTTCTAGTTAGGATGTCAATACGGCATAAAATTCAAGCATTTCAAACAAGCAGTTGGCCCTTCTCAGTGAATAAAAAATTGCTTGGCTATATTATTTCCTTTTTTTTAAAAATTGGTGTTTGTCATAAGTTCCCACTGACTGGAAAAGGGGAAACATAACCCCTATTTTTTAAAAAGGGAATAAAGGAAGACCTCAGGAACCATAGGCTGGTCGGTCTTACCTCTGTGCCTAGCAAGATCATGGAGCAGATCCTCCTGGAAACTATGCTAAGGCACATAAAAAATAAGGACGTGATTCATGACAGTCAACATGGCATCACTAAAGGCATATCATGGCCTTCTATGATGGCGTTACAGCTTTGGTGGATAAGGGAAGAGTAACTGACATCTACTGCCTGGCCTTGTGCAAGACATTTGACACTGTCCTGCACGACATCCTTGTAAATTGGAGAGACCTGGATTTGACGGGCAGATCACTCGGTAGATAAGGAATTGGCTGGATGGCCGCATTCAAAGAGTTGCAGGTCAATGTCTCAATGTCCAAGTGGAGACCAGTGACGAGAGGCGTTCCACAGGGGTTGGTACTGAGACCAGTGCTGTTTAACATCTTTGTCAGTGATATGGACAGCGGGATCGACTGCACCCTCAGCAAGTTTGCCGATGAGGCCAAGCTGTGTGGAGTAGTCAACACACTGGAGGGAAGGGATGCCATCCAGAGGGACTTTGATGGGCTTCAGAGGTGGGCCCGTGCAAACCTCATGAAGTTCAACAAGGCCAAGTGCAAGTTCCTGCATGTGGGTGAGGGCAATCCTAGGCACAAATACAGACTGGGTGGAGAATCGATTGAGAGCAACCCTGCCGAGAAGGACTTGGGGGTGTTGGTGAATGAGAAGCTCAACATGAACCGGCAATAGTTGCTCGCAGCCCAGAAAGCCAAACGCATCTTGGGATGCCTCAAAAGAGATGTGACCAGCAGGTCGAGGGAGGTGATTCTGCCCCTCTACTATGCTCTCGTGAGACCCCATCTGGAGTACTGCATCCAGCTCTGGGGTCCCCAACACAAGAAGGACATGGACCTCTTGGAGTGGGTCCAGAGGAGGGCCACAAAGATGGTTAGAGGGCTGGAGTACCTCTCCTGTGAAGGCAGGCTGAGAGAGTCGGGGTTGTTCAGCCTGGAGAAGAGAAGGCTCCGTGGAGACCTTATAGCAGCCTTCCAGTACTTAAAGGGGGCCTACAGGAATGATGGGGAGGGACTTTTTATCAGGGAGTGTAGTGATAGGACAAGGGGTAACGGTTTTAAACTGAGGGAGGGTAGATTTAGCCTAGATTTTTTAGAATTCTTTACTGTGAGGGTGTTGAGACACTGGAACAGGCTGCCCAGAGAAATTGTGGATGCCCCATCCCTGGAAGTGTTCAAGGCCAGGCTGGATGGGGCTTTGAGCAATGTGGTCTAAGTGGAAGGTGTCCCTGCCCATGGCAGGGGGGTTGGAACAAGATGATCTTCAAGGTCCCTTCCAACCCAAACCATTCTATGAGTCTATGATCTTAACCAAAAACGAAAATGGCCAAAATTCAGTGTGGTCCTATTTAGTTAGTTATTCTTCTTGTTGCAATGAAGGCTGCCTCTGTCTGGTGTCTGTTGTGAAAAGTGTTAGGATCTCCTTCCACGGTCCCACAGAAGATGCTGCACAGCCTGACCAGCATATCAGAAAATACACTCTGAGCTGCTCTTTCAAGAGGCTGTAGAGCTCCACAGCTCACTGGCCTCTTTTGGCATTTCATGGCTGCAGAGCAGGAATCATTCCCAAGGGTGTGTGTAACATTAGTGCAGTGAACTGAGCTACTTTGTGTAACATTACCCACATCTATTGGTCAGTAAGCATGAAAAAGGTAATACTTCAGAAGGATAATAGTATAATTGAAATGTCAGATTAGTCATTCAGGCAAAATATGCTTAATTTAAGAAGAAAACACTTTAAAGTACAACTTCACAGAGACATTATCCCTCTTAAGAGAGCTGTGCTTTGTATAGTCAGTTTACACAAGGTTGTTCAAGGACAAGTAGGATATAATTACAGAATCATAGAATTGCCTAGGTTGGAAGGGACCTTTCAGATCATCTAGTCCAACCATCAGCCTAACTGACAAAAACCATCGCTAATCTAAACTATATCGCTAAGCACTCTGTCTACCTGTGTTTTAAAAACCTCCAGGGATGATGCCTCAACCACTTCCCTGGGCAGCCTGTTCCAGTGCTTAATAACCCTTTCAGTATAAAAGTTTTTCCTAACATCCAGTCTAAACCTCCCCTGGCACAACTTGAGGCCGTTTCCTCCTGTCCTATTGCCTGTTACTTGGGAGAAGAGACTGACCCTCATCTCTCTACAACCTCCTTTCAGGTAGTTGTAGAGAGCGATAAGGTCTCCCTTCAGCCTCCTTTGGCTAGGCTAAACAATCCCAGCTCCCTCAGCCACTCCTCATAAAACATTCTCCAGACTCCTCACCAGCTTTGTTGCTCTTCTTTGGATGCACTCCAGCACCTCAATGTCTTTTTTTGTGGTGAGGGGCCCAAAACCGAACACAGTACTCAAGGTGGGGCCTCACCAGTGCTGAGTACAGGGGAACGATCACTTCCCTAGTCCTACTCACCACACTGTTCCTGATACAGGGCAGGATGCTGTTGGTCTTCTTGGCCACCTGGGCACACTGCTGGCTCATATTCA
>VYZM01002225.1:37177-81155 GCA_013398915.1 Dromas ardeola | reverse complement strand
ATAGAAGGAGATCAGGTTTGTCAAGCAGGACCTGCCTTTCATGAACCCATGCTGAGTGGGCCTGATCACCTGGCTGTCCTTCATGTGCTGCATAATGACACTCAGGATGATCTGTTCCATGACCTTTCCAGGAACCAAGGTCAGACTGACAGGCCTGTAGTTCCCCAGATCATCCTTCTGGCCCTTCTTGTGGATGGGCATCATATTTGCTAGACCCCAGTCAGCTGGGACCTCCCTGGTTTGCCAGGACTGCTGGTAAATGATGGAAAGTGGCTTGGTAAGCACTTCCACAAGCTCCCTCAATACTCTCGGGTGGATCCATCCGGCACCATAGGCTTGTGTATGTCCCAGTGTTGGAGCAGTTCCCTCACCATCTCCCTTTGGATTACAGGGGCTTCATTCTGCTCCCTGCCCTGCTAGCTCAGGGGTCTGGGTACTCACAGAACAACTGGTTATACTACTGAAGACTGAGGCAAAGAAGGCATTAACTACCTCAGCCTTCTCCTTATCCTTTGTCACTATGTTCAGCACTGTGTAGCCAGAGAACCATCTTAACAGTCTGGGGCAAATCTGACAGCTGTGCAATGAGTACTTTTTTACCACCCTGAAGAATACCCAGCCCACATTGACCAGCATGCATCAGTTTTGGACTGGTGACTTTTAAAAAGAGAGTGTGTGTTCATTCAGAGCTACATGTAGAATTTATTGGGCAGCACTGCAGTGAGTGTAGTAGCTAGCGTGTAAAAGCACAGTAGCTATTTCCTACCTTAATATCATAAGGAGCTATGCTGTTGATAGTAGCAAGAATAGTTCTCCAGATTTCCTTGTTGTTGGCACGCTTGTAGGCCTGAAATGCTAATACAAAGAAGAAAAAGTTATCTTGTAGATGAGAGCTTGATCCAAATTTTCTGATATCTCAAGGACTTTAGCATTTTCAAAGTTGTGGTCCCAAGTCTGGTTTTAGAATGACCCTGTCCTTACAGTGGGATATATGCAAAGTTCATAAATGTGGATATATCCAAATGTTAGAAAATATTTTCTAGCTTTGAGTAATGCATGTTATTCCTATCTGTAGTAACAATAGGTAAAAAAAAAATAAGTGAGCTCCTGCCAAATTTTATGCAAATGATGGTGGATGCTTTCAAAAATAAAATATGTAATATGGAGAAACTTTACACTTAGTGCTGTATAAATCTGCACTGGCAAAGACAAGTTTCATTTCCGAGTGCTTTTTCCTAAATACTGACTTTCATTTTTTTTCTTATTTCTGTTAGTCTCCATTTATAGTACTTACTTTGTTTTTATTTCTTTCTAGATGTGGGCAGAAGAAAAAGCTCGTGATTAACAATGGCAAAGGGGCAGTGGAGGACAGGAAGACAAGTGGATTAAATGGAGATGCCAGCAAATCACAAGAAATGGTGCATTTGGTTCATAAAGAACCATCAACTGACCAAACAGGAGCATGTGATGAATTCCTGACCATTAATGAAACACAAAATCATGAGGAGCTTGACATGAAGAGTGGAGTGTAATGGTACCAAGTTGACAAGTAGATCAGAGCTGGGGAAATCAAAATCACATGGAACTTGGACAGGAATTCACAGATGCACTGTGCTACTGATGTCTTTTGAACATAATTAAATACAAGTTTTATTCATTTTTAATCACTTTACAATGATGTCTGAGTTACAAAATTGACATTTGCTTTCTGAAATAAGCCCCCAAGAGTTGCATAATGTTTTCAGTTCCCCGTTCCTCTAGAGAGCACACTTACTGTGTCCTGGGTGTTTAGGAGAAAGTTTATGTCATTGTTCCCCAGATGGAGAGTCTTTGCTGTGCGGAGCTCCAGAAGTATCCAGTCACTCCATCTTACAGGGATTTAAGGTACTAAACTTGCCATGGTACAAGAGTAAGTGAGGAACAAATGTCAAGAGCAAAAATCAAGTTTAAACCAAAAAGGCCTCCTATACAATGTCTAAAACATCAGAATCCTTCAGAAATGCCTTCCAGCCAGGAAAAGCAGTAGGAACAATCAAGAGTCTGCCAGTATAAACAAAAAGTGACATTTTATAATGATTTCTGGCTTGGTCTGCAATGAAGGAAACCCAGAAGGACAAAATGTCTGTGGTCAAGTCTTCTTGGCAGAGGGAATAAAGAGATGAAAACACGAGCTGATACATAATAAAGTTCTATACTTTATTATCCTAAAAATCTATACAGTTATCCTTGAGTTTTTGAGGCGGATTGCTCTTCCCCTTTCACTGGTCATAGTTTGTGCATGTTTTTAATGAGTCTGTTAGTTAGGATAACGAATAAAACAGAATGACCCCAGCTCTATCACACATGCACAAATCAAAAAATTGGAGACCATTAGGGAAGACATCAGTATTTTATTCCTGAAGGTCTCTATCTTCTTCTGCACCATTTCACTTAGGAGATGCTGAGCCTAGTAAAACTTATTTTCCCTATAAGTATTATGTTACACCAGTTTGCTGATATTTTAAAAATTGCCTTTCTATGATCTCACTCACTTCCTCTGAATTCTATTTCACCCACATTTTTCCCTCTGCTTTTTAAAATTACCAAAAGAAACATTGCTTGCTTATTGGTACCAGAAGTTTAAATTCTACAGACAAGATCAAAGAAAATTAAAGGAAACTCTCCCAGCCATGTAATACAGTAAAGTAGCTGCATTGTTACATGCTTTTGTTTTGTACTTATGTGTCTGTTATGTGAAGTATTTGTATTAAGCTATGATGCTGTGCATTATATTGATATGAATTGTCAGAAAGAAAATTATTTACTGCCAATGGTCTGTGCCATTTTTAAGAAAGCACATTAGAATGGAGGGAGAATAATAACTTCTAATTGGGCTGCCTCAAAAAAATGCAAGTAAAAACAATATAAGGTAATTCCAACCAGTGGTCTGTGTCAGTTGTGGGGTAGGGAATACACTATAGCAGGGTTATTAAAGTGTTCCTGTTCAATGGCAATAGCACCTGTCTTCAAAATTGTTCTGCTAAAGCATGTTATTTTATGTTCTCCATCTGAAGCAATTTGGAGGTTGAGTATTCAGCTGGCTAAATACTAACATCAGCTAGCACTGATCTTCACTGGAACATAAAGTACAAGACTATTGATTGTATTTCTCAGTCACAGCCCTCCAGCAGTTTCCCATGTGTTTCATCGAGTTGCTCAGTGCCCTGGTATATGCAGGCAGACCTCAAGGGCAATTTACACCTGGGCAAAAGGTCCCAAGATGAGGTGTGATTTTAAAGAACACATAGGATGTTTTCTGACTTTATGTAGGTCAGCATGTTTCATTTATGAACAGTCACAGAGCTTGTGGTCCAAAAGTGTTTAAACAAGCTGAAGCCTGAGGTCAAGGTGATTTACATTATCAGTACTTGTGGTCCACTGTCAGACTTCTCCATCCTTTCATGTATTTTAATACTGAACTGTGCAGTGGGAAGTCTGTTTACTCCGTGTGTTTATTTTTGTTTAATTCCTGTAATGTTTTTAAGCAAGCTTTTCTATTTGTCATTATAAATCAAAATGATCTGTTGAAGGCTGTGTTTAAATTGGTGTTATGTGCTCATTTCACGAAGTATGGAGATTCAGAGGAAGAATTATTCCTCTCTTCAAATCCTAATGGAATATAGGTCTCAAAAGAAAGGAGATATTTCATTGTTTTGAAGGCTAAATTTTTCTTTAAAAGAAAATAAAAAGTCTTTGGCATGCTATTCATCTCCGTATTCAGATGTTTAATGGAGAAACCCACAAACTCCTTCCTAATTTATCTAATGTCACTGGTTGACTTCTTTTCATATTTTTGAATAGGGAGATGCTCAAGTTCTCTTTACAGAGGCAATGCCATTATTTTATATATGCTGATTCTTTTTAGACGTCATGTGATTCATGTGTAATTAAGTTTAATTATAGTTTCAAAACTAGATGGCCATTTCATATATGTAATATAGTACATATATTTATCAATCTTGGTTTTATTATTTGAGGGCTCGTCTGTTGTGTATATGTATTTTTTATATAAAGCTCTTGATATGTTTGCATATTTATTTAACAGATTAATCAGAATGAAAGAAAATATCATCTCTAAATTGTAACTAGAAATAGTATTGCTAAAACCACATTGAACTGTAAAATAAGCTTCCAAAAATAAACTTGATTCCACATTGAAGATAAAAAGTAAGACCAGCATTATTAGCGGGAGAGAAATAGTCAGCAGGATAGTCATGTTTGGTACTGGTGAGCCAGGGGTCATTTTTTGTGCTTGCAAACTCGAAGTCAGGTTCAGCTGAATGCTGCGTGACCTTGTCTGCTCTGTAAGCCTCCCATAGACTCCCCAGGTGCTCTGGGAGTTAGCAGTTAACTCAGCTCCCCTCTAGAAGCAGATAACTTGGTCCAATTTAAGATCAACCCAGTAAGATCTTGATGACTACTCCTGAACCAACGGCATTTGGGAGAGCACAATGCCCTGCAAGATCCAGTTCTTCCTTTCGGGTGCTAACAGACAAGTCGGATCTAGGTCTGCCCTTGGTTCCTGGGAAGAATGAAGAGCTCTCCTAAAAATGCTGAAGAGACCAGGTTGGACCTAGAACAGACCCCATGATCGGCTTGTGTTATTCCTTTGTCTTGAACAGTTTTAAATAAATGTATAATCCAGACCACCTCTCTCATGGAAATACTATCTAAAGCAGTAAGCATATTTAAGAGAGGGATTGCATCTTTTAGGAAAATATAAAATTTTCATCAAACAATCCAGGGTGATAGTTTCACCTGTATTTTCTTGAAGATCTTACAAGGAATGTTTGATTAAAACAGGGAAAGGATATGTGGCCATCTTGTCTACCTATGTGGATGCTTAAAACCCTTTCTACAACATCAGTTCCAAACTTACATTTCTGCACAATGTTTTTCTCGTAATAGGGATATCTTTTATGTGTCCTTTGTCAACAACAATAGCCTCTGTACTAAGTAGTTTAAGGCATGTTACCTGGAACATTATTAGGAGACAATTACCAAGCGTCTCTTTAGCATATAGAAAAAATGCCAGGCAGGGACAGAGGTCATCCTTGTTAGGGCTGGTCCTAATTGCTCTTTCTGTAAATGAAGGAAAGAAATTAAATCCTCTGAGAACTGTTCTGCCTCAGCATACACAGACATCAGGATATTTTGTAAGGCAGTAGTTTATTTTATGTTATATTAGGCCATTAGCCAATAATTATTTCTTAGCCTTATTAAACAATTCAAGGTTCTGACTTCTCTGGTTGCAAGAGATTTGATTAGTCAAATACAAACCCTTTGGATAACCACAGGTACTGACTGTTCCTTGGGGTGCAGTTCCAGCTGTGTGGGAGTGGGTGACAAAACTCTCTCCTTAGGGGGGGTGGCAAGTATTGTGCAAAGGTGTCGTGGGGGTGGGAACCCTGGGGGATTAGGAATGGGGGGAGGACACAGTCCCTGAAAGAGGAAGTAAATAGAGAGCGAAATTTCTGTGCACTACTGCAAAAGTCCCTTCAACATCCCTAGGACTTTGGCACTTGAATGTTTCACAGCTCTGAGAAAGAAAAAAGAATTGGCCTTTTCCTCTGAACTCCCCACCTCCGAGTAACCCTCTACATTCAGCACCTCATTTGCGAACTGATTTTGACTAATTTTCTCCTGGGAGCTTATTTCTCATTATTACTGTGCCATGCTGCATGTGGCACCCACCAACACCGTGCTGAGAGTAAGCAGCTATGACCAGAAGAAATGACAGGCAAAGCGCAAATTTAGCAAAGATGAGTAACAGTGTCTTTTGTACAGCACAGAGACTGTCATTTTTATCTTTCCTGTCTCACCCATTTGGAGTAAGGTTAGCAACAGCAAGATTTCAAGATTTCTCTTCTTGCTCATCTTCCTGTTTTTAAAGTACCAGACTTACAGTGACATCCACATAGGTCAACTGGGCTGCTGCACAGTTTTTTGAAAAGTTGAAACTGAAGCAGCAAATCGATCATCAAAGAAGCCCCTCAGACCTCAGGGGTGCTGATTATTAAAGCGCAAGTAAAGCAGAGGCAGTGAAAGCTTTATATATACTTCAAACACAGCCTTCTTTCAATTTTGTCTGGATGGTGCCAGCAAGCATTAGAAAGGCTTTGCCTGAGCAATAGCTTCCAGGAGTCTCAAACATTTTATTAAAATTTCTTACTCTACAGGGTTTTGGATGAACAAGTGGATGGGTGGGTGAAACCCATGTTCATACATTCTCTGCCACACAAATCTGTGCATTGAACGCTGATGTGAATGTAATGAATTTTGTGTTTTCTTTCAGAAAAAAAGAAAAAATTAAAATGACAAAGTTTTGGATCAAAAGAAGTTCACAAAGACTGTGAAAGGAGAGGATGACTATTTTTTGATGACTTTTTCAGAAGTAGACATGGTTTTAGCTAGTTTTAATATCCCAGATAGAAGATCTAGTTGTGCAAAATTACTTTATTTTTTGGAAGATTCACCATGCCTAATACACAATATAGCTTTCCCTTTGTACTAACATAAAATTCTTCCAAGTCATTTATTTTCCATTGGAAAAAATGTCTGTGTAAATTTACAGTAAAATAGGATTTGTCAAGTCAAGTAGGATCTGACATAAATTTAAGTTCATCTATTGGAAAACCCTCAAGCATTTTTAAGAATGTTAGGGAGAAGTCTCACTCTGAAACGCGCACCTAAGTTAGACTTCAGCTCACCAGCAGCTTTTTTCTGGTGCTAAGGCTGAGGCAAGAGGCTGCCTTGAAAGCAATGCCAAAGGCACAGCTGAAGCTAGGGACCTGTAGGTTGGCAGTGGAAAATCAGCATACGGCGTGGGGGCTCTGTACATCAAAAAGGTTCCAGGTCTGGTGACTTAGTCCTGAGGTCCTTCAGACTCCCAGAGCAACCCAGGACAGAGAAGGATGTGATAAGGAGTTTCTCCATCTCATCTCCAGAGGCTCTACATTTTGTACCCGGCATCGGAAGGCCTTGCCTCAGGCAATCAGGGTGGGGTCAGCTTTAATGCCCATATGCTAGTCCCGTGTTGCAGCGTATAAATGGCTTGGTTACAGCAGAGTTCTAGCTTTAAATCTAAATTTACTTGCAGTCATTGGTATACATTTAGCTTTAGCTTCTGGCACCACATACTCAAAAGGCTTTTTTTTTTCCCCCTGGCTTAATCTGAAAAAAAAAAAAAAAGCTTGGATCATTTTCAGTGACCACATTTTCCTCGCAGGAATTGAGACTCCATGCTTTCATTATAGCCAGAACAAACAGTAATAAACTGGGTATATTTTGCCTTGTGATTAGATGTTAAGTCTGAGTTTATATTCACCACTTGTTATCAGTCTACCCTTTTTAGTGACAAGCATCTGGTTCAGGGCTGCTGCTGCAGATTGCTAGCAGCACCCTTACTGTAACTAGATCAGAGAGTCAGTTTTGAGCAGCTTTCAACCTGAGGCTGTCTTTCAGCCCGAGTTTTTCTAAGACGAGCCTGTCATCACTGAGTCCGGTATCCAAGACACAGCAATCTCAGCTGACAACAGCACAGCAATGGAGAGAAAAGTATTCTATGAATGCTCTGGACTTCAACCGCCAATGATACAAGCCTCACAACAAATTTCTAGAAGTTATTGGGTTCATTTTGCTTTTTGGATCTACAAATGATTGACCATTTTGTCTTTGTTCAAGCACTGCAAACGTATGTCTAAATGCTGCCTTTCTATCTGTATCCTAGTGTGCAAGTACATGGGGTTTGTCTTACTGTAACACTGTTTTACAATCATCCTCTCAATTAAGCATGTTTTGTTTTGCAGCAGTGGGTTATTAGGTTCACCAGTGCAGACAAGTTCATAGTTATCGGCTACTTCCCTGCAGTTCTGTTGTGGTTCATTTTCTAATTAATGTTTCTTTCATTCATCAAGAGAAAGTCTGAAATGAACACTAGATAAGGATGCTTGTTTGTTCAGCTAATGACTTAAAAACCAAACTTATCCTTTGTTCAAGAAGGGTGACCTCCCTCCCTGTGCAGAGGACAGATATAAAGCCTACCCATCAGTTACATGAGAGTCAAAAATCGGAGAAACGAGGTTCAGGGACAGCTCAGAGGGTCAGCCTGCTGCTGATTAAGAGCAAAGGTGCTGGTCTTCCTCAGGGAGCCTTTTTTAGAGCGATCTTCATTCACATGGAGTAGTGCCTTCAAAAATCATTGCTAAAAAGTAAGCAAAAAAAGTTTATTTGATCCTGGCAATTTAGGTAATACTGGTAGCATAGGTGAAACAGCTGAATGAATTTTGAGTGAATTTCCTGGCCCGGTCCCTCTTCTTTCCCCTTCACAGAGTCGGGAGTCAACTTGCACATCTCTACAGCAGCATTTCTCAAATGGTGTCTGTGGACCACAGGAGAGTGATCGATGGAGCACCTTTGGGCCACCCCAGTAAGAAAACAGCCAAATTGAGGTATATCAGTCTTACAAATGACTAGAGGAAAGGCAAACATATTTTTAGCTTGGTCACAAGTGAGAATGAATAGCCCAACACTGTGAAAGACAGACCTTAGGCTGCTTTTCTATATAGTTGTCCTTGTACTGCAGCAGCACCATAAACAGTGTGAGGTTTCATTCCTCCAGATCCCATCCCTGTGAGTTTTGGTGGGCAGCAGTCAGCTTTGTAATTTATCTGTCTACACAGACACATTTTGCTTATCACTGCAGAACCTGCCTGCCTTGCTAACGCCACCATGACCGCAAGACCTGATCTTGCATGCAATCTAGTTTCCTTCCTGCACCTGCTGCAGCGGAAGAGTGCTTTCATTGCATGCTGTCCACACGAGAAGCAGACAGCCACCTGCCGAAGCTGTGAAGCTGCCTCAGCTTTGTATGCCTGCACAGGGCTCTGCACAGCTCAGAGGAGCTTCAGCAGCACAGTGGCACTAAACCCTGCTAGGGTATTTGTACATTCTTGCAGTATAAGTGCTTGCTGCAAATAACTCTTGCTAGCCCAACTGGGTGTCATTTTTAATGTTTTTTCCCTCCTAAAACACTGTCAGTTGGGGCCACCTGTTTCTTTCATATCCTTGTCCTGTTTACATGTACTATCTAATACAAAGAAGAAGACTGTTTAAGCTTTAGCAGCCCTGAAGTGTTCTTTTATTTTTTTCTTTCATGCCTGAGAGGGGATATAAAAGTATCTCTTAATATGGGTCAATGGTTCATGACTCACTGCCTTTTACAGCACCTTATAGCAAAAGTAGAAAGGGACACATTCCAGATACAAAGACACTCCTGAAATAATATTCTTCTTATAAAAAAGAAAACACAAGGAGTTTGCAGGGACTTAGAGAATCAGCCTTTGGGGTAGGTATTTTCAAAAGGGACAACTTCATATAATTGCAGAATTGGCTTCTGCACGTGTTGGGTTTTTTCAGGTCATTTTTGCAGAAACATTGCTTTGAAAAAAGCAACAAACATAGGTCACAGTGTCAAGCCTTCCATTTCAAACGTTTTGGCATGATGTGTAACCAAAGAATAACCAAAGAATAACCATCTTTTATGGAAGGAATTCGAATGTACGCAGTGCGCACAAAATATGTAAACAAGGGAGAATCCTGAGCACAACAAACTTCAGTAGCATGCATTTATTAACAGCTGTTGTTGATGAGGACAGATCAGGATGTTTCTGCCTCCGTCAGGAAGCAGCAACATCGTACAGAAATGGCAGCAGATAGCCAGGGCCTCAGATTTATCTTTTGCCCTAAGATCTTCCTGGCACTGCATTAGGACTTGGTTCGTTACTGACTCAGAGGGCGGACCGCCATCTGAAGTGCTGCCAAAGCCACTTCCTGCCATGCCTGGGTTTTCTTTGGAAATTCCTCAAGTGGATGCGGGCCTTGGTCAGATTAGTAAGAAGTAAGCCCAGGTTTGTGCAGACTGTTAAACCTCACAATACGGGTTTTGGTTATGTGTCTTGATCCCACAACGGTAGTTACGCCATTTCTGTAATGTGTGCTACTCTGAGCATAAATGTTGGAGCATTCTCTCCATACTTAGCAACTGCCAGTCCTCTGGGCACTCCATGAGCATCTCTTAATTCATGTATTAAATAGAGTTGATTTCTTTACAAAGTGTTCCAAGGGTTCAGCTACAGGCTTTATTTATTATTTTTTTAGAAAGGCTATAAGGAAGAGATTTATTTTTTAGCAGCCGGGAGAGTGAAGTAGGTTTCTAAAGCAACTGCAACCATTGCATTGTATCCTCCTCCTCTTCTAATATCTCTTCCCACTTTTCTAGACTTCATTGCCAAGAACTGTAGTTAGTGCATCCTGACCTTTGTGGCAAATGATCTCAGTTGCAGGCAGCACCCTGGAATATTTGGAAAACACAGTGAGGGGGGTGAGATTTCTAATGCTTTGGCAAAGTCAGGTCCACCTTCTACCCTGCCTGCAGTTTTCAGAGCAGGCAGCCTCTCACAACAGACTGCTTTATCTAAACTCCTGCACAAAGCATTCCCATATTGAGCCCAGGCTGACATTAAAACTCACAGATATAAGCCATGGAAATTATGAATCAACATTTATTGATGATATGTACATAAGAGGTACAACACTTAGTGAAATATTATATTCACGACTATTTCCAGCGTAGAAAGAATGTCTAGCTTGTTTTATACATGAAAGTTACAAAAATCTGTTCACACTGTAAGAAAGCATTAAAAACAAATGACTACCAATCGTTTTAAGGAGAAAAGGATCTGAACTACAAAAACAGACTCAGTTTCCGAGGCATTCCAACTAACATATACAAGAACAGTGCCCAGAGTTGGGAGACATTTTATCATCTGCATTCACTAGTTTTTAAACAAACTGTGCTATAGATACTGTACAGTCTGTCATTTCAAAACTGGGGAACTTTTTGAGTGTAAGGAAAAGACCAACCTTATCCCTCTTCCTTTTTATTCTTTTTACATGAAACATCTCAAAACAATCCAGCTCGTGCCTAGTCACTTTTAAGAGGGGGCAAGGGATGATGCATAAGCAGTGCACAGTATTGTAGTGTGCAATTCATTCTGAGGCATCGTAATGGGGCTCACCAAGCAGGATATTTCCTGTGCTTTGGGGCCTGATTTTGATCTCTTTCAGCTTACATGGGATAATTATATTTATGAGATCCAGGCCCAGGGTATTTAGGAATGAACCAGCTGCTTCTTGCTGCCCCAAGCTCTTTCAGAACCACCTTCAGGTTTTGCCCCAGAAAGGTCTTATTTTCTCACAGAGCTGAACTGTAGCCCTGATTTCAGAAGATTTTTGCCAGTGACTATACAGTTCATATGTCTGTTTTATGATCAGAAATGCTTTTTGTAAATTACAGGCCTGTTACAACAACCACAGTAGCTCCAGTATCATTTAGCTTTGCATTTAATTTCCACTAACTATTAAGACCCTTTTTTAACAATGAAAGAAACAGCATACCAGGAGTGTATTCATCTTTCTCAGAGACTGTTCCTGCCAAGGGGATGAAGCAGAGGTTCCTACTTTGACTTCTCGGGCACTCTGTAGAGAACTGGCAGCCTACATATACCTGTGTGTGTGTGTGTGTGTGTGTGTGTGTGTGTGTGTATCAGACATACCCTGCAATGCCGTGACATGACTAAGGGCTGAATGATACACAGTGCACAAAGAGTCAAAAGCAGCTGTGGCATTTAGTGGGAATGAAGTTAGATCAATTTCCCCTTATTCATTTTGCCAATTTAAACAGTGACGTACTAAACTTCTGGTGATAGAGAGTTCCAACATTTCAAGCAGACAAGAAGAAAATAAAACAGAAACTAATCATTGTAGGTGAACATTAATTCTTAATGTCGTAACAACTGCATTCACAAGGCAGAAAATCTATACTGGGATCACTTTCACTCACTGCCAGGGAACTACATACATGCAGGTACTAACACATACCACACTGGTTAGATAGGTGAAAACTAAAAATAACATATTTACGAGAAGTTGGCTGCATACATGATTCTGAATGTTATCAGAACAGGATATTCCATAATAGACAGATAAAGCAGTTACTAAGCTGTGGAACATAATCAGTTGAATGGCGAAAAGAAAACAAATCAAGATACAAATGAAAAACAGAAAGTAGAACAAAATTTTAAAAGACAGTCTAATTTTCTACTATGGCTCAATACACAGAAAGCAATTCAATTAAATTAAAGCACTGCTATGCATACTGTATACACCATTTCACTGAAATTATTGAAAATGTTGACAGCTACATTATCTACACTAAGTGCAGAGAGGCACTGGACATCATGCTTCAAAAAATTGTCAAAACTAGTATCAATAAGGTTTTACAGCTATTAGTAACCCAGCACTATTCTACCTGTGGTTCCTATTAAGATAATACCTGGTACATCTGATTTAAAATACAAAAAAAAGAGATTAAAATACAAGCATGTATCAACACTTCCTACATGTATATCTACTAGAAATTTATTCTCCAACACCTTGGCAGAATAACATGGCCCATAGATTTCTGAATAGTTGAAGAGATACCCAGTATCAGTCACACTGGGAGAGCACTACTTGATATTCAATGTTTTTAATCATAGTCAAAGAGCTAGTAGGACGTAAAAGATATTTTGTGATGTAATAGTTATGAATATTTATATTAATTTATTTTTATTCCTCTAAAACCAGTTCCTTGTTAATTAAATAGAAATTATTATAACCACAGCCGTAATGCTGACAGGTATTTGCCAATGATGAACAGATGACCATAATAGAGAAGCAGGTCTCACTTGTCCAGGTAAAAAGATATAGTGGTTGTTCTCCTCAAAATGCATAAAAAAGCAGGAGGATGCTACCCAATTACACTGGTCACATGGTGGTTGGTCCCTTTTCAAGAAGGCAAAGGTAGCAGGCCAAATCATGAACTCTTTCCACAGGCTGAATTCACATACACTGTATTGTAGCAAGGCAGACAGGGTACCTGATGACATATTTTTTTTGCCTACCCAGATGTCCGGTTTTCTATAAACTCTATTCTGAGTCAGTCAATTATGCATTATCTGATCCTAAGAAAGAACTGCAGGATTTGGCAAAGGTAACACCAGGAAAAGTGAGGGAGGATTGTCCAAGACAGTCAATCTAGAAGATTGTTCAGATTATTATAACATTGTTCCATAATGAACTGCAGCATTTAAGGACATCTTGAAATTCCTGTTTGCTTCTTGCATTTTGTGCTTTGCTTATAATTCATCACTAAACATAACACAAAAATATTTCATCAATCCTAAATGTTATAAGAAAGCTGGTTTTGTTCTAAGGTACAGATCATCATTAAAGGATTATCCCCCTACCTTGTATGGTCATATAGAAAAAAGTATAAGAAATATTACTGTGTCTGTAAATTACAGGTGAAAGGTAATTTAGTTCAATCTACACTGTAGTTTCCAGAGAACAAGTACAAACCCCTAAAACCTGTATTAATGACTAAATCAGTATTGAGCATATAATATTTAACAATATAATACGTATGCAGCTTTGTCCTCATGCATTCTACAAGCTAGAGTTCACACCAAATCATAGAAAATGGGATACATTTAAGAAAGGAGCAGGATATGTTGGATGGAAGTGTATGCAATTGTCTTTAAGAAGGAAGGACAACCTGTAGTACACATGAACTCACAAGTCTAAAATCTACAATACTGACTGCAAAATCAATTTGTAAACACAGTTTGCATACAGTCTTTGAAAAACTGTAGAAAAAAATTTAGAAAATAATGATACAAAAATCCCTACAAACTATACTATTCGTGTAGGAAGCAATATACAGGTACCAGGCAATCCAGGATGCGTGATGCTGCCTGTGACAGTTCCCCTTTGTGTAATGGTGTGCACCACAGAGCATCATTAAAAAAAATTACAGAACTCCTGAATTTTGAAAAATCAGACTAGAAGGATTGGACACTGGCATCGATCAGCATTGGAGCTGCAGTAGAATGTAGTTAGAAGCGAAAGGGGAGCAACGGTTGGGTGAAGTGAAAAATCTCACAAATCTTCTTGCCTTCCCAAATCCTACATTAGCCTGTTTATTTCCATCCTGGACTAGTAGAGACCTACTCAGTGCCTCAGTCATATGCTCTAGGTTTTTTCAATGTTTGGAGCCTGTGTTTTCTGTAAAACTCATAGTTGCAACTGTGCAACCACCTTATCTGTCAGCAGTTGTATAAACTCAGTAGTGGGAAGTCACCAGGTTGCCCCTGAGCAGGGGGAAGATGTTTCTGGGATGATGGGCACATGAGAGGGATGGTTCCTCAGAGCCTTGTGCTAGGGAGGCCACTCATATAAGAATTACCAGCACCTGAGCATCAGCAATGGTTTGACTCATTCATAGCAGCAGATTTCAGTTTAACATCAAACATGGTTAGGAGGAAAAAATGAGGGAGGCACCCATCGTACAGTCTGTACCCAGGCACTGTTGCTGGGGACTTTATTGGGAATCCTGCCTTAGGTGTGCAGAACTGCAGAGTCCATGCTTTGTCTGAGGACCATGGAGACACACAGCCTTGGTGTCTATGTGGAAGAAAGATCGACGACTTTGGAAGGAATAAGCATCAAATACATTTTTTCAGGTAAATTGTGAGCAAGAACATAACACTTCCAAAAATAAGGCAAAGCTGAACAATGTTTACAACTGGACTGCCTTCTTGACACTTCAGTATTGCAATTCCTTTTTTCTTTTTTTTTTTTTTTTGTAGTACTTGAAGCTACACTCTATATATAGTTATTCAGACAAAGGAAATTGGGTACATATTTTTCCTTCAAAGTCACCAATATGATTGGAGAGAAGAAAATAACTCATCTTCCCAAGAGTGCTTTCTGCTGGGAACAGGAGCTTCTACATAGTCTTATATGGTGAATTACAGCCGAGGCGAATTGTCCCAATGGACTATACACCTAATACTATACACTATAATAACTAATAGGAAAAATATCTTAATTGTGGCCTTAGAAGTCACAATAATAAAATAAAGCATAGTCTTCTGGCTCATAACAGATTAATATTACAGTACATTTTTATAAAGTGCTCTTATTTATCCATCTGAAAATTAATTCAAATGCAGCAATAAAAATAGACGAATGGAACTTAATGAAATGACAGTTATACATTTACATCTTCACAAAAGGGTTCTTCTAGCATGGCACTAAAGCTCAGAGCCCTTTTAAGGATAATTACAGAAGTGACTGTCAGAGGTGAGGTTTAATACTGCCTATGGTTTCGGCGATTTGTGCCATTGCTGCTGTATTGCTACAACAATGCAACACAAGTGAAGGCGAGGAAGCAAAGAAAATCCAGGCAGTTGCCAGAATAAATTTGTTCAAACACTGTTGCTGCAGCTTCTCAGATGAACAGTCTGCTCTTCTGAGTATCTACTGACAGAAAACTAATGGTGCTGGGAGGATGGAAAACAAATCAGAAATCTTTATTACTCGTACATTTTAAAGTGGCGAAAACTTTGGAATTCCATGTGCTTTGAGAAAGAAATGGATATCAGCTGTATCTCAAGGAAGAAATGGAAAAAAACATAATGATAGTGATCCTTATTTTTGTGCTGAGTTTTAAATTCATTGCTGGACTTGCAGCATACACAGAATTAGGCAAAAAAGAAGCATCTTGGCAGAAATCTTTTGGATGTGAGAATCAATGTCATTATAAATAGCAGACAAAGACTATTCCCTAAGATAGGATTGTGAAATGTCTTATTTCACAATAAGACAGACAGGAAGGGACTTGACCTTTCCTGGAAGCCTGTGACTCCCATAGATCTCAGTGAGGCTTTCATGTAGTCAGAGCATTGCAAGCACAGGTTTTACTACAGCAAACACAGTTTTTCAGAGACATACTGAGTTTCACACTGATTCAAAAGGAAGAAGCACATCCCATAATATGGTTCTAATGGCTTATCCCCTACCTATTTGAAGCACCTTCGTGTAGAAGACCCACGCATGCTTCTTATAATGCTGGTGCAGCCTTTGTCTTCTAAAGGAAGCAATGAAGAAAAAAATTCAGTAGCAAAGGGCTCCACCTCTTCTACAGTTTTAACGAACAGTGTGCATTCGTTTCAATGAAGAGATATTAAGAGAATGCCGACCTAGCTTCAGCAGTAAATGCATAAAGCAAATGCATAAGCATGTAGTTAATTAAGCATGCAATTAACTGAGTCTTTTCCTGGTCTAGACTTTTCCATGTGCTAGTGTGCTGTCAGCAATCCAAAGGGCAAAGGATATCACAGTTGAACAGACAAAGGTGAGGGGAACTGACCGAGCAGCAAACAAGATGAATTTAGAAAGAAATGTTAATTTGTTTAGGAACTATGGAGAAAACAAATCATTTTCCACTGTGCTTTTCCTTTAACTTTGCCATCCCAGCACTGCGAACAAATAGAAGATTTGCCAGGTGCAAATTAATGCATCAACAATCCTAGTGAAACTAAAAAAAGACCGGCCAGTAACCAGCACTGCCTGCTGAAATGTGAATCTTGTATAGCTGAAGTGGTCAGTCCCTGGGTTATTTTCTGTTTATTTAGTTAAATAGCAACCCAGCCTCATGTGGAATGAGCAAATCAAGAAATGCAAGCCAAGACTGACTTAAATTTTCCCAGAGAAACTGAAAGCTTTTTGATGGTTAAATATAGTGCTGCGCTGGAGTAACACTATATTAAATATTCATTCAGGCTAAAAGCAGAGGAGTATACCAAACCCAACATTTCTCCTTCTCCCACATCCACATTTAAATAGAGAAATACCATCGTAATTATCTTTTGAATCGTCCCTGAGTTACTGTATCTACAGAATTACTATTTTAAAATCACAGTCTGCTATTCCAGTCCTATCAAAAGACCCAAATTTATTCTCCCTTATGTGGGTGGGGTTTCTCTAGCATCTCATTCCTTCCTCCCCTTGTCTCCATCCAAAGAAGCACTCTTCAAAGGACAGTACGTCCCAAGTGGATAAGTATAAGCATATGCTAAGTGTTTCTCAATATGTAATTTTGTGGAGCTGCATAGTCACATGTTGCTGGCATTCCTATTTGTTTCCAACTGCTAAACGGTTTCAAGTGACAGCTAAAAGTGTATGGGCCAGTTTTCTAATGGTACTTTCAAGGCAAGAAATTCGTGTGGCTAATCCTAAGAAACTGCTACAATGAAGAGGACGGAAATTCACCTATCAATGGGTGAGCTGTGCCACGAAACAGCTCGAGAATGCTGGATATAAACCAGAGTAAACACTGTGTGTTATTCTCGGCTATAACTACCAACCAAGTCACAGCAAATTTCACTTAATGTGAGCCAGCATTCTCGGAATATGGAACATTATTTAGAGTACCTACACACCGTCTCAGGCACATTTCTGGCACATAACCCAGTGGTAAAAATATCTTTGAATGCAAATTGGGAGAAGCAGCAGCTAGCTATAGGTTAACTCTGGGTATGCTAATACCAATTACTGAAGAAAAGAGAAGACAACCTGCCTATCACTTCTCTGAATATCCTACAATCCTACAATTCCATCCCTCACAAAAAAAATCCTTAAGATGCTTCAGTAGGCCTCTGTAAAAGTTCTCCACCTCTAATAAATGGTAGAGGCCTAGAGAATTCACAGTGGTTCAATATTTGTTAATTTATATAGGCCATTTTGCTTAGGATTGTAGCCATGGCATGCAAGTGAGGACAAAAATACAATGGCAAGAAAAATATTCCATAAAAACAAATGCTTAAATGAGGGATACTCTGACAATGGACTTGATCTTTCACATCATTAATCATGCAAGTAGCCGTGGCTGGTTCAGGTCTATGTGCATTTTCAGAGATATTTATATGAATGCAGATGAGCAAAAGCAGCTTATATTTATATTTTAATAGCTTCTACAGAGCCAAACTCTACAGTTAAACATATTATTCCTGTTTAAACCCCTGACAGGTCTAAGCACAGACACTGAACAGCCTATGTCCGTAAATGTTTCCACTCCATTTTTAAGTTCACCGTATGCTCATATTCCGCTTCATTCTCAGAACCTCTAAGAGCTCCCTCAAAAATTGCAAAAAGCTTGTTCTGTGGGTAGAGCCTCCCAAGGCCACGTGGCTCAGCTTTGCTACAGAACATTGCTAATAGTACAATGGCATTCACCAGTGTCTTAAAACTGCTGAGTATTAACAAGCACCTTTAAAAACATTTCACAAGGTGATTATTGTGCCTGTAATTTCTTCTGACAGGATGAGTCAGCTATTATTATATTGACAGAACACCATCTCATTAATTCAGATGCCATGTGCTCTAAGAAACTTTTCTCTGACATTAGAGAGCTATATGAATTGTTACTCTGTGAAAGAGAGATATGTATATTCAATATACTGGTCTAAATCCTGAAATTCTGGTTTATTCTACATTCAGTCCTAACCCTGGCTAAATTCTATTAACCTTACATGGAATTTGGCTTTGCAATGTTTAGCCGTTCTCTGAAATATGACATATACCTGAAAGATGGCTTTCACTTCGTAACAAATGCAACTGATGATCATATTCAAAAAATCTCCATTTCTTAGAGTAATAGATTCAGAATTTGTTTATAGGTCATTATCATGTACCCAATCATGACATTCATGATCAATCTTAGTCGTGCCTTACTTGAGGAGTCCCATCCACATAAGGAAGCCCTCTGACATCAGTGGACAGGCTGAATAGTAAGGGGCTACCTACTTTCATTAAGAATGGCATAACTGAGCCCATGGTATTCCATATTTTGTACATCAGGCACAGATTTAATGAAGGAACGACCACCCCAGCAATAATACTGTCTTGTATTATATGATGCATTGTGGTCACAAAGCAGCACCGCCCCATCATAAAATAAAGGCTGCACCTGCCCTGGGACAGCTGATAAAAACACATCCTACGCACACACAAATCTAAGGTCTTGCCTTGTTGGTAAGTATTAGTTGTACTGATGTAACAAAATGTCTGGGATAATTTATTGACTTCTATACATTAATCTTGTCCCGGGATCTAAGCTCAGTTTAAAGTACAGCTAGGCAAAAAAATACAGTGCTTGTTATTATTACAACAAATAGAAATCTTTATGGATATTTTCAAAAGATATTTTAGCCATACAGTGCTAAATAGATCAGGTATGCCACAAGAGTCACCAAAACACTCGAAAGTTTATGTAGTACTCTATTTCTCTTGTACTTGTGACCCTGAGTCCCTGTAGTGAACCGTACTGGCACTTTGATCTTCCCATTTTGCAGCATTTACATTCTCTGTGTCTTGAATGAAAGGGGAGGTGGGTGAGAGCACATTGCACTGCATGGAGTATTCTCCAGCTGCATCGTCCAAACAGTAACACAAGGGAGACAGATGGTTATGGATCATTGCTTGGCAAAGACACTACAATGACTTGATGAGATCTTTGCTAAGTTTCAGTTAAGAAATTAAGTAAGCAGAAACTGTAGATGTTAAACAGAAAAGAGAGAGATCTTCTTTAATCGTGATATCTTTTGCCAGAAGATAGCTTCAGGGCTTATTAAAGATGGAGCTAGGAATCTCTTCCCTTAGTTTTCACGTTTCCAAGGCTCTTCTTCAACAACACTGAAGTCTGCAGATTTGCCATTGGTTGCCAGTGTTACCTGCAAGTAATTACCATCAACAACCAACTTAAAGGCCAAGGCACTTTGACAAAAAGTCATGAGTTTTATCTGGAAGATCATGGTACTTACAGGAATTACATACGCTGTGTCTTATTATACATGTAAAATATATTTATTCAGAGTTCACAACACTCCCAAATAGTGAGACTCCTGTTCACTTACTATACTGACTAGAAAACATTAGCAGTAGAAAAAAAAAGTCCCATATTTTCTGTAAAACCTTTGCTGTAGGATTTTTTTAATAAATATTTCAGATTCTTCTCCTTTCTCTCTCTTATAGGTTTGTCTGCATTATTTAAAAAACAGATTACTTTTTTTTAATGTAGAAAGTCATATTTTTTCAGTAGAATTCCTTAGCAAAGCAGGATAGCTGATGCAAGGACATGAAAAATATGCAAGGCCAGAATAATCATAGATGTATATCTATACACTCACTTACAATTACAGTACCTTTAAAGAAATGGAGGAAAAGATATGCTGTGAAAGTATTGCTCATCATACTACTACTACTGACAATGTAGTGAAAGATTTTGACTCTAGTCAGACGAAAATTTCATAATTTCGTAATTTGTAATACTATGTTTGTCTCACACAAAGTACAGCAAAACATCACTTTTGCCTGTAAAGATACGTGAGATGTGTGCTAAAGTTCTTATGTTTTAAGTACAGTAAAAGACCTGTAGTGATCTACCAACTCTCAGTAAACACTGGCCAGTATGTTGCACCACAGAAAGCACTATAAATAAACCCATGCTTCAAGAAAGATAGCTCCATTTTTAAAAGGTAAAATGTCAATTTAACTTTAGAAAAGTGATCTAGATTTTTATAATTGTGAGAGAACCTTTCACTTAATTCTAATGGATGGCTCACTCTTTCCTAACTTACCTTGTAAGTTAACATCCTCAGCTTCAAATGTAAACTTAAAGACAGAGCTGAAATTCCCCATGCTGGATAAACTGGATGCATGGAAGCATTGGGACATGGGTACATGACAAAATGCACTGATTTTTGAAACAAAGTAAAGGTTTTTCTTAGATAATTGAAAGGGAGAAACATGCAAATGCAGGAATGAACAGCTTAGACGTGAAAATCACAGAGCCATGTGAAATACGGCAATAAAAAAATACAAAAATATCATGCAATAACAACCACTCTACCCCCATATAAAGGTAAACTACTCATTAAAAATATACACTGACCATGCAAAATTATAAACTACTAGCTTTATACATGGAATATATTACAGAAAGTAAATAGACAGGACATGCCAGTAGATTAACTTTTCCAAATTATGACCAGAGCTTCTGCAGTGAGCTTTTCAACCCACCAGTGCATTTGATAGTATGAAGAGATGTCTCTTCAGATTTAACAGCTGGCTGTTTTGAAGTCCCAAATCCTTCACTCTGTTGCTTTTGCTACTCTAACAATTGGGAGCTGTAGACCACTTCAACATGAGCCAAATGCTTCACAAATGTCAGCATATATTCATAGCTTGTAAAGTAGACTGTGACATCACATCCTTTTGGCAGCTTCCAGACAGACACACAGACAAGACAAGTGACTGCTCAAAGTCAGTCTTGTGCTCAGTCCAGTAAACCCTAGGTCTTTTCATGAGTTTAAAAGTGCAAAATGAGATCACAAGCACAGCAATCTTAAAACAATGAAAAAGGACAAACACTTCTAGCTCATAAATCACTAGTCCTAAATTTTAATTAAAGGGTGTGCTTAGGATAAAATACTGCACCATTAATCCATGTGTTTGAGGTAAGCTAATGCCTCAACTGAGGCAGATGGTAAGAGAAACTGAACAAGACAAGAAGGTGTGACAAGTATCACACCAACAGGCTACTACTTTCTAGCTTGACTTGGATCTCTGTGCAAATCTGAAAGACTGGAAGGATATAAAATTATCAGTATTCAGTTCCATGAACCTGATTCAGGCTGATATATGGTAGCTGAATTTGTATTGAACACACTGAAATAGTCTATTTCACTGAAAAACAGTTTTCCAAATGTTCCAAAAGAAGTTAACCAAAGTGTGTTTGTGTGTGTATGCGCAGGTGCTTATTTTTATATGAAAAAAAAAAATTCTTTTTAGGGAGGTTTTTTTTTTCCTTTGAATTTTTATCTCTTCTGTGTCCTTTCATTTTTTGAGAAATACAAATTAATGACAATTTTTCTTTTTGTATAAGCATGTATTCTCTTATCATTTAAAAAAAAAAATTCTTTAATTTTTCTCGTGGAAAAAAGTGTGTTAGAAGAGGAAGGGGAGAGCCATATCAGAACAAAAAGTTTGTTTTAATTTAAAAAAATCATTTTATTAAAAACTTGGAAGATTCAGGGAAAAATTGAGGATAAGATATAAGTTTTTTCTTTCCTGAATTCAGTATTATTTTTTCCCCTGAAAATTCAGGTTTGGCCTGACATTATCTAGAAGTAAGAATTAGAAAAAAATATATTCTAAAGAATATTTCCAGCGAGGCTGGAGACAGGCGAAAGTGACAGACTAGGACTTATATTTCCATTATATAAGGTGATCTGCTAACGGACATTAGGCATTCACAGTTAGATACTGGCTCAGTTGTGGCAACGGGAAGATGCAAGAGAATCTATTTGGTTAAATGGCTAAGGTAGGCTCACTGGCAAATTCACTGTGTTAAAGACAGTGTACAGGATCTGATCAGAGTATTAATAAATAAAAAAAGACTATGAAATTAAAAGTTCCAGCTTGTTTCACTCTCTCCTCTTTTTCAAAAAACCTTGATTTTAAACTGCCCTGTTAAACTTTTAACCACTAGCCTCCCCAACTGTTTTCTCATTCAACTGGTGGGGTTTCTCAAGCTCACTTTGCTCTGATCAAGACATTAGCATTACTATTAATAATCCATGTTAGTTACAGCAAGGATTAGAGACGGAATACAATGTTTGTGTCTTAATGACTCAGGATTGATGACGGAAGCAAAGCGTAAGCATGCTGTATGAGTACAGGAACATTCTGATGCTAAAGTGCATTCAACATGTCCATCTTGGAACAGCATATCATGGAAGGCAGTCAGCAAACGACAACACCTGCATCTGAGTAGCGGCTATCCTTCATTTGAGTTGGCAATTAAGTTCTTTGTTGCCATAGAAAATTAAGTAAATGTCGATAGAAGGTGATGCCATATTCTCTGCATCTTGGCATATTCCATAATACGCTGCATCTTGCCTTTTGATATGTAAACAATGTACATGATTTTTTCCCCTCAAATGACAACTTTTAAGAAGAGTGCAAAAAAACATCTTTTGAACTGCTCAAACTCGTTCAAAATGTCTGGAATTCATGAACCTTTTTGTAACATTGTTATTTGCAGAACGATTTGAAAAATACATGCAGGTTAAAAAATAAGATGAAAAATAATAAAGCATGCAGTGCTATATACATGTCTCAATATCCATAAATGTGAAAGGTACCTTGCACTCATCTACTATGACTGAGTTGTGAGCTGCAAAAACACATTGGTTTGAGTTGTTTTCCCTATGATTTTTCATGTCGTCATAGACTGACTGAGTCTTGGTCATTTCAATGTCTTCATGCCCTTTATGATGGGAATCAATGGTGTCAAGTTCTGCCTTGGAAAGGTGGTAGACAATGCCAGCACCAAAAGAATCCCCCACTACATTGACTGACGTTCTCATCCGGTCCCTACAAAAGAAGCAAAAGGAAGAGGCTGAAAGTCATGAGAGGAAGAAAAAGTAGGGCACGACAGCCCTGTTAATGTTATAGTTATTGCATTTATTTCAGAAAGTTTAAGGCATCTTTAGAACAGAAAGATGGGAGCTTTCAAGTGAAATTGAAAAAGCGTGCTTTCCAGGGGACTTGTTCCGACAGGAAGGATGTGCAAACTGCCATGTCACAGCTGCTCATACTGATGGATTTTGGCAAAGAACTTGTGCTAGAGACACAACCGAACTGCAGAGCTGTGCTTAACTGAGATCTCCCCAGCACCTGCTTCTGGAGCTGGAGGTTTCAATGTCAGGGTGCCAGGCTCACATCATTGCCCTTTTTTTAATCTGAATTTATCAGAGCCCTGAATTTAATGCAGCTAGAGAGAAGGATTTTGGATCTGATGAAGTGCTGTCATTTTTGGGGTGGATTAACAAATGGCTTTATTCTCAGTGAGCAAACTATGGGGAAAAAAATGCCTGAAATATCTCCATAAGGCTTGGGCCATCGAAGCTTCTCTCCTGGCACCATCTTTACAGATGGTCATCTGTTAGCATGGCAGCATGCCTACTCACACTACTGTGTGAGCTTGGCATATGATCCAACCAAATATAAGTCATGGCCTACAAAATGATGACCCTGTGACAGCATTTCAGTAATGAGAGCCTCTCTTGTAGGAGGGTGCCAACAGAGACTCACATGCTTCATTACAAAGAAACGTGGTTTTTGGCACTTCCTGGAAAGGATGCCATTGGACAGACATGCCACTTTTCTCCTGTCTTGTTTTTAGAGTGTGGCGTGCTCTGTCAGCAGGGAACTCATGGTTGCAGATTTTCCCTGATTTCAGAATTCTGCCCCAAGCCTGCCCAGAATTCTGCAAAAATGGGGGATGGTCTTACAGAGCACTGCAGGCCTATGGGCTCCTGCTAGCTTTCCTACTGCAGGTAGGCCACATTACACATACTGAAATAATTTAGAACCTAATTTGCCTCTTCCTATCTGAAATAAATATAAGACTCCTAAAAACCTTCTGACCAGGGGTTTCAATTTAAAGCTACTGCAGCAACTGAGTCTAGCTTTGTCATGTAGGTCAGAGAAGCGATTATACTGATTAATTCTCAGTGGTATATCCACGAAGACTCATTTACATAAAATGGGCAGGTTGAACAGTGTGGACATTTGCCAAGGGACAGAAAGGCCAGCCTGTAAGACCTCATTTCCTATGGCAGTGATTAATTAGAAAGCCCCCTTTCTAGTATTTCTAGTACTACATTTATGTGATTTATGTGACATCTCCTTTTCCTGTAGAACACTGAGAAAAAAACTCTAAATATACATACATATATAAATATATATAAAAACCCCAAAGTGATAAACATTCATTACACATGCCTATTCATAGCCATACAGACTTTTGAGCCCTTTTTAACATCTTCGCTCTAAATATCTGTAAATCTGCCTTTCCCAGCTGTGAAACTGTGTTCCCTTTCAAGTTTATCCTCTCCCTATCTACATTAACATCCAAATATGTAAATATTTGGAGTTTGTGGAGTAGTATCTTAGTTGAAGCAGTTCATTTTATTTTTTTTTGTCATAGAATCATAGAATGGTTTAGGTTGGAAGGGACCTTGAAGATCATCTTGTTCCAACCCCCCTGCCATGGGCAGGGACACCTTCCACTTAGACCACATTGCTCAAAGCCCCATCCAGCCTGGCCTTGAACACTCTCAGGGATGGGCATCCACAATTTCTCTGGGCAGCCTGTTCCAGTGTCTCAACACCCTCACAGTAAAGAATTTCTTCCTAATATCTAATCGCAATCTACCCGCTTTCAGTTCAAAACCATTACCACTCGTTCTATCACTACACTCCCTGATAGAGTCCATCCCTATCCCTCCTGTAGGCCCCCTTCAGGTACTGGAGGGCTGCTATAAGGTCTCCACGGAGCCTTCTCTTCTCCAGGCTGAACAACCCCGACTCTCTCAGCCTGCCTTCACAGGAGAGGTACTCCAGCCCTCTAACCATCTTTGTGGCCCTCCTCTGGACCCACTCCAACAGGTCCATGTCCTTCTTGTGTTGGGGTCCCCAGAACTGGACGCAGTACTCCAGATCGGGTCTCATGAGAGCAGAGCAGAGGGGCAGAATCACCTCCCTCGACCTGCTGGCCACATCTCTTTTGAGGCATCCCAAGATGTGTTTGGCTTTCTGGGCTGCAAGCGACCATTGCCGGTTCATGTTGAGCTTCTCATTCACCAACACCCCCAAGTCCTTCTCGGCAGGGTTGCTCTCAATCGATTCTCCAACCCAGTCTGTATTTGTGCCTAGGATTGCCCTCACCCACATGCAGGAACTTGCACTTGGCCTTGTTGAACTTCATGAGGTTTGCACGGGCCCACCTCTGAAGCCCATCAAAGTCCCTCTGGATGGCATCCCTTCCCTCCAGTGTGTTGACTACTCCACACAGCTTGGCCTCATCGGCAAACTTGCTGAGGGTGCAGTTGATCCCGCTGTCCATATCACTGACAAAGACGTTAAACAGCACTGGTCTCAGTACCGACCCCTGCGGAATGCCACTCGTCACTGGTCTCCACTTGGACATTGAGCTGTTGACCGCAACCCTTTGAGTGCAGCCATCCATCCAATTCCTTATCCGCTGAGTGGTCCATCCATCAAATCCATGTCTCTCCAATTTAGAGACAAGGATGTCGTGCAGGACAGTGTCATCGAAAGAATATCCAGAAGGAAAAAAAAACACCTCAAATAATCCCCCCAAAAAACAAACAAACCAACAACCCATAGGAGGAAAACATCCTTCCAGTTTTGCTTCACACAAATGAAATGCTTTATACAGTTCTCATCCCATTCCTGTGAAGGGTGTTTTAAACCTGGTCAGAGTGTCAGGATAGGAAAATATGACTTTCTGAGTGTAATTTTTAATTAAGATCATCAAATATACTGAACCCGTCAATATAGCTCCACGAAAAGAACATCTGCTTAATTTTTTTGTATGAGTGGTATTTAATTTTGAAAGGATTCACTGATGCCAGACAATAGAAGGATAGCACAGGATGCCAAAAAGCAAGGTGGAGAGAAGATATAAATCTAATTGAGGCACAATTCAAATTCTGAAAGGGTTATTTGAGGAGATGCTTCTGCCTACATGCATGTACTACTAGCCAAGAGATTCAGCGATACAAACTTCACACTGCTGCTGAACATGCTAAACTGCGTGAACGAAAGTAAACAAGTTCCTTACAACAGAAAGGACAAAGTCTTGGATGTCAGGAATCAACAGCAAAGGGTCGCTGACCACTTGTGGACCAAAGAACACCCGAAGAAGAACAAAGAAGACAAGAAGACTGTACTTATTCTTTTGTTAAAAACAATCAACCAATTAATTCCAGCTATGCAGGAATGATGTAATCAAAATCAATATAGGAAAGTTGCGGACTAGTAAATGACTTGCCCCAACACAGCTACTTCTGCGCTGTCCATAACAGCTTCTGTGAGGAATCATGGGACTGAACGTCAAAGTTCTCTTTCAAAAGCCAAGTCAACATCTGGTAAGAATGGGCTTTGGAATAACTGAGAAATAATTATTTAACTCCTAGTAAGTGGTAATGCCTAATTTCCTCAAACTGGCATAAATTAGAAGAACTGAAAGCTTGACAATATAGATGAAAGGAACAGAAATGAGAAGAAATGAATCAAGTTCCCTTGTTATTAATGTCATAGTACCTATATAGCATGCTAGTATGAGAAAAGGTTATTTCTGTTCCCTGAAAGCTTGAAAACCCAGTATATCAGCCTTACTAGATTTTAGAAAGGAGATTGAAATCTTAGCACACCTGCTCAGTCAAAGACCAGGTGACATGTTTAACTTGCCTTACCTCTTTGTCATTACAGGAAAGAGCTCCTGTTTTCTATAGCTTAATTGGATTTATATAAGGCCTTGTCCAGACGTCAACTGGGTCTGAGTATTCTGAATGTAGATCTAAGCCAAGGAAGAGAGTCAGAACTCATGCAATCTTTTTCTGAGTTACTGAATGAAAGTTTAAATACCGGATCAGCCATCCAAGCCCATTTTCTCTAATTTCTCTCTCTTCACTGCAAAATACCACTGTATTTGAGGTTGTGCAGTGATATTTGCTAAGCTTGTCAGTCACACGTCTGGAAAGTAGCCAGCTTCTGGCTAGAGCAAAAGAAGCTAGTTTTATTCCAGCTGTTGGCATATAATTACTGTCCTATTAAATGTCAGCACTGTGTTGTGCTTAGTTTTAAACTGAGAAACTATGAAAGTTGTGAAATCTTGGGAAACTTGCCTGATGAAAGAACTCACACTGTGTATGTACGCATGGGAGGGGGAAAGGTTAAGCAAACTAATCTCTACATATTGGAGAGGCTTTAGAAGAAATCAATACAGAAACCTTTTGGCTCCAATTTGAAGGAGAGCGCGACAAGTTCAAGGACAATCAAAAGTCAGCTTTATGTTACACCATGACCAAATTGTGCAAAACTGGTTTTGGTAAGACCACAGTTTCAGATGATGGGAGTACTGTAAAATCAACTGATATTCTGATATTTTCTTTCACCAGAAATATTGAAAAACTCATCGAGTACAACATTTTTTAAAAGCTTTCATTATCTGGAATTGAAATGTTATAAAAGAGCTATTTCAAATATTTCTGGTTGCAATTACACACTGGTTCCAGAAAAGTGGCTAGAATTGGGTCTTAAATATTTTATTAACTTTCTCTTCTACATTCTATTAAAAATACTGCTGTAATGTAATTTGATGATCTAAAGAAATGAATAAAGACAATGTTTGTAAGTAAAGAAAATATCTTTTTACGAACTTTCATTTCAGATATTCTTTAGGTCTGGTTTATGTGCCCAAAAGCTTGCTCAAAAGTTGACTTGTATGCCTTTTCTTAACATCAGCAATGTCAGCAACATTGTTTTCCATATCTCATTAGACCATCGTGGCTACCACAATACAACCACTGGAAGATGGAAAATAAAGCTATTAGTTGTTGATATGTGTTAATTAGCACAATACTTCCACCAGCAAGATTTGTCTTACATTCGCAGCACTAGTGGCAAGACACAGAGCTTTTCATCTCCTTTTTTATCTCTTTTCCCTTTACCTTTCAGTTCTGAATCACGCTGCAATTGCACTGTTTATTGTTAGGCCAGAAGGATCCGAACCCAATCATTTGTGCTGAAAGGTTCTTTTGCCTGGCATTTGTTTTGGAAAGACACCTTGAAATATTTCTTTCAGAAGTACTACCCTTCCTATACTTACATTTATCACCACTACAGCTCCACAGTATGGACGTTTTTATTTCCTAAGCAGGGTTGGATGAGCCAGCAGTAACAATGCTGCTGAAGCAAAGCCTGAAATGCAACACCTACTAGTGGATCAGAACTGCTAGCAAACTTACAGCTCTGAGGTTTGATAGTGTGGGCAGAACTTCTCAGTCCACAGAAATATTTTAAAATGATATTTTCCTAAAAAAACAAACCAACTATGGGCTCCTTTTGCACGTCCTCCTACCAGCTGCAGAAACCTACCTATTTGCCTCACTTTGACAGCCAGGAAAAACATATATTTAAAAGGAGCATGTGCCTCTCTTTTGCTCTCCTCCTCCCAGCTGCAGATTCCTATGCTGCTTTCCTGTTTTCAACCATGACCTCATAAATACAATAAACCCACAGAATATCACATTTTTCCCTATACCAGCTGTACTCTGACTGCTGAACCCTGCCTCATTTCACCATTCTGAGTCATGATATCATGATATTCTGTTATATATAAAATATATGTCATCTTTTCCCTTTGCCTTCCCAAACTGTAAATTCCTCTTTCGTTTTTCCCTGAAGCAGAAATCAGAGCTGCGTGCTAATCTTACTCTTATTGTCTTATTGTCACTCGTAGTGACAAGATAGGTAATAACAGATAGAGTATAGCAGTAGATAGATACATGTCAGCATGTATAGCTAACATACAGCAACAGCAGATACATGTCAGAGGATTGACCAAGTTCTTGAATTCTTCTCAATAAGCCAAAAGATAATGACAGAAAATTAATTTTCTAGTTTATCTTCACATTCTCAACTCTGCTATTCCTTCTTGCATAATTTTAGTAGTGTATCTGGGACTGAAAGCTACCACAAGCAGGCAGCTGAGACTGCTAGTGTAGGAGGAAATGCATAAATAGCACAGAGTGGTACTCACATCTCTCATTCCAGGCACTACCGGCATAACAGAAACATACGTCTTTACTACATAAAAGAATATTAGAGGAGAGATGGCTGTTGACCAGACTATACTGTGCTGCAGCCATACAGGACAATGTAACAGCCTCTAGAAGCCAGTACAACTTAGAGGACTACTGAGTCCCTGTAAGGTCTGTACAGGTGACAGAAAAATATCCACGTTGTCAAATGACAATATGAGAAAGGATATGGCTTGGCATGTCTTGGCATATCCTTGGCATGTCTACATTTACAGCTTCTATATTCAAATGAAGAATAAAAGTCTTGTGTAAGAGACGGACTGTAAATTCCCTGACAAGGGGCAGAAGGCCCTCCAAGCCTTCAATGGAATGCCTCAAACACTCGCAAGGAAATAAATAATGCAGGCCTGGCCTTCAAAGAACTGATAGGGCTAACAGTTCTGGCGCCTGAAAGTGTGGAAGAACTGTCTTGTGAAGACAAGATAGTTCTGCCACTCGTGTGGTGAGCTTGCCATCTCAAGGCCATTGTGTCCAATAAGTGACCTTTGCTTCATTATCTGCGAAATGCATATGAAACCGCACACCCCTGCATATGCTAATGAAGATTATAGAGATCATTCTAAACATGTATGACTATGGCACTCGTCTCTCCACCCAAATCGTGCTACATGTCACCTGGGAGAAGGGAGAAATCTGAGATGAGGCTGTCCACAGCAAGGGGGGTGGACCATGCTAATTCAGCAAACATAAAAGGGGAAAATAAGTGCCCCTAGGAGGGAACAAAGAAGAAAAAAAAAAGAAGACAACCGTGCCTGGGAAGATTCTTCCCAAGAAAGAAGATTATGCCTGGGAAGATTCCCTGAAAAAGACACTGGAACCAGGACCGGTGATCTCTTTCTGTCTTTTTCTCTGTCTTTTCCTTTCTCTATCCCTCAGTTTACCTTTTCTCTTAGAATTGCTAAGTAACGGTTAGAGTTGTTAAGTAATGACCTTAAGTACGACCGTAAGTACCACTTGCCATAAGTTGTCCTACACCTGCTGTTAAGTAACACAATGCATAACTCACCATTTGCCATAATTTGTTATATACCTAACCAATTATCGTGGACTTCTTAAGACCTATACTAACCGTTTTGGGCAGCTAATAAATGTTTCTATATGGAGCTTGAGATTTATCTCACCTTAGTCTGCGCCGTTGGGAATTTACGAATCTCAAGTCACTTACCCCCCCTCTTTCCTGAGAGTGGGACGTGACACCTTGGGTTAGCTATTCTTGTGAAAGGACCTGAAATGGCACTGAAGAACTTCGATCCCAAGTCCTTGAAAATGAAAGTCAGTTTTTCCAGTTTGAGGGATCTGTCGGTAAAATCAAACTATGGAATGACCTTCTTTCTTTCTGTTTCCTTTTTATTTGTCTTTGGTTTATATCCTGCTCTAGAACAGTTTTGTTCTTCAAAGTATTATACTTTCTTATGTACAAAAAGAATAGACTTTCCCCACTATGCGCATAGTACATTTGATACTACAAATGCCCAAATCACCCTGTAACTTGCTGACAACTTCCCGATGGAAACCTGCATTTTCAGAATTCATCCTAAATTTTAGACCAGAACTGTAAGAAACAGAAATATGAACACAAAGATCAGAAAACTGCTCTTGAGCTATGTCTGTGATGGAGAGGCATCATTAGGAAGGAAAATATAGGAGTGTGAGCCCAAGGACCTTACCAGAAGATCCTTGGCTCATAGAAAATGACTTCAGTAGCTCTATAAGAATTTGTACCAGATCAGAATCTCCTTTCAGTGTCTCGTACTTCATCAAATAGCCTATTTCCTCCTCAGCTTCACTTGCAGAGGAGAGTCTTATAGTTCTTTAAGATCAACAGCTGAAAAGCACTACTGATAAGCATTACTTCACTACTTTTTCTGCACTGAGCAGTGGAGTCAGCACAACTTACAAAAGCCAGTCAACAGCAACAAGCAAACTGATGTCCTGGGTAGGGAGACCCACTGCAGTAAGGATCAGAAGCATAGTGACAAGTCCCGCGCTGGGAATACTGGCGGCTCCAACACTTGCAAGGGTGGCGGTCAAACTGCCAAAAAATCAAAACCAAAAATCAAATGAGGGTAGCAGGAAAATTAACATATATTTTCATTGCATACTCATGTGATCATTAGGAAGGTCTTATTTTTAATGAGTTCTTCCCAGAAAACTAACTCAGGGTCCGGCCATAGTTTTCATGCTTATTTCTCAAAAAATATTTATTAGTGGAGGCCAGATCTATGGGGTTTGTTCTGAGAGTTGTAAGAAAGTTGTCTGAGAGTTTTAAGTTCTTTAAGTTGGTTATGACATTCACATCTTTGGCCTGGTGCTGTTTTCTGAACTCTACTAACACATCCAGGGTTTTGAATCCTGAGTTTTGATCATCCAGACTTGCTGAAGTTCGGTAGCTACAAGTTGAATTTTGAGGGTGGTTCATTTCTGTTTATTTATGCTACATGAAGATTGAGTTGTGAGGTAATGGCTGCAAGAAAGTGGTTATTATCAGATACAGAAGAGTAAAAGTCTTGGTATCCAAAATTCCCACAGTACAAGCCAGAGGTGTACCACGCTTGGTACACCTAGATGAAAAAGCAAAATTCATCTGTTTCATAAAAACAAACCTGTCTTTGGTTTTGCCTCTCATTTTTTGATGAAGACCAATAGAGTGAATGTCTGCACTCTGAATGTTTGTAAAAATACAACACAGACCATAACAAATATCAACATTGTTGGGCAATCCTATGAAGAATGGAAAATAAATTTGTCAGAGAACAAGCCAAGAGGAGGAAAACAGGGAAGAGAAGGAGAGGGAGAGAGAGGGGGAAACGGAGAGAAAGGAACAAGGAAAGAAAAAGTTCTCTCTGTCTTCTTAAACACAGAGATGAGTAACATGGTTGTACTTCTGTGGGCGTACCCAAAATATCTGAAAGCACTTCCAAAACAGAAGTAGGGGAAAAAGGTCTCTGTGGGGGAAATCCTCGGCTGTTAGCCACAGAACTAATCTGTGAGGATGTTAGTCTGATTTAGAGCTGGCAGATGGCTGGGTCTGACCCAGACAATCCAGGTTGCAGCGTGTTTGTCAGGTGTCTGGGTTAGAGTGCAGCCTGGTCTATGAAATACCCAGATAGGTCCAGCAGGTACGCATGAAGGATGCTCTGCTCTGCCATCAGGCTCTGCACACGGTGCCAGAGCTCCTCAGGCACTTCCAGTCTGAACTGGTAAGTAATTGCTTCCAAGCTCTGTGAGGAAATGCTCCTGTCAACCTTCCCACAGCAGCACTTACAGGGCTGCAGGGGAATGAAGTCAGCACTGTTCAGGTCTACAGTTCCATGGATCTTCCTTTTTTCCTTTTTTAAAAATGGGGATTATGTTTCTCCGTTTTGCAGTCAGTGGGAACTTCACTGGACTGCCATGACTTCTCAGATGTGGTGGCTAGTGGCTTAGCAACTTCATCCACCAGTTCCCTCAGGACCCGTGGATGAATCTCATTAGGTCCCATGGATTTGTGCACCTTCAAGTTCCTCAGCTGGCGTCGAGCCTGTTGTTCTCCTACAGTGGGTGGTTCCTCATTCTCCCAGTCCCTGCCTTTACCTTCTGCAACTTGGGTGGTGTGGCTAGAGCACTTACCAGTGAAGATCGAGGCAAAAAAGTCATTGAGTACCTCAGCTTTAACTCTATTTGGGCTTTAGGTCTCCTAACCTGGTCCCTGGCTGCTCGGATAATTTCTCTGTATTCCTCCCAGCCTGCCTGTCCTTGCTTCCACCCTCTGTAGGCTTCTTTTTTGAGTTTAAAGTTTCTCCAGGAGCTCCTTGTTCATCCATGCAGGCCTCCTGGCATTTTTGCCTGACTTCCTCTTTGTTGGCATCCATCCCTCCTGAGCTTGGAGGAGGTGGTCCTTGAATATTAACCAGCTTTCTTGGGCCCCTCTTCCCTCCAGGGCCTTATCCCACAGCACTCTACCAAGGAGATCCCTGAAGAGGCCAAAGTCTGCTTTCCTGAAGTCCAGGGCAGGGAGCTTACTGTGCGTCCTCCTCACTGCCATAAGGATCTTGAACTCCACCATCTCATGGTCACTGCAGCCAAAGCTGCCCTTAAGCTTCACATTCCCCACCAGGCCCTCCTTGTTGGTGAGAACAAGGTCCGGCATGGCACCTCTCCTCATTGGCTCCTCTATCAGTTGAAGAAGGAAGTTATCATCGACGCATTCCAGGAACGTCCTGGATTGCTTATGCCCTGCTGTGTTGTCCCTCCAACAGGTATCAGGGTGGTTGAAGTCCCCCATGAGGACCTTCCTGGTCAGGTCACCTGCAGCAGATCTCCACTGTAACGTCACCTGCCCTTGCTCTCCCTTTAATTCTGACCCATAAGCTCTCAGTTGGCTACTCATCCATCCCCAGGCAGAGCTCCATGCACTCCAGCTGGTCATTGACATAGAGGGCAACACCCCCTCCTCGTCTCCCCTGACCGTCCTTCCTGATGACCCTGTATCCTTCAGGAAAGCCTATCCTTCAGGAGAGCCTGTCCTTCCTAAAGAGCCTGTAGACCCCCAAAAATACTATACTTCATGAAGACAAGAACTAATGGTTTTCTTACAGATAGCCCAAAGTTTCTGCCTGCTTAGTAAATGTGAGTCACCAAGCTGACTACGCCAGCCTTGAAACTGTGAGATCAGGAAGAGCTAATCGGTCAGTCCCTCAGGGAGAGGAGAAACTTGGGTTCAAACCTACTAAATCTCTTGGACAACAGCGGATTCCTGACTTCAGTTTCCCTGGTCTCAATTTAGTTTAATATGTGGCATCTGTGAAATGACTGATTTCAGTCTCAGCAACAAATATGCATCATGCAGATCTAGCATCTGCCTTCATTAGAAGCAGCCCTGAGCCTTTTAGAAACCTTGGCTTCTTTTGGCTTGGTATTTCAGGGGTTGGGGCAGGAGGGAAAGAAATGGAAAATGTGGAACTACTATAGCTGGGAAAGAAACATAGAATTAGACATACCTTTGAAGGACTTTCTTTAGTGTTAAAAGGGTTTAATAAAAGAAAGGTGGGTGGGTGAAAACTACAGGAAAAAGGCAAACTTGGCAGCCTTCACTTGTGGTTTCCATTTTAACTATTCAAAATATTAGTCCTGGTGCCTTCATCAAGTTTTCCATTTTAAATTAACTTTAGCTGCAGCAGTCATAACTTTGCCATTGCTTTTTTTTAGTCACCCTACATAATAAGTCTTAAAACTCCATTACAGTAAGCAAGCTTCGATCACTCTTACCAATTTTTAATGGGTACTTTCCTTTGTCCTTCCAGATAATCAGCTTAGTCCTAGATAGGACAATTTGATATGAAAAGACTAGAGCTAATATTTGCTGGGTTAGAGATAAAAATGGGAACATCCAGACCATGCTGCAGGCAATCTCACCACCAGGCTGGGATATTTTCAGTCCGTTTTGTTCACCAAAGTCACAGAAAAAGAACAGGCAAACATAAATACATGGATGCACTTTTCAGGTACAGTTTTTCCATCCAATGTATATGAACAGACACATTCTAAAAAGTTAATGCCCCATATATCACTTGTAGTGACCCTCTATACTGAAAAAGGCATTGCACTTGACAGAGAATGCTGTAGTTCACATTGTATTGTCAACTGCAAAACTGGTATAAAACATTACCAACATGCACTAAAGCTGCACGTGACAGAAAATGCATGTCACCAGAGAACCAGGACCTATGTATATGACATTCCTTTGCATATCACTATTAGAAATCCATGGATTTCACAGCGAATCCCACAGCTACTGAGAAAACATCCAAGCCAAAGTTTCCCATTTTACAGTCTGTAGAAACAAAGCCTACAGTACTGACCTCACAGTAACTATCTGGCCTCCATCCAGCTCAATTCCATTCATCTGTGCTATGAAGATGGCAGCCACAGCTTCATAAAGGGCAGTTCCATCCATGTTAATAGTTGCTCCAACAGGAAGAACGAACCTTGTTACACGCTTATCAATGCCTAGATTTTCTTCAAGACACCGGAATGTGACAGGTAATGTTCCAGCACTGAAGGAGAGAAAGCAAAAAAGTAGAGAAGACATAATTACAATATAATATATATACATAATGGAGCAAAGTCAGAAATTCTGCTATCATTGTTTAGATTTCCTACTACCACTTTCTGCTATGATTCAAGCCTTTTTTAGCCAATTTTTAAATTAAGCCTACATTTAGCTGGAGGTGGAACTGAGGCTAAGACATGAACATGACTTAAAGTAGGGAGAGAGCTTGAGAGAGTATAGATGATTTTTTCAGACTCATTTATGAATTATTTCTTGCATTTAGTTCAAAAAAGATGAGTTCCAGATGTCTTCTGATGGACAGAACTATGAACGTAGAGACAAATCCTAAATTTCTTTTGATTGTGAATTTGCTCTGGAGAAACCAGTGTTGCATTAAGGAATGAAAAAGCCAGGCAAAAAGATACAACCCATGGAGTTCCCAGATACTGGAGGACAGGAAAGGACATGAAATACAGCTGGAGGACAGGAAAAGATGAGAAAGACAGATGGAAGAGGGGAACAGCTCCTTGCACAGATCCACAGTGACTTGCCTTTGTGGGAATACTTCAGACTATTACATTCACTTGCTCAAAATAAAACACCTTTGTCAAAAAATACTGATGAAAACAGAACATACTCTTTTTTCCCCGTTGATGCAAATATCTTCTACTTTTTCCCTTCCCTAGCAGGCCTGCCTGCCTCGGGCAAAGGACTTGCTGCAACAAGCATGAAACTCAACACAGGAACATGTTTTGGTTTCTTACTTTTTTGTGTTATCTCTGAGGTCAAGTCCACCAGAAAATGAATCTGTTTGTTGCCTGAGAAGCTGTTCTGAATAGAAAGCTGACCTGGGGATATTCCTTTTAATTGGTGTTTCATACAGAAGCAGATGGAGCACATCTGTTGTGGTTTATTTGCTTTTCTTCAGCTGAAGTGGCAGAACTTCTCAAAGGTCTTTGCTATTGTATCCCACTAATTCTGGTGTCGCTGCCCCTACAAAAATACTAGTTTGCTCATAGAAGAGTAAAGGACTAGACTCACCAGATTTTCTCAGATAAATACTCGCAGCACAGTGTTGCTAGTGCCTTGCAACTTCAGGGTCTTTCCAACTCATTCATTCATCCACTACCATAGAGATGCTATTGGGTACAAAAAAATGTAATCTTTCCATTTTACCGATAATTAAACCATGGAAAAGGGTGATTAAGGAATGATTGAGATACCTAACTATAGAAATGTAGTTTCATAATAAATGTAGTTTCATAATAAAAGTCCTAGGTTATCTGGAACAAGCACATGAGGCTCATCTATCTTGCATGGAATCTACGGAAAACCCAAACCCTTTTGGATTGACAGATGCCTGAATCACTTCCTAAATGACTCCTCTTGTCCCACATCTATGGAAACATGAGTTAGAAGATATGAGCTTTTAGATGCCCACCTTGCACTCACATGACCGTACCATTCTTTGTTCACAGAGGTGATTTTTTTAACAGATGTTGATAGGCGAGATACATGGTACCAATCATTTGTGTTCTAGCATCTTTACAAATATATTTGTAATTATGATTTATTTTACTGTGGTTTTAATCAAAGGTAATCAAATGCTTAATATTCTGTGGGTTTAGCCACATCAGAGACAATTAATACTTTGTAAAAACAATGTAGTAGATTCTCTTGTAAGTTACTCTAGCAGCTATATTTATAGCAGACAGTAGAATATATCTAGTGAGTCATTAACCAATAACTACTACGCAGTTTTCAAGTCAGTTCCAGGATCACTTTGCCTCTTTCTTACAGCAAAAATATTCCTATATCTTATGAAAAGAAAAATAGAATTAAAAATATAGTTCACTTACACACATTGAAACTCAGTCAGCTAAGATTCTTTTTCTTCAGAAATACAAGTCCCACCTTACCTTTACTGTTAGAAATCAGATCATTGGCACAAGACGTGTACCAGCCATGGACTACCATTGTTGCAATGAACCCCAGCAGGCTCAGCAGGCAGGGACTATGCAAATATCTTCCCTCTTCAGCTCTGCCACCATGAGGAAGGACAGGTGGGCAGGCCAGGGAGACAAGGTTTCTTTATTAGAAGAGCACAACATGTAGATGCTTTCCATGGTTCCTCAGCCTGGCCAAAGAGCTTTAATAAGTCCCTGAATAGGAAACATTTGCAATTTCCAGAGGTACCACATTAGATCATATGATGGTGACTGTTGTCATGCGGTCACTTGTCTGCGTTGCTATGAACCGGTCTACTTCTGTTCAGCCAGTAATTTAGATCTGGATAGCAGTCAGGTGGTAAAGCTAGTATCCAGGTAAATCCATATGCTGGATTCACTTAGAATCCCCTCATTTTTTCCACTTTGGTACTCCAGCAGAAAAACATTACTTCACACTAAAAAAAAATGTTGCGTATGGACACTGTAAATTTTGTATTGAAAATCTAAGTGGAAACTCGAACACTTCAATGAACAAAAGCCTTAGGGAAAATTGTGGTTTAGTGAAACTCCTGGCCTGACTATATCTCCTATAATCCTGCACTGTTTGTCACAGAGCCACAGAATTGTTGAGGTCCTCTGGAGGCCACCTATTCCAACAACCCTGCTCAAGACAGGAGCAGATAGGGGAGGCTGCCCAGGACCATGCCCAGACAGGTTGTGTTTATCTCCAGATGGAGACTCCACAACTCCTCTAGGCAACCTGTGCTAACATTCAACCACCATCACAGTAAAAAGATTTTTCTTCTGTTCATATGGGATTCTTTTCTTTCAATTTGTGCCCGCTGCCTCTTGTCGTGCCACTGGGCACCACTGAGAAGACTCTTCCTTCATCTTCTCTGCACTGTCCCATCAGACATTTATGCACATCAGTAAGGTCCCCCCAGAGTCTCTTGTTCAACAGGGGAAGAAGTTGTCCAGTGGAATCATTGGGGTTGACCCAAAGAGGCAGATTAATTACAGTTCTTTCATGGCATTCCTGAAATCAAGACTGCTCAGTTTTCTGATGGTCAGTTTTGAACTAGGCTTTTTTGTTTTCATGTTTTTAATTAAAATGGGAGATTAAATTTTCTTCAGAAATAAACATTTATTGAAGAAAAAAATCTTTAAAATTTAAATGAAAAATATTTTCAGTGGAAGAGCTGACTGCCCCAATGCAAAACATTAATTTATTACTGAGAGCTGAGCTGCCTACACACTTTGTTGAGTCTGTTCTGTGCATTAGCATCAAGTCTAAAATGCTCAGCTCTTCAATGAAGTCCCCTTACTCTGCAAAACTGGATGAAAGAAGAAAATGAGAGGTTTTTTTCATTTCTTTCTTGAAACCTAGCACTGTTTCGTTTTTTTTCCCCAGTGCAACGAGACTGCTCTTAACATGCTTTCAAAATAAATAGAATTATCATTGTTTCCTAGTTGAGGAAACAAGTACAGAGGTAACACAATCTGCACAAGTCATTTGGCCAATGTCCAAAAAGAAAACAAGAAGTGGGTCTCCCAACTCTCTGCAGTTGGCTGTACAACCTCTTTAAAAAATCCCAAATGTGTGGTTATTTTTATTTATTTCAACATGGCTGAATTAAAAATAGTTTTTATTCAATGACATAAAATGATTTTGCAGTGAAGGTCAGAACACCAGATGTATTATCTCTTAACAGCAGCTAATAATCTGCTAAAAAATAAAGCAAGCTGTTATTTCTCAAGTGTACCTGGAAGCTGTGCCTAGTGCTGTGATCCATGCCTGAAAAATCCCAGCAAGGAATGAAAATGGACTTTTCCTTGTTATCACAAAGTAGAGCAGAGGCAGGAAGATCCCTCCATGGATGAGAAGACCCACAATCACAGTGACCATGTACATGCCAAGTTGTCTAGCAACTACTTCTAAGTCCTTGATTGCAATGATTTTTCCACAGATGAGGCAAGCAATGCCCAAAGGGGAATACCTGGAGAAAGAGAACAAGCATAGACAGAACTAGTCTCTGCAGCATACTCATCAAAATTGTGCTCAATTGAGTACAGACTGGAGAAGAGTAGGAGGATCATCTTTTACAAAATAATGTCCATCTCCAGCAACTTCCTCACCTACTTCATTTTATTCCATTCCATCAAATGGAATATGCATTTCCTGAATAGTTTTTGATCCTGAAACAACATCATACAAGATGTTACACAGGCTTGGATCATTATGAAGAGTGGTGTAGTATTTGTTCTTAATACATAACTTTTGCAGACCATTGCTTATCCAGTTTCAGAAAGTTGCATTATTTGTTTCATTTAAGCTATTTGTTTAAATGAATTGCATTTATCTTGAAGGCTGCAAATGTTTCCATTATGTTCTTTCAATAATTTGGACAAATTCTTTTTAGTTTATACATTCTTCATTAATTATGTGCTTTCCTTACTCAGGGTAGGGTTTTTGTCACCTCAGTCATGTGATTCCCTGATGGCATAAAGGGAACTTTTAAATAGGATGATAATGGTAGCACAGTTAGGTAGTAATAATAAAAAAAAATTGAAATGAAGGGATATTATTTAAAAAAATTAATAATCAGCTATAGTGAAAAATGCCAGACGGATGACAATATTTATAAGTATAAATAATTTTAAGTGACATTCATTTTCTCTATCTATCTGTTTTATAAAACTTAAACTGGGAGAAAGTAATGTGTGTAACATGTGGAGAAACAGTAAACAAAATGCCTCTCTGAAAATAAATGGTAATGTGTATTTTCAAAAGTGATTAGTTATTTGGATGCTTAATTAATGACAATACAAAGGAAACTGACTTTCAGAATAAAAGTGCTTCATGTTTTCTGTAAGAAACTCTCATGGTCTCTCAAGCAACGTGCCCAAAACCTGGAGAGCCCTTAGTCACCTGAAATGCAAGGCCAGCTGTTATACCAGTTATCATAAAAAGCCATGTTTCAATGAACCTGACGAAGCATTTTTCTTATAAAGAATTACATGGTGTCAGAGCCAGATGTCTGATTTGTTTTATGTTTGTGTTGCAATGCCATGCTCCTGAGAGTCTGGAGTTGCCACGGGAGTTACAACTCTCTGTGCAGAGAAATCACAAACCACACAAAATGTGACTGCATAAAGAAGTGCATTTGTCTTTATAAACACACATAAAAAAAAGGCTGCTTCTAGCCACACCGATTCTTTAAAAATTGTAGACAGAGATGAACAAGTGGAATTCCCAACATCAACATCCTTTCTCACAAAAAGAGAAATAAAAAGCACATCAGTAACAAATAAACATTTACAGTGAATGTCTTAAACTTGAATGATTTCCTGACATTGCAGCACTGACTATGAGCGAAAATCTATACTCCAGGCAAGGTATTCTGTCTTGGGTGTACCAACTGCTGCTAAGTGAAGTAAGAGTGAATTCTAGCTCTTGGAGTGTTATGAGAGTATAGTCACTATCTCTCTATAGAGTCAAGAGCAGCAGGTTACATTAACTATTGAAAGCAGTAGGGCTTTGTGAATAAAAAAAACACCTGTGTTTTTATGCAGCAAGATCATCTACAAAAAAAGCAGAAGCATAACAGGAATGCAAAGTCATTGTTTCAAGTTCTTTCTTTTGTTTCTACGCATTTCCACATCGCTGCTGCTATCTGCATCACTCTTGCGTAACAGTCTCCCTTCAGGCACCTTTCTCCCTTTCCTATAAACTGTGCCTATCTAGAGCCTCAGAGAAGAGGCATACTGCAGCCTCAGGAAATCACTGCCAGGGACACCAGGGAATCACGGGGAGCAATGAGCCAAGATACGTGCGTTTTATTGGAGTGGCTATTTTTGCTCTCAAAGACCTAGGAGATACAAAACACAGTAGTACAGTGCCAAACATAGCAATGGGTTTTTATGTTCTGAAAAACTTGTTTTGTGTGATATGGCCACGCTTGCCACTGCATACAAATAGCTCTGGGGAAGCCTTGGAGGAAACATCTCCAAAAAAAAAAAAGAAAAAAAAAAGAGAGAATCCCTTTCCATCCATAAATGTAAACAAGGGCTCAGTCTTAATTGGGTAAAGTCACTCCCTTCAAGGCAAGCCAGGCACTACTATTACGAATGGGTATACTTCAAAACCAGGATGGATACCTTCTTCCAGTGACCCCATTGCAGTGAGGTTGTAAGACACATATGCTGCAGAAACTATGGGTGGAGGGACGACACATCACTGAAAACCACAGGAATTTTATTTGGTGGTAAAGTATTTTTACTACAGAAGACAGTGAATAAAGTGTGTCTCCAGGCTTCTTTGTAATTATACCTCCTAGCTAATACGGTGTGATTATGCAAGCCTCCCAGGAAAATTTGGATGTTCTTATGTAGGGACTTGCTTGCTTAGGTGTCCTATATGTAATGAACTTCCATGATCAATGTGGTATTTGAAGGTCTTTGCTGGTACCTGCATGTCTTGGATTTCAGTAAACAAAGAACAGAATACCTTCAGAAATACTTCAAATTGCGTCCTAAATAATCCTCACCGAATAGAAATAATGCTGCTGTTGTTCACAGAATCACAGAATGGTTCGGGTTGGAAGGGACCTTAAAGATCATCTAGTTCCAACCCCCCCTGCTGTGGGCAGGGACACCTCCCACTAGACCAGGCTGCTCAAAGCCTCATCCAGACTGGTCTTGAACACTTCCAGGGATGGGGCATCCACAACTTCCCTGGGTAACCTGTTCCACTGCCTCACCACCCTCACAGTAAAGAATTTCTTCCTGATATCCAATCTAAATCTACCCTCTTTCAGTTTGAAGCCATTACCCTGTGTCCTATCATTACACTCCCTGATAAAGAATCCCTTCCCATCCTTCCTGTAGGCCCCTAACATACCTATAGGTTCTAACATACCTGTCAAGGCTTTAAAAAACGAACTATTTAATTACATCGTTTACTAACAAACTGTGGTCACTACATGCTATATTAGGGTTTTATGAGGTTTTTTGAAATCTTTTATTGTTCTAAGAGTTAGAACTTCAAACTTACCACATGATCATAGTTACTAACTTCATTACAATCTCATTCAGGATGTTGAAGAAATCCACCATCATCTTGGCCTGTTCTCCCATTTTCCCCATAGCAATGCCAAAAGCAATAAAGAATCCTATCAAACCTGTTGGGAAAAAATTGTAAGACAAAAAACCCCAAGTTAAATCATGTTTTTTAGGATGTTTTTGCACCTAGTCAATCTCTTGATACTACCTGCTAATCCAGTTTTCAGAACTATAGTGTATTACACATCTCTTGGGACTTTTTAATATGGACTCACTCTCAACTTTCATGATCATATTCAGAACATCTTTTATTCTTCAATATTTTACTAAATTCCAATTTCACAGCACAACTATGTTTTTTCTCTTTTTTCCTGAATTGATCTGATCATCAAAAAAATACCTGTACCGTAATTTTCTCAGTGCTATGCAACTATTGGAAACCTCATAGCCCCTGGCAAGCAAGAGACACAACACAGCGCCATATCATGACTCTTCTTTGTTGCTAAAACAGTCACTAGAGACCAAGAGTGTTTTTCCCAAGCTTTACAAAAGTCCCTTGACAGATTCAACCTACAGACTAGTTAGTCCTGGAGTACAGGGAAAGGCAAAAGTTGCCCCAGAACATAACTTTTACAGGCCAGGAGTATTCCAGCCAAATGAAGAAGGTGGGGGTGGGAGGAGAAGGTGGGTATTGCACTTTAAGATAAACCACAGAACTCCCATTAAACAGATTAACCACACTGAAACCAGCTATCAGTGGATACATAATCACAGAATTCAATATGAGTAACATTTGGCTCCTAAATTTAAATGCTAAGGCGTGAAAGTCTGGAGTATTGGACTATCAGTGTGAAAAACCAATTTAGTGCATCTGTCATGTATTACTTTGGAGCTGTGTCTCCAATGCTAACCTTTACCATCCAGCAATTTTCAGTGCCCAGAGTGGGATTATTAACTGATACTGATAGATTGTTTGAATCTTTAGCCACCCTTTGAAGCTAAACTTTCAGTCATGATATGAGTTCAGTAACAAATGTGTGAACTCAGTTGGGTAATTCCTACGGAAAAACCCATCAGGACACAAAAGCATTCAAGAGAAGGGAATGTCAGCTCTGGGAAAAGACAGGCTGTCCCATATCCTCACACTGGGTTTAGCAATGAGACTTTTTCTTCCTTTTTTTTTTTTTTTTTTAATC
>VYZM01002225.1:21693-37155 GCA_013398915.1 Dromas ardeola | reverse complement strand
GCAATGAGACTTTTTCTTCCTTTTTTTTTTTTTTTTAATCCAATCTCCTGGATATAAAGTCATTCTTTAGCATCAAGCTATCTTTGATGAGTCACTTGAATAGGGAAGTGAAGTGTATGTTTGTATGCTGGACAGCATGGAGAAATCATAGAATGATGAAAAGCTTTTCTGTCAAAGACCAAGTAACTTCCTGGAATTCAGACTCTGCATCAGAAAATGTTAGTAGGTGGTTTTGTTCATTAATTCCAAACGAGCTGCTACATTAGTCATAAGAGTCAGGTTGGTTCATATTTGCAGGAATTTGCCCGACATTTTCACTTTTTCATTCAAAACCAAACTACACCAAACCACACCAAACAACTCTGCAACATTTGAGAGTCAGTGGTTAAAATACTACAGCAAATCCCCTACCTAAACTGTGTATTCCCTTTCTGTAGGAATTGTATTCAGCCTTCTAGTTCTTTTCTTATCCATGACAGAGCCTGCACAAAACAAGTCCAGTACTAAATGTAATGCATCTCTCACATTAGAAATACTGTTTAATTTTCATGCATAAGCAGAGCTCCAGGAGAGAAAAAAGAAGGTGAGGATAACAGCATGAGTAACGAGCTGCTGCCTCACGCAGGGTGCAAAATGCCAATTTGCAACTTTGAAAGAAAGTGGCTCCTCTGCCCACAGATGTTGAACGGAAGGAGGAGTTGTGGAGGCAGACAAGAATACAGTGGCTCCTGGCTCTTGTAGATCAGGCTGTTTCACAGAGAAACAAATCATCTCCAATCAGCTTACTGATGCTATCTCCCCTACATCTAAGCAAAGCAGCCACTCCCAACCAACTCACCAACACCTGGAAAAGTTCTGCCCGCACAGCAGCCACTGTGTCAGCAGGAGCAGCTCATCAGCTGTAAGAAGTCTAGAAGGGGCCATTTGCTCCTAAAAAGTGATGGCCTAGTGGTGAGATAAAGCACTGGTTTAGATACTGTCCCACTTTGAGGTTGACACCTACAAACACAGGTGTCAGCCTGGACATGCTGTCACAGCGCGTGTGTATCTTCAAGCGTAGGCGTGCCAATGAGGCCACAAATTGAGGGCTAATTTATGACTAACTTCACCAATGTCAAGAAAGTAAGAAGGTGAGGGGGCACACTCCTCTCTGGGCTGACAAACAGTGAGTCTAGGCACAGAGAAGAAAATAAAAGTGGTGCGGCATCTCTTTGCTCCCCCACACCCCTGCCCCAGTCCAAACAGGTGCTTCAGGAAGGGGTAGGAGATAGGCAAAGCCTTCACACCACCCCCACTTGCTGGCTTGTCCAGACAGGATGGCATGATGGCAGTTACTCATAATTTGCAGCTGGTAAAGGTCAGTAGCCAAGATGAAAAAAGGAGGGAGCTGTGACTCAGAGCTGTGTCAAGCCTCTGTGGGATTTTTTTTGGGTAGTGCAGTTAACACCCCACCTCTCACTTCAGGCTCTGCCTTAAGCCAAATTCTAGTTCACCATGCGTGAGACACCTACTGGAAACAACTGAGCTCAAATTCATCAGGGGATGGGTAAAGCACTGGCCCTTGAAGCTCTCCCCCGTACTGTTCTGCCAATATGTGTTAGTATTAGTCTAGGTAGGCTACTTCTAGGATGAAAGGATATTTTGGGTACCTCCTACATGCTTCCCCACCGTACTCCAATTAATACCTGCAAAGCTGCCAATCCAGAATAATTCACTTGTTTGTTTCTGCGATACAGTCATATTTCTAGTAAGACCATTAGATTTTCACCTCAGAGACCAATGGCAGCCAGTAAGTGATAACATTTGATGATTATTTGTGGAGACTAAACTTGAACTGAAGAGCAGATCATGCAACACTGGTTACCCAGTCACAGCCAAAAGCTGTGTCATACATATGACATACATATTTGACAGGCAAAAATTTTTCCTACCTAGGACATTCATGCCATCCTTAAATTCAAGTCCCTTCTTAATGACCAGCTGGGCTTCTGGTGTTGCTTCACTCACTGTCTCATTCATCATAGCAAAAGCAGAATCTGTGACATTAGGCGGTTCTTCAATGGGTGGTGGCACCAGCACTTTCTTGGTGACAGTCTGGATCTGAATGCAATAAAAAGAGAGGATGAGAATGGAAACAGAGTGAATGTAATCCATGACGGAGATCAGGAAATAATAAGAAAAAGAGTCTTCACTTGAAATTCCAGGAATCTATATTTTTAAACGATTAGACATGCAGTCCACTACCTCTTACCCCTCCTCCAAAAATAAGTTTACTTTTCAATACTTCCAAGTGTCACAAAGTCTGGAGAGTCTTCCTCATGATTCTAGTGTGAAAAGTATGACAAATACTTGTTCCTTACAACTACGATGTAACCTTTTACAGATCATTAGTCCCTTTATCCAGATGGTTCACAAATGGTGCTTCACAGATTGTATGTTACATGTTGATACCATTTATTTAGCACCAAAAGGCAGGCACCTCTAATATCAGTCACAGCATCAACTCTGCAGTAAGGCTTGTTATTCAGGATGGTCTGCCCAGCTGAAGTTATCATAGTTGATTTAATGGTTAACTTGAATCCAACATTTCACTTGGTGACTGAGAGAGCTCAAAATGGAATACACACAGTCTCTCTAATTGTGAGCGACAGATAACAGAAAAATTATCGAAGCTGCCAGATACCTATTAAATCTGACCAACTCAAAAAAGAAGACATTAGCATCTGGATGGATCTGGACCCCTCCTGGCACATGAAAGGCAGGGTAAAGGGAAACCTGGGAAGGAATGGTAGGGGGAGAAATGGACTTGAGTTTATGGCTAGGAAAAAAGGGAGGAAGGAGTGGAAAAAGAGAGATCTGTGACTTGCTGCTTTTAGAAGGGACATTTTCCTCTCACTTCACACCTTGAACTTTTCCCGCCTCTTCATGGCTCTGGGACAGGCAAAATAGTCAGGAAGCTATGACCAGTTTGCCATGGTTTTCCATCTGCTCCCTACTTTCCTTGTTCCTAGAAACATGTTTGAGCAAGGCATCAGAAATGGTGCATTAGCCTTTCAAAGAACATTTGCACCTCTTTCCTGTTGAGTACTTGTAGTACTATGGATGATGATCCAGATTCAATCCATATATTTTAAAACCATAAGATTTTAAAGTACTGTACGTCTTTCCTCTCAAAACCTGCTGTCTAAATCTAGAGAGGGGGATGTAGAAAGAAAACTTACATAGCTTTGTATGAGAAAGTCTTTAGTTGTCCTGAAACAACCAAACATTCCTGCACATTTTCAGAGTTAAATTTTATCTGTGGGATGCTGTCAACACAATATTTTGTTATGTGAGGCATCCAGATTGTAAGAACAGAGTCATAGAAATTAAACTTAAAAAGATTAGACTACACACTCAAAAATTCCACTACAGTCACTTAAGTCAAAGGTCTTCATCCCTCCTTTGCACAAGGCCACAGTCACTGAAAATACTGAGTCTAACAACAAGTTTAGATTCTGACAACAACATCTGAGGCCAGAAAACATTTAAACGTCACTGTCATATTTATAGATGATAGTCTCATTCTCTTTCATGGCACATCTTGGGTCTCTGCTGGAATAGCAGTTTTCATTATAAATTAAGACTTTCTCATGGACCATACAAAAATTCAAGAGATCCTGAAATCCCATGATGGTTCAGAGTTCAGTTTGCAAATGAACTGTCTCAAAATTGCAAGTGAATCTCATCATTGCTTTCTGCCTGGTCAAAAGGGAATGCAAGGAAAACTCCCCCACAGACCATGACTACACAGTACCATTGCTGTGCACCCTTCAAAATCATTCTTCACAGGATTTCTGCAAAAAATTGCTTCCTCCTGAGGCAACCTGGAGACAATGAATGCTCACTGAGAGAGTCTGTATAAATGTAGGAAGAGAAAATATATGCTGACACCATTAAAAGCAGTTAATTTTCCTTCTAAATAAAGAGAGAGACAAGTAAAGCCTAACTCCTTTCTGAGGAGTTAAGGGATAATAGAAGGCACAAGTTCCATCTAGGAAGGATGGTGACTTACTTTGCAAATGAAAGGTGGCTTTGCGGCAGAGGCTTTCACTGGCAATTAGTTTGGAATCTGGTAAAATCAAACACTGAAAAGCAAAAAGCTCAGTAGCTTTTTTGACTAAGTTTAAAAAACAATCAACGGCATTGGTGATCCATAACTAGTGAAGTGACCTGAACATTGATATATCACACCCTGGAAAAGCAACATTAATGTTCCAAGAAAACTACCTGACATGGGTAGCTTAATTCTTCTTTCTCCCACTTTCTGTCCCTTTGTCGAGATATATGACCACTTTCAACTGACCAGTAATCTATTTCTCCTCCCTTCCGCAATTCAAATGATGGAAAGGAAGAAAAAAACATAAGCACCCTGTTCTCCCCTCACTTAGTTTTGCAAAAATACATTTCACATTACATGTGATGTTTAGCCACCCGCAGTTTGATCACATGACTGACATTCCCATGATGATTTGGAAACATTGAGAACATTCTTTAATGTTCTCTCTTTAAACCTCCAAGGACCATAAAAACCTCCATGTGTTTTTATGTGAAAGTCCATGGAAGAAGTGAAGCAATCCAAGCACTTTTCACAGCTTAGGTTGCCCTCCATTCTTCCACCCTGCATGGCCTCTTCTCCCTTCCCTTCATTCTTTGGCCATAACCCCAGCTCCAGCTATAATGCCATTTCACATAGGAACATTTAAGAACAGGTTTGGCAAACAACCCTGTTTCATAATAATAAAAAAGGTCTGCATTATTGGCAAACAATTTAGCTGTAGGAAAAAGCAGCTTACATAAAAGAAATATGCTTAAACAGAAAATTGAAAGCATGCATTTTTCATTTATTTTACCCCTCAAAGTGAAGCTGTTTTGATTAAGCATTGGTGAAAAGCTTTTAGACAAAAACATCTACCTACAGCGCAAGCAACACATGGTGCAAGCATCCTTCTTTCCCAGCATGCTTCAAACCTGGCCTGATGGAGCCACCTGTAGGTGGGTCAGCCACTTGACGGTATTATTCCCACCTAGTCTGGACTTTTAATACAGCAATAGAAGTTATGAGAGGTTTGGGTTTTGGTTTCCACTGGCAACCAGCTGGAATGAAGATCATCCATATATTACAAACAGGGCATTGAGAACCATCAGCTCTGAACTAATAACCAAGATCAAATTCAACCTGGGTGAAAGATCCCATAATTCATCAGCTGTTCAGCCCAAGCCAGCATTCATGACCACATATATTGTATAATAAGTGAGGAAAAAACTAAAAATCATCTTCTTTAAAAAAAAATTATGAATTTAAATAGTAACTGCAACATAAACCAAAGCAGCTATAAATAATGTTCTTTCACTTACCTGCTCGAGACTTAAGACCTGTATTTCTCTTAGCATCATCATTTCTGTCATTCACCTAAACAATGACATTAACTTTACAGACATCGCTGGTAAGTAAAAGATGTAAAAAATGTTACAAAGGAGTAGAAGTATTTACCTGCTGAAAGCATGCTTGGACTAGATTTTCAGGGAACAGGTTTCGGATCAAATCCAAGAAAGCATCCAGACTAGAAACTTCATCATTCTTCTTCCCTTGACCAAGCTGTTTCTTGAGTTTGGGATTCCCTGGATGGATGGCTAAAACCAAAATCACGCCCAGCACAGCAGCAATTATAGTGGTGGACATGTAGTAGACCATGGCTCTTGTACCCAATCGACCACTTGCTTTAGCATCTAAACCAGACAGTCCTGCAGGTGTTTTAGTTTAAGAAACAAAAAAATACATTGAGACTCAATATCCAATTTAATAATCATCAAATAAAATCCTTTATAATTTGCGAAGTTTAATGACAGGTGCCTTCTTTTGTCCTTGTGATATGCTCACCGCTAGATAGATTCCTGAAGCTTCTGTCTCCAGTTCTTATGTGAACAATGTCTGCTGCTACTAATTTGAAGAAAACCATTTAAGATTCCATCTAATTGCAGAGGAGACATTGAAAAATAGAGAAGATATCATACCATCTTTTTCCCTTGATTGCTGCAAACAGCTTATAGTCTGGCTAACACCACAGCTTTAAGAAGGGGAGGCTCACTAATATCATGCCATCTTATTCGCAAGGTCCAATCCAGGAATTAGGTAAAACAGCATACTAAGAAATTTCTGATGTTCAAGAAGGTAGTATATGTGCATGTGTCTGAAAATAAATTCACTTGACCATCTACATATCAAAGCCAATGAAGATGATCAGAAATTAACTCTGAAATACACACTGCAAGTGCAAAATCCCTAACAGAATCGCACTATTATTCTTCCTACTTCACAAAAAGCAACGAGGTGATATCTGTAGCAAGGATCTTAAAGTATTTATGGCTAATAGATCTTACCTGTGATTAAACTGGATATAATCAAAGGGAGGATCAGCATTTTTAGCATCCTCATAAGTATATCTCCTGGGAAAGCTATTAACATGATGACGTCAGGGTCAATAGGTGTTGCTAGACGAAGAAGACCCCCACACAGTGCACCCAGGATGACACCTGGAAGAAGAATAAAAGAAAGCAGGTAGGTAACATAAATACACCTGAATGCACATTGATTACACATAAGAACAGCCGAGAAGAAAAACAGTTGCACAAAGCAGCTGATTTTTGGTACAGAGACAGATTTTTGGAAGGCTTAGCCTTCTGATTAATACAAGGCTGTAACATGCTTACCATATATCTCATGATTAAGAGAAGTAGTCCTGACATAGAATCTTCTGATAGCTGATCTTACACCTAATGTACTATTTTTCTTCTACAAATACAAATTTGCTGCAAGCCACAATGTTATTGAGGTTTACTAATACTGTATAGGCCTTGCAATACATTGAGGGATAGTCAAATATAATTCATAACACTGTTCTACAGCTGGCAAAATTGAGACAGCAAGAGTTCAAGTGATTTATGTAAGGCCATACAGAACTGACAGAAGAGCCAGGGTTAGGACCCAGGTCTTCGGAGTATAGTAGCTAGCTCTCAGCATAAGAATGGTACCACTTGAAAACAAGGTCAGCATAAGTAGATATTTTACAGCCTAAGAAAAACCCTGCAGGAAAGCTAGAATAGTCTTGTGAGGAAAACAGATTCAAGTTTTGTTTTGGGGGTTTTGGAAGAGACTGCCTGACCTGGAATACTGCACCTACCATTGAAGAAAACTTGATTCTTTGAACTCATTTATTACTCCTTCCCTTTGATGGTCTGCCTCCTTCTCTTTGCGCTAACATTCTCAATTCGCAAACAATCCCTTCATCGCTTATTTAGATTTGTACAGTGATAACACCTAAACCCCTCTCTCAGGCTTGAGGCTGTTAAGGGAATAAAAGGCCATTTTTACTTTCATAACATGGTCTTCGTGAATGGATGTTTTATGTTTATATCCAGGATGTCTTTGCTGTTCTGATCCCAAGCCCAAGTCTCAAATGTAATAAAACTTGACAGCAAAGCCTGAGTTGCCATTTGCAGCAACTATAACTCTTTGAAGTATCAGTTTGATACAATGGAAAATATATGTGTGTTTAAAATTTTTTCTGGAACTGCATCAGGCACCTTCTAAAGATGATTCAAAGCAAATACTATCTAAACACTTCAGCAGTATGGGTTTTGAAGGCTGAAAAATATGGAAGTGAAATTTGCAGCTCAAGACCAGCTGCAGCTGGTCTTTCAAACAATAACAAAATAGAGTATGTCTATGATTTGTTGCATTTGGCTGTTAGGCTTTGAGTGAAAAAGAAACAGGCAAAGAGCCAATAAACCACACTAAAATGTCAAACTGTTCCATATTTGGAGGCTGCTAAAGCCAGAGGCAACATTCAGGATGAGATCATGGAGCGCTGGCTTACAGCTACAGAGAGGGGGATAAACCTTAAAAGCAGCGAAGTGTGAACTGAGAGATAAAAGATGAAGGAAAAGAAATTTTGAAGAGTTTTTATCTTTTTTTTTCAAATAACTGAGAGGAAAAAATGTGTAGTGTATTTAGTTCTACTGAATGACATTGATGGACTGGCCTTGGGACTTCGATCACACTCCAATCAAAACCAGATATAGAATGTATCTCAGTTGTGTGTTGCTCTGTATTGTGTCAGTAATAACCTGCACACCTGAACTAAGGCAACAATGCCTATGGGACTCCTATTTACTTTCTGGCTGTTCAACTGGAAGAGCTGATGACCACAGACAGGGTCTGTGGTACTACATGAACAAATACAGGTAAAGACAGAATATCCAGACCAACAGGCATATCTTACCGAATACAGTAAGAGTCAGGAGCAGATTCCTGTGGAGCGACTGGCAGAACTGCACACATATGTTCCTGGATCTGTGCTCCACTGGACCTAAATGACTTTCATGCATCCGCACTTCTACTTGCTTAGGCATATTGTTGGCACTAGAATGAAAAATTAAAAACAAGTAAAAGTTATAGCATAAGATGCCAAAAGTGAGAGGAAAGTCTGGATTACTTCCATTATCTATAACTGGGGAATCTGATGCATATTCCATTGCTTCCCACATTTTACAAACACTGTATATTTACTGCTCTGAAGAAGTTTCTGAAATGGCAATAGTTTCTTTTTCTAAAGGTGTGCCTTTAAAGTATTTTTTGTGGTTATCTCTCAAATGGTGGAGATGTAAACAGAATGAATGACATATTATCCCAACTGTGTCATGGGCTAAACTATTGGTCTTGAGCTGGAAAATTCAGCTTCCCCATAGATCATGGCGGTCTACTTAAGTAGGAGAGATGGCTGAAGAACAAAGTTTTTATTAGCAGGAAAATGCAGATTTTAATACCTTATTGAATTCCAATTCAGGAAAAGAGTTTAAAAATGAGGATTTATTTGCAAAATAAAGCATTCCAGAATATTTTGTTTAATCTTCCCAAAATGTTTCATTTCAATATTAACATTTTATTGTAATATAGTCAGAATGCTGAGGTCAAAAGAATCTTTTTCAGCTTGGTTCTAATGAGACTTGAACAACTGCCACTGAAAATTAGTGAGAAAACTATGCATTCCCCAGGAAAATCTTTGGTTTCATTGCATTGGCAGTGTTTAGAGGAAAAAGTTTTTTGACTAACTCTAGTTTATATTTGGGTAAGTGATATGCACAAAATGCAGGACTTTGAAAGCCCTGCTTCTAACTTTCTCAATGCCTGAGAAATCATTAGCAATAGATTCCCTTTTCATATACAAAATATTAAAATTTACTTGCAAAAAATGCTAGAAATGTGACTACAAGTAAAACACACAGTTTCCTTAAAAGTTAAGGCTCTCTACTTAAATACGAGAAATGGGTAACGAATGACTTTTTTATTATCAAGAAAATATATTTTTTGAGATCTTGCCATATTAGGGCAAGATTTTAGAAAAAAGGACCAAATCTTCCTCTACAACAGTAGACTGAGGTCTACAGAACTAAAACAAGATTGAAAAGCTATATAAAGTTTCGATGGTCTCAGTACTAAACCCTTTCCAGGGAATCAAAACTCTTTTTTTGTTACGTATAGCGTAGCTTGTTGTCTTCATAAAGTTTCTCAACAGAAAGTTATGATTAGACCTGTAATAAGAATTCAGTCATTTTGATGCAAATAGTTTCATGATTTTCCCTTTCAAAGTGAAACAGCATTTCTTTCCAATACATTTGGTCGTTAAAAAAGGATTAGCCAGGGGATAACGTGTATAGCGGTTATTTGAGGAATTATGAGAAAGATGAGATGTCTGCATTTTTCACGCACATGGGCCGCAAAGCCGTGAAATCACTGATGGAAGTATGCCACAAAATCAAAGAACTTGGGATCCAAACTTTGCAACCGGGGATTACATCTAGTTTCACTTGCATTCTGTACACGAATGTATAACTTGTTTACACCTATTATTCACTACAGGTTGATTATATATTCCTCTGAAACTTTGAAAAATGGATAGCTGAAAGAATTTCAAAAGAAAACCTTAAAGACTCTTCCATTAGCAAATGACTGGGCAGAACTGGAATGGATCAGTAAACAGAAGCATTTGATGATGTTTCATGTCCTTCCAGGATTTTGCTTTGGGCTACATTTAGTCTGGTTTCCTGGACCCTTTCCCACCTGACGCCATGCCTATAGCTTCATATCTTCCAAAGGAAAGCCACCTCACAAATATCTGCTTTCCCATCTGTGGACCTTTTCTCTAATTCACAGACAATGGAAGCATATCATTGCATTGACACCACTGCTGAAAGAAGTCCTCCTATGCAGAAGCAGGCCTCTGGTCCTGCTCTTGTATTCAAGCCTTATTTTTTCCCATCCATTTCTAAGTGCTACTTGAGGTGGTCAAACAACACAGAGCTTTTACATGGTAACAACCATCTTCTTCAAAAGTTCAGCCATGTAAAATGTAGATATCCAAATACCCTCTGAGAAGAGAAGGAAATGAGGACACAAAACTCTTTAAGGATGTTCCTAAATTTCCAGGAACTCAATACCATATTGTGTGCTTCCCTCAAGTGCAAAATACGGGTTTTACACTCTCCAGCTCTTCAAGATCTTAAGTGAACCTTCAGCATGGACTGACATTCTGCTTGGTATGTGTTTTTTAAAGAAAAAGACCCAATCCTGAAATATGCTAACCATGCAGATCTGCTACAAAAAGCGTTGACAGATTAATACCACATGAAAAATGTTACCACAAAGGATAAAAATCTAAGCATTTGCATTGTTAGCACTGCTCTTAGCAATAAGATTTTTATCACCAGACCAAAGACAATGTGTTGTTCCAGGCTGTTGAGTGTGTTGTGGGGGGGAAGAGGAGGGAAAACAGTAATGAAATAAAAACCTTCTGCAAAGGATAAGAGAAGCTTCTTGTGTAGCACATGACAAAACCAGTATTTTGCATGAGAAATTTTCTATCTAATTACTAGAAGATGAAAATCTGTTTGACCTCTGAATCATATAAATGAACTTGTGTTTTCTGGACTGAGTCATCCTCCTTGTGCTGTTTTTGTGCCTCTATTTGCATCTTGTAAACAATATTTAGCTCTGGCAGAATGCAGAACGTTTTGCACCTGAAACCTGCAGTCACATAATGACATAACTGCAAGAAGTGCCTACTGAAGTCAATGGAAGATACACAGATGTAAGTTAGGGCAGAATCTGGGCCCTTACATAACCAGATTCCCCTGAATGTGTCCCACTCCTTTGCTGTCTGTCACTGACATTAGTGCATGCTCACATGCACAGCTTACTCCACACCATGAAAGCCACAGTACCATGTTAAAGCATGCAGGGAAGGAGCTTAAATATATATAAGGCTTTTTTGTGCTTCAGATTTTCTTGCTGAAGGAAAAAATTAATGCATGACAGAGTGGAGCTTGACTGCACCCCAACTCATGCGCAGTGCTGGGACTCAAAGACAAAGCCAGAAGTGTACCAAGAACGTGAGCCCCTCCTATGCAACTGAACACCACTAATACAATCTCTATGTTAATGGTACCTCTGTGCATAGATAAGTACACAAAATAGTGCAGAATGCATTTTCGCATTTGTGGTCTTTCAAAACTTGCAAATTATTACTTTGGTTAAATAAAACATTGTTCCACTACACTGAACTTCTATGGCTATTCAAACAAACGAAGCATTCTGAATGCTCATCTGAAACCCATCAGACCAAAACCTCTTCACTGGAGCCAGAACATGATAATATAAATTAATTCTGCTCATTATTTTCATATGCCATAGTGACAAGAAGCCAAACAGTTAAGCTCCAAAATAGGCCCACAGAGAGCTTTAAGAACTGAGACCTTCAAAGAAGATAATATTTTCTGCCAACTACAGGCACTTGAAAACATTGACAGGACTTACAAAAAAATGAACCAAATATTGGAGAATGTGTGGTCACATGAAACAGCACATCACACGAAACAGCACGTACCAAGAGCTAGATGTATGTGGTGGCTTTTGAATGATTGAGTATGATCTTCTGCCTAGCCCGACATCACCTGTCCTTCTCCCTTTTGAGGCTGTACTTATCCCTAGAAAAGGAGAGGGACCCTTTTGAGCCCAGGAGATTTGATTTTTATCCACCTTAGGAGAGTACAGTAGTGTCTCAAAGTGAATACGATCTGTATTTTCACCAACTTCAAATACACGCTACTCTGCCAAGGTGATTATGTAAGTCCACTAACAGAAATTAAACTGCAATTTTACTGCCTTTTAAGCAAAGAAACAACCTCTTGCCTGAATAATCAAGAAGTTAGCTACTTGCTCTTTCCACTGTCCCTCAGCCCCACAGTATGCACCAGGTATAAGAAAAAAATCTACCCCAAGCATTTGATTTTAGATTATCTAAATATTTACAGTTAGTTTTTCACGTGAGATATACAGTGCTATATGAGTTAATCTATTTATCTGCAATTTTTAAGCTGTAGCCTGTTTCTCTTGCTGGTTGCTATGCATAATGGTGTCAAAATGCAGGAAAACAAGTTATTAAAACACCAACATCCCTAGGATTTTTTGTTCCTATTTCCTCCAAGCATTTTTCTTATGTTTTATTTTACCTCCTTCTGGGAAAGTCTGGTGTTCTATTTCATTTCAACTACTTCTTTCTTTCTCGTATTTCCACTGAAGTTTCCAGGCCTAAAGTTTGGAAAAACTGTTTGCTTCCTTTCCTTGGTTACCAAATATAATTCCCTTCCTCACAGAAGTTAAAAGCTAACAATTTACACAGTGCTTGAGTGACAATGCCCTTTTCTTTTCAGTCAGTTATGGGGAAAAAACTCTGCATCTCTCAAATACTCACCCAGTTTGGCATAAACCTAGAGTATAGACTAGAGAGAAAAAATAATCTTGCATCTAAATGAAAAATGTAGGCAAAGATCGTGGTGAAAACAGATGCTGTGGACAGGGTAAATTAGCTGAGACGGTGTTTAATCTGTATAAGGTATTTCAGCTGTCTCAATTAATTAAGCAGGCAATTCTCAGTATAATGACTCTGCTTTGGTTAGTACTACCTGGAAATTAATTTGGTCTTTAGTTTTGGGAGATGGTGAGCTGTTTAGGGGAGAGGTTCTTGTTAGCATAGCAAATGGCTATTTTAGAGTAGGACAGAGAATAATGATACATTTTTGGGACCTGGCAAAATAGCTCTTTGAAGTTTATTAAGGGTTATTTAGTAGAGAGTGAGGGTTTCAGCAAAATATTTAGGGAGGGTTTAGGGAACTAGTATTTTCTTCCTGGAATACCATGAATCACAGAATCACAGAATAATAGGGGTTGGAAGGGACCTCTGGAGATCACCTAGTCCAACCCCCCTGCCCAGGCCTCTCTGTATGGTGGCACAGCCTTCTGCTGTGTCAGCCACCCCTCCCAATTTTGTGTCATCAGCAAACTTGCTGAGGGTGCACTCTATCCCTTCATCCAGGTCATTGATGAACAGGACTGGGCCCAGTACTGACTGAATAAAGCGCTGGTTTATGTTTTGTAGCAATTACTTCAATCTAAGTAGCAAGAGAGAAAACAACTTTGGACAGACTGGCTTAAGTTTCAGTTCAGGGTCTAAGAACATCTCTTGAGTTAGATGTTTACTGTCAAACCAAACACTGCTCTCTTGTGAAGCAATGAGTAAACAGCAAGCACAAATGTCAGTACTTGTTCAGTTGTGCCTAGGAGGACTGTCCTTTCTAAGGAAAAAAAAAATAAAAAGGGGGGTGTGTGTGTGTGTGTCGAAAGTTGAACTAGCTTTCTTGGCCTCAGACTAAAAAGTGAACAAGCTGCAAATGTCTTCTTGACAACCACCTAATACTCAGACAGGTGGTTCAAATGTAGTCACAGTTGAAAATTCAAATTTAGTAAAAAATAGTATTATGAAGTTTGGTGCATAGTAATCTTGGTGAATCCTCATTGACAGAGCTTATCCTAGCAATCAGTGGAATTGCATGGGAGTAAATAAGAGCTCAATCTGCCCTGAAGGATATTTGTTAGCAGCACGACTTGTATCAGGGTTGTATCTCTTCCCCTTTCCCTGGAGAGAGACTGTAACACTGGTGATTCAAGATCATGTGCTATGTTCAAGACAGGGAGAGAGAGAGTATGGATCTGCTCACCCCACACGATCAGCTTACTGATCCTTTAGGAAAGGGTCTACTCTGGTTGCTAGATAAAAGGCGAGTGACTAGAAAAACTTATGGAACATCACCAGGTCAAGAGGGATTTCACTGATGAGTTCAGATTTTCTGCAGCAACTCTTGTGAAATTAGGGCTAAAGCATCAGTTTAACAAGAAACTTCTAGTTTGAGTTGAAATAGAGTTGTCTGCTGCTTTAATTAATTATATCAAGACTGCTGAGCTGCTGAGCTTCTTTTGGGAAACAGTCTGGGACTATATTGTTCCACTGTGCGGTGGCATGTGCTGTAGTGTGGGGGTTTATTTTCTTAGATTAGATGTATTTTTCAAACCACAGTGGAGCTGGTAAAGCTCATGATATTCAGCCACAATATGACAGGCCATGCAGGGGAAACAGCTAAAATCCTTCTATTGTGCAAAGTATACATTAGCTTTGGCATCACTCCTGCTATGCGATGTCCAGTTGTTAAAACATTGTATCTTACATCAATATGATATCTGGTCAGGGCTCAGCCTCTCCACAAAAATAAAAAAAAATGCAAAAACAAATACACAAAACTACTACAGACAAGAGTAACATAAACTTTAGTCTGCATTAACAAGGGGTTTATTTTAAGCCTATTGCTGCCACTAAGCCCTTCTATTGAATTTTAACTGCATTATGTAGACTTTTTCTTGTAATTTGTAAGACACTAATGAATTCTGAGTGGAGATTTAGTCATTTACCATGGAGACTGATTTGATCTGGGGACTGATATTACAAGCAACACCCTGAAGTATGACTTTCCTTTTTGCAGTGGGAGAAGAACTTTTCTCCCTGGATCATCTTACAATCATGCTGTTTCCTCTGAGTTAGCATTTAGTATACGCTCTGTGAGTTTAACATTATCATATGAATGAGTTTAATCACAATCATGTCAGGACAACCAGGCGATCAGGCCCACTCAGCATGGGTTTATGAAAGACATGTCCTGCTTGACTAACCTGATCTCCTTCTATGACAAGGTGACCTGCTTAGTGGTGGAGGAAAAGGCTGTGGATGTTTTTTACCTGGATTTTGTAAAGCCTTTGACACTGTTTCCCACAGCATTCTCATGGAGAAACTGGCTGCTCCTGGCTTGGACTGGCGTACTCCTCTCTGGGTAAAAAACTGTCTGGATTGCTGGGCCCAAAGAGTTGTCATGAATGGAGTTAAATCCAGTTGGCAGCAGGTCACAAATGGTGTGGTCCAGGGCTCAGTATTCGGGCTGGTTCTGTTTAATATCTTTATCAATGACCTGTATGAGGGGATC
>VYZM01002225.1:0-21651 GCA_013398915.1 Dromas ardeola | reverse complement strand
GACACCAAGTTGAGTGGGAGTGTCAAACTGCTTGAGGGTAGGATGGCTCTACAGAGGGATCTGGACAGGCTGGATCGATGGGCCAAGGACAACAGTATGAGATTCAACAAGGCCAAGTGTCGGGTCATGTACTTGGGTCACAACAACCTCCATGCAGAACTACAGGCGCAGGGAAAAGTGGCTGGAAAGCTGTTTGGCGGAAAAGGACCTGGGGGTGTTGGTCGACAGCCGGCTGAATATAAGCCAGCAGTGTGCACAGGTGGCCAAGAAGGTCAACAGCATCCTGGCTTGTTATCAGAAATAGTGTGGCCAGCATGACTAGGGAAGTAATCATCTCACTGTACTCAGCATCAGTGAGGCTGCACCTCGAATACTGTGTTCAGTTTGGGGCCCCTCACTACAAGCAAGACATTGAGGCGCTGGAGTGCATCCAAAGAAGAGCAACAAAGCTGGTGAAGGGTTTACAGCACAAGTCCTGTGAGAAGCAGCTGAGGGAAGTGGGATTATTCAGTCTGGAAAAAAGGAGACCGAGGGGAGACATTTCCACTCTCTACAACTACCTGAAAGGAGGTTGTAGTGAGGTGGGGGTCAGTCTCTTCTCCCAGGTAACAAATGACAGGACAAGAGGAAACAGCCTCAAGTTGCAACAGGGGAGGTTTAGATTGCATATTAGGAAAAATTGCTTCACCGAAAGGGTTGACAAGCATTGGAACAGGCTGCCCAGGGAAGTGGTTGCGTCACCATCCCTGGAGGTATTTAAAAGATACGTAGATGTGATGCTTAGGGATATGGTTTAGTGATGGACTTGGTAGTGTTAGGTTCATGGTTGGACTCAATCATCTTAAGGGTCTTTTCCAACCTCAATGATTCTATGATGCTGTGATTCTGTATTTAAATAGCTGACCAGCAGCATCCTTACTGAACCTGGAGGGATGAGTGATCTGTGTGAATCCACACCTTTCTCCGAATTAGTTAGCAGTTACATGCATCTCTCTATTCTTATTTTTTAAAATACTGTTCCATGAAGTCATTTAGGAAAGCAACTCTTCATGATCTGAGTTTGCAGTCTTTGAACTTCAGCTCCACTTGTTTGCGTTTTTAAAATCCTGTTAGAATTGGCAGGAGGTTTCTGCTCACTAAATGCTTTCTTTAACAGTTTCTCCAGCTTTTGAGTCTAGCTCAGGAAGCTAAATTGTACAGTGGAGAAAGGGTGGTCTAGAGGCCATTTGAAACCAGGAGCAAAGGAAAATAATTATTTAGAAGCACATGGTCCTTTTTGACATATCTTTCCACAAATACTTATCACAGTAGGCCACCCTCAGGTACTGGAAGGCTGCTATAAGGTCTCCCTGGAGCCTTCTCATCTCCACGCTGAACAACCCCAGCTCTCTCAGCCTGTCTTCACAGGAGAGGTGCTCCAGCCCTTTCATCATCTTTGTGGCCTTCCTCTGGACCCACTCCAACAGGTCCATGTCCTTCTTGTGCTGAGGGCTTCACAGCTGGACACAGTACTCCAGTATGTAACTGCATAACTAGAAATGCTTTGGGAGTGTCAGGTAGGCAAGGGAGAATGCAATCAGGATAACACCAAGGTGTTTGAAAGGAAAAGAGATGGAAATTTATGTAGTAAATTGCAAAAGCGCCAACTCTCTACCCACCAGGTTGTGGGTCTGATGGTAGGGAACCACAGGGAAGCTTTACAGATATCCTTCCACTGGGCAGTCATGAACTTTTGCAGGCTCCGGGACCCCACAAAGCAACGTCTTTGGGCATCTCTTACCTGGTCATATGAAAAACTGATTTTAACACCTCAAAGACAGTGTGTGTCGGAGTGTCTGTGTGTAGGCACATTAGCAAGTTAACTAACTTTCTAATTTAGTGGCATGACAAAGTATGTTACAGTTCCTAAGAACAAAGCCAAGGAAGTTATCCAGACCTCACACAAGACAGGTGTCCTGTGGACTTCCATGGTCCTTGGTAAGGAAGATCCCCAGCACTTTACTAGGACAAAAGTTTTTGTGATCGGAAATCCACTCCTTACAGAAATATCTGAAAGACTCAAAGGTCCTTCTTGCATTTCCATGCACTGACCAGTCTACCAAGCGGAGTGAGCGACCAAAGACTTAGGTTATGCTCCTCTCCTTGTGAACATCTCCAGGGTGAAATAAAACTGCCTTGGTAGAGATTAGCTGTTGTTTGTAGAAGAAAGAATTTGTAATATTGCCCACATTTTAGCTGACAAAGAAAAACCTTCCATAATTTGCCAAGTCCTCTGATTCATACCAGCTCAGAACCTGGAAAGTCTTTAAATTTGGCACTGACATATTTCTGTGAAGGTCTGGCTCTGTTTACTATCTCTGCTTTTCTGATCCTGAATCTCAAGCCTAATCAACCTAAAAAAGTAAATCCTGCTATGACATCATAAAGATTCAGATTTACTCTAAATTTCAGACCTTAAAGGGATATCAGTTCTTTGTGGAAGGAGGGCTGCTGGTTTGTATCTTGTTTGGAACAAACAAGGGGCATTTCTATCTACAGGGATTGTATTCTACCCATCATCCAGAGTCTAAAGCCAGAAACTGTGTTTTTAACCATACAGTATACCTACCATAAAGATGATCATTTATGTAATGATGCATACAGGAATATCTTTTTTAGCTGACAAATTTCTGGTAGGGCTTTATAGTGGTGTAACAACCTGGGAACTTGCATGCTCCGTTATCCTAGAATTATGTACTGAGGCTGAGATGAAAAGTAATATAATTACTGGATAAATCATGTTATTATTATGGCAAAGGATATAATAATGATGTGCTTTGTGCAAAAAATTATTATACTTACATGCTTAGAAACTCAATGACAAGTAAAATCATGATCTTGCATTTGCCTCTACCCAGGGTGTGCCAGGTAGCACAAAGAAAAAGACTATGAAATGACTGGGAATTAATGTAGTTTTCAAGGGCACTGAGCAAATATTAGGTCAGTGAGAATGTCAGAAGATCAGAAACATAGCAGCTCCTAGACATGCTGGCTAGGGACAAAAAGGAGTAAAAGTGTGGGTTTTTTTTTATATAATTCAGAGTAGTTCACAGACAGGCAGACTGAACAAGGAGTTCTGAGATAGATAGTAAGAATTAATTTTGTTTTGACAATGGGAAACAAAATGCAAGTTCTCCTATGAATTTATTTATTGAGTGATGGCTCTTGAAATACTTTTCCCTGCAGTAAATTCTCACAGGTTTTGTCACTGAAAGCAGCTACACCAGTGATTTTGGACCACATCACTTGCACACAACAAGCTTCTAGTGGCCACATAACCCCTCATGGCTGAATTGGGGCATCAGTGCTCTAAAAAAAAAATAAAAAAATCAGAGCTCCTCTCCAACTTCCAGTGGCTAAAGTCTGAGATAGCTGACCTTTCACATTTTCGGTATTTTCCTCTAAACCCTGCAAAGCGCACAAATAGATCCAAGTTTGACTAGACTTCAGATAACCTTCATAAAAAGCAACCAATTCACTAAAAAATGCATTCAGTTCCATGGGATGTTTGCCAATGAGCCAGCACATAACATCGAATCCAGCACTAATTCTGTTCTAAAACATTTCTCAGTGCTTCCTGTGGGGGAAATCTCTCTTCCAGAAAGTATTGAGGATAGTCAGAAACTGTTTGCACAAAGAGCGACTACTAAGGAAACTACCAGAAAACAGTTGAACTTCTATGCAGAAAATGTCAGAATTTGGATTAGTGTATATGGAAACTCAAAGTCTCAATTTGCTCCTACGTACCCTAAAAGATGTTAATTCTGCCTTGGCTATAGATAATGGTGTTTCTCAGCTGTTCTCCAAAATCTGACTTACAAGGAAATTTTAAACAACTGTAAAGCTAGTTTACCACTGCAATCTCTGAGTGCCAGAAACCTCTGTGAAAGTGCAGAGGTCTCATAGCAGAACATTAGGAACAGACTGATGTTCACCAGTACAATGTTACCTCATAAGCTGAAAAAGACATTTTAAGCTTTTTCTCTCACCATATGGCATATTCTATCTTAAAATGCATCCTGCTCAATAAACTCCTGGTCATTCTTTTCTCTTACTCGTTTTGTTTTGTTTTTTTTTTCCGGATCCCCTGCTTCCCTTTTTATGCCAATATGCTTTTATTATAGCCAGACATTCAGATTGCTTTAATCACAACTATTGCTCCAACAAAATTGCCCTGGCCAAACTCTGCTCATGTTCCTTGAAAACAGTCTCAACAAAAATTACTTGGGCTGGGCCCTGAAAAAGCAAAGAAACTTAGTTTTGAAGACATATTAACTTCCTGTCATATGTTAAAGAGATTATAGAAATCAACTGTAGCATAATAGAATCACTTGTGACACATTATTTTAGCTGTACAGCTCAGCATACTCCTTGGATCAGTATTTATGATCACACACAGCAAGCTTTGATGAGTGCATGCCATCTGCTGGAATCAAAAAGGCTTCTTACAGAGGAAATCATAAAAGGCAGCAATAATTTTCACCCAGTGTAAAGCATCTTCTTCATTCTCTCATGTGCCTTCTTAATTAAGGTTTGGAGCATTTTTTTCATACTGTGCCTTTAAAACAAATGAAAAACAGTAGTAAACACACTGTGACAACATTCTTAGGAAAGAAGGGAAAAGTTTCCTATTCGTACTGACTAGTAATCTATTCTAGTAGCTGTATGAAATGGAATGGACATTCAGATAAATAGGCTGCTCTGGGGATCTGTTTATATTGTTCTCTCCTTATCAACACATCAGAGACGTCTGCTAGGAAACTACACCCAGAAAACTAACAGTATTAAGATGGGAGCTCATAAATACAAAATAGCTTTCACAAAGAAGTGTATATTTAGGATTATGGGCCTGAAGATAGATGACTGGGTTGTCTTCTACCTTATATATAACACATGTGATGCCCTCAGGGCACACACCACTCTGTCAAAGGATCTGCCTTTGTCTCCATTAGGTCTGTTTACCTCATTTTACAGATGCAAAAGAGTTGAGAGAATTTCATCGCTGGCAGGAACAAGATTATTTTTGGCATTCCATAAGTCTCTATCCTAGCAAGACATTTTCTTGAATATTTTATTTTTGCTGCTTATTTAGTATTGTCCACTTGACTGTAGTATAACACTTCGAGTAGCCTCAGCTGAACTACTTCAATTCCGCTTGGTGGTGCCTTCTTAGGGAGATGCTCCACTTCAAGACAGAGCAGCATAGTTAATATTATGTGTTGAAGACAAATCTTTATATCCAAAAGCTGTGAGGCTCTACAGCAGGATGCATTACTCTGAGCTCCAGCAGTTGGTTTTCTGCATGATACAACTACTGTCACTGCATAAGGACGCAATAGCTTCTGTGAAAACTAGGATGGATTTTCTAACCTTAGCCAAATTCAACCATGGAAACTTGAATTTTTCAAAGTTAGTGGAAATCAAAAGAGATTAATCTTCCAAATTATCCTTGCTCCCCACCCTTATGGCTTTTAATATGAAGACTGAAGCTGGTCAAACTAGAAGGCTGATTTAACCCAGTTTGAAATCTCTGACAGTGACCAGCTCAAGACACCCAGGACATGACTGTAAAATGATCATGTAGCACAGTACTTCCCAAAGTATTGTCCTGATATTCATCAGCCTGTGCGATGTGGATTTCAAGTGTTATCCAGACATAAACTCTATGGATCCTTCAATACAAAGTTAGAAAAAGAAAATACAAGCACACATCAAAAGCAATTTTTCCCATTCTCCCTTGTGAGACATAGTCCAGACTGCTTAAGAAGACCAAGCCTGAGATGGCATTGGGAATCTTTGTAGAATACGCCGCACAAGGAGAAAGCTTGCAGAGTTTTAGCTTGAATTATGCTCAGTTACATCCCAAGTCAAATTACAGAATGATCTTAACCCCAACCACATTTACTATGTTTGTTTTCCATGGTAAATTCCAAAGCATATTAAGTAAACATCATCTCCAGCAAAATGGCGACATATTGCAGAATGCTTTAGTCCAAGGAATAAAAAGTCTAAACCAAATAATGAACTCCCATGAGCTAAATCCTAAGGCTTTTACTGAGTTTATACTGAGATTTCTACTAAAGTCACTTGAATGTTCACCTAAAGTTGGAGCTCTGGAAAATCACATTCACTTTTAGATGAAATTATTGCCAAGAAATAAAAAAAGACCACACCACGAAACGTCTAAGCAATGGATGTCTTCAAGTGAGTTTGAAAAGGGCTAGTAAAACTGTGTGAAGGGTGACACCCCTCAGTGTTGACTGGCCTGTCCCTCGGCCAATGTCAGAGTAAATAGAGAGAACTGGAGGTTCACTTTACAGCACACTGTCACACCCAAACCCAGTCTTCTGGTCTTTTAATCTAACTAACAGTGATCTCCTGGGACACAGCTGTGAGCTAATCAGCAGCTCTTACACATGTCCTTAAAGTTAAGTATATGTTTATTTGGTTGACTGAACTGGTTGCTAGTCAATGAACTCCAGGAAGATACAGCCCTGGAATTTACTAGGTTGTTTCTTGCAAAAAGAATCTTACAATAGAATTACAAATGTAAAGCAATCGCTGCCTAAATAACGATCAAGGGAAATACAGTTTTTTGACTAACAGCTGTACGTATCCTAGCTTATCTTTTTAATGCTGACTAAATATTAGGTTTCTAAGTACTCAGGGACTTTGAAGCCAGTACTACTTTAAAAGACCCTGCTGGTTTTTTCGTTATATGCAGATCATCTAGAAAATTCTGACTTTTAGGACTATGGGAGGCTTTAGCTTACATTGCTTTTAGTTACTGCATTTGTATTTTGTTGTTTGAAACCTTGAATAGCAAAGCACACTTAAAACAATAATTTGCTGTCATATTGTTTTTTGTAGCCAGAAGTGAGCAGGAGTCCCAGCTGCTTCTGACTCCTGGCACTATCACTCAAGCTCTGGCTGTCAATACAGTGTACCACAGGCGTCCTCAGTGCGAGCTAGCAGACATTTTGATCATTTACTTTTACAGGTTATTCCTCAGCAACAGAGTTTATTCTGTCAAAACCAACAAAGTGGGGAAGCAGCCACGATGAACACACTAAAAATACAAGGAACTAGGTAATGCTATGGTTGTGCCCATGTTCTAGGGCAAGATGATGCTCAGGTTAGGCCGACTTTATGAACAGGCATACATCAACAAGATCATGTGCTGGAGTTATGATGCAAAGTTTTATAGTACCTTACAGCACTTGCATGTTGCTTTCAGATTAGCAAAGAAATTGATACTAAAAATCCACAGAGTACATGCCTTAGCTCTGTGTCACTGCAAACAACACAGTATGTGCTAGTTTAATTGCTTGTCTTCAGCTAAGTATTTACTATACAGATTTAAGTGGGAAAATATGACACATTCTTTTGCTTAACAAAACTAATTGAAGAAGCAGTATCTTCAAACGCTCTTTAAAACTCTGCTGCCCTTTCCACATAACCTGCAGTAACAATGAGTCTCTTTAAACTCTGGTACTTTTCTGCCTGTTTAATTAACAGGTGACAGCAATCAAAGGTCAAAACTTTGTACCACAAAAATACTTGAAAAGCTCTAGGAATGAAAAATCTGTGATTGTGCATTTTTGTGTCTTTCCTCAGGCATCATACCACATATTTTTCTTCAGTTGTCTTCTGTCCAACTCAAGTCTCATACACTAAACTCACTACTTTCTGATTACTCAAAACTATAGTTTTTCATGGTTGTATTTATTGTAACACAATTAAACAGGCTGGTCTTGCCATTCTTGAAACATTTAACTCAGTTTCTTCTGCTGTTAATGCTTCTTTAGGCTGTTGGGGCAGCCCAAATACGACCCCATTGCTCTGTGAGTGGCCAGAGGTCATTACTGAACCAAATATTTCCCATGACCATATGCCTTTCAGTCACGGCTCCCTTCATACAGCACTGGTTACAGTGTGTTTCAAAATACACAAGAGTCCTTAAGGATATTTACAAGAGCACTATGGTCATCCCCAAGCGTATTAAGTGAGCTCCTTCAGCTGCTGGAAGGCAGCAGATTTATCAAAATAAAAATGTTTGCCCCAGAGGATTAACTTTTTGAAAAGGTGCCCTCAGCATTTTCTCTGACCAATTTCTCTCTGTCTCTTGTCCCCTTCATCTGTCCCCATTCGTCTCCTCCACAGTAGCAAGTGGCCATTCCTCACTCCTTGTTGTCCCCTGCAACCTGCCTGCAGAGAAACTCCAGCTGCGCCATGCTGCATGCACAGGTGGGCTTCCCAGCACTCAGGTAAAAGCCACTTTCTAGGAGCATATGAGAGCGACATTTAGGAAATTTCAAGCCAGAACCAATGCATTGCCCCTCTTACAATAATTATTACATTTATTATATTTCTTGACAGGTTCACTTGACTTTTCAAGGGGCAAAAGTAAAGTTTGTTTCAATTGGCTGCAGTGAACTCTCCCTGCCAGCTTCAGTAAGAAGTTTCATTAAGAAATTCATTGGAAACAAAACTGTCCTCAGCTTTCCTGGCATGGTATGAAATTTTACTTCTAACAGTCTTCAGAAGGGTTTTGCCTGGCAATCATGGCACCACCTACAAAGAAAAAGATCTCGTCTCCCTCTTGCTATACAGTAGAAATCTGTTGGAGAAAAATGGGCATACCTTTTGCTGGTAAAAAATTACCTGTTTCTTCTAAAACAAGCATTTTATGCATTGATATGCAGTGCAAGAAGGCAAACCGGGCTAAACCAAAATCCAATTTCCTAAGGACTGCATGGAGCTTGAATTTTGGCACAGGCTAATGTAAATCTGGGGACACTCAGGACTTCCTGTATTTTTTTTCAGTTCTGGGCTTTAATTGTCAGGTGATAATTAAGTCATTTTATAATATAATTCACTGTATTGTAAGCTTGGATTTATTCCTATTCTGCCTCCTTCTTCCTTATTCTGCTTTAATCTCTCCAGCAACTGGAGCTTAGAATACCTAATGAAAAAAAGCATCTTCATCTGAGCAGGAGGATGTGATTCTTTCTAGGAACCTCAACAGCACAAGGGCTCCATTTCAGAGGAAAGACGACTGATCTGAAATAGCCCAGGTAATCTGACATGTACATTTTTAGAGTGACAGGAGCTAGAAAACATGATTTATGCTGAAGGTATACTCCTTGCATCTTTCTTGGTGTACCTCCACACTTGATTCCCCATAGTGGTTTGAGAGCTGTCACAGACTTGCAGAAGGCAGCAAAGGCTTGGGCAGAGTGGCACTGGATAGCACCTCACACCACCGCAACTTTTTGGTGTCATACGAGTCCAAGTGACCCAACAAGTAACCTTGCCTTCACAAACCAGGCAGTGAAGAAGGACTGCAGCTAGTGAGAACGATAATTAATGAGCTCTGCATTTTTGCCTCTAGCTCTCAGTTTTAGTAATTTGGTCACTTTCATGGCAAAGACTAACACAAAAGATTTTTATACCCTTAACATTTGCCATGCATTTCAATACTGCCTTGCTTGCAAATTTATTGGTAGCGCAAATAATGACTCACAGGTGTTTTGCAAGTGATTATTTACAACAGGAAGCATAGGTGTTAGGCGAGAAATACAAACATTCTTCACCTATGCTTAAAAATACACATGAAATGTGAACAGTAAGAGTAAACACACATGCTATAGGCAAAGTTACAAACCAAGGCCTTACCCTGTTGTATTCATGTACGAAATCCCACCTTTGACTGACAATATAGGAGATTTGCATTTTAACTGTATATTTTTATGAAATAAAGTGCTTCTCAGGATCTCCTTCTTTTTGCTATTCATCTCTAGAAACATGGAGTTTGACTATCCACTATACTAGAATAGCTTAGCACTAGCGATGGAGAAGTCAAAGGCCACAGGATGGTTGCTAACAACCCACTCCATTAAACAAGACCACCAGAGTACCTTGGGCTCCTCCTTACCACTGACATTACGCTGGCAATTCTCTAGGCTTTCCCTGATCTCTCTTTGGGTTGCAGACTGAGAGCCACTAAGGTCTCTCCAGGATACAAAGTGGTATGTTGGGGGTACAGGCCAGCCCTGTACCAGATGAGGATAGACCATGCTCGGTTCTGCCAGGGGCCTGCTCAGAGGTTTCCTTAAGGTGGCTTAACCTAATCTTGTTGAAGGTCTGGCCATGCTACACCCATTCAGGTACACGCAACTCATTGTGAATAAGTTATAAGCCAAAACTACTCAAAGAAAAAGAATAAATATTCCTGAAATAGAAATACATTAAGCAAAAAAATCTTACTCTCTCCATGACTAATCCTCTCTACCTCCGTAATCAAATATTTGCATCTTGCTCACTATGTAATATAAAAAGTTCTCTAGCTAATACATTCATTTGGATTCACTAGGGCATGTTCTAGGAAGATATGACAATGCTCTGCAACCCACACTTGGCCTTGAACTTATCTGAGAAAACAAAACTTTTGCCCTGTTCCAAGAATGACATTCCCATCATTCTTCTTTGCTTTTGAATACTTTCATGTTTCCAGGTTTCAGAAGACAGATTTGAGAGCCACAAGAATCTCTGGGCAATGCCTGAAGTAGCTGGTTCAGACCAAGCAGCTTCAGCAAACATCACCCCAGTTTTCTTCTAACTAAACCACTGAGTAATTTGTGCTCATGCATCCCCTGCTAGCTCATATATCCCAAAGCCAGACAGAATGGAGATATGAATTTTCCTACCCTTGCTTATTTTGGCCTTATCTGTATCAAGAGGAACTTCGAGCCTGAGGTCTGCTTGAGTTACATCACCTCCTGCAAGCCTCTGCGTACGGTAATAACTCTGAGAGAAATAATATTCTTTGAATACTCCACAACTGTCAGACAGAGGTTTCTTGCACCTTTCTCAGGACCACTCCTGTGGGCTGAAATCAAATATTAATTTAAGCAGATAGAGCAGTAAATAGGCTTCCCAAAATTAAAGGGGTAGTTTGATATAAAATTTTCCTTCTATTATTTTCTCAGAAATAAAAGCAAAGGGACTATTTTACAGTTCACCTTTGTACCCTGGGATTACTAAAGCCTGCATGAAGCTATGCAACAGTAGCTCATGCTTCTTTTCTATGGGTACAGTTGAGGCCTATGCTAGATTTTCTATCTTTGAGGAAACAATCTTTCTCTGACTGTCCTCCTGTCCTGGTTCCGGCGGGGATAGGGCTAATTCTCCGCAGGCTCTGGCAGGGACGCAGGTATTCCATCCCATGGGAGCCATGCCCAGTCTGGGGCCGGGAGCTGCCGGGGGAGGGGGCGGGAATCGCCGCTGAGAGCGGGCAGGGGCGTCCGGGTGCGGTCGGTCAGCGGTGGTACTGTCATCGTGTTTGTACATTCCTCTATCCCCGTTATTGTTGGTGTTTTTCTCTTTCGTTCGCTGTTCTGTTAAACTGCCTTTGTCTCAACCCACGCATTTTGCCTTTTTCTTCTGATTCTACCCCTACCCCGCGGCGTGCAGGGGGAAGTGGAGCAGTGAGCGAGCGGCCGGGGTCAAACCACTACACCTCCTCTCTGCGCTCAGATCCTGTTGGCAGTTTTGGCTTTTGCATAATTAAAGCACTTAAGCAGTTTAAAGAACTTCAATGTTGGATGTACGTGCATTCATGTATAATGCCACTTTCTCTCTCTGCTTTCAGTAGAGGATGCAGTAAAAGTGAAAACACATCTAATTTAGCACAATCTGTACAGAGAAAATTTTGCTGTACCCCAGTGTCCCCCATATTTAGGCCACCAACGTTCTGGAAGGAAATCCTGACAGACCCAGCAGGATTATTCATAACCTTGCCAATTTCTGTTGCCATTTATATTAGTGTGAGGTAAGTGCAAACCATTCCTGGGTTCACAGTTCTCCGTAGGTGTACCCTGGCAATACCATTTTGTTTGCACTGTGCATTCCCTGAAACCTGACTGTGGACTACAGCAACCAACCTTTGTGCACTCTAAGAGCATCCCCATCACACTAGATCTGATACATTAGAGCTCCTCCTAATGTATACAAAACTTCCCCAGAAGTACTTCGTACTGCCACGTATCAGGAAACTACAGAGAGTAGAGGAAACCATGCTAACCTAAGCCCCCACATCTATCCTTGCCAAGAGGTTCTGCCCTGATTTTACACTAACTACCACTAAAATCTTTGCAGAAATTTGGGCAAGAAGTAGAGCACAGAATCTGCTTTTGATACCTGCTTTATCAAGATTTGCTAAATGCCAGAAGAACCAGAACACCTAATAAAAGTGCAAAAGTTTTAAAGGCAATCCTTACACTTGATTGTTGCTGGGTCTTGCACCTCTGACTTTCCTAACAAAAAAAATTTTCAAATGCTGTTTCCCTCTCTCTCTCATGTCCTAGACCACTTTTGTCATGATAACAAGAGTCCAGATTTCAGTACTGGGTTTGCTAACAGCTGCTGCAGCAATCAGCAAGACCCAGTTTGCTTTAAGCAGGTGCTGCTGTTTCGAACAAAGTAGGCATGGAGAGCCCAAGTACATTTATCTTGTGAAGGCTATCTGGACTTCTTCCCTGGTATGCATTTGTACAATACAGGGCCCATTAGGCACCAAAAGAGTTTAGCTAAATTCCAGTATTTCATGGGATCAAACTGTGCCCTGAATGCAATTTTAAGTACTCTAGCCTCAAAGAATCTCCTTAGTGTTAAGTACAATTGAAACTGTCTTTGGCTATTTCCTAAATCCTTTCTTTACACTCTGTTATGTGTGATATGGCTACATGTAATCTTATAATGAGCCAGAAGACTCTTCATTGAAAGCACCAAGGATTCTTAAATGGTACCAGAGATAGAGGTTTTCTTATACGAAAGGAAGCATCTCTCCTAGCTAGAAAAGGAAAACTGACTACAGAGAGGCAGGCCCCTTTTGTTTAATTTGTAAATGGCCATTGTGTCTAATTCAATTACTTGTGGTACACTGATATAGTAAGAGACTACCAGTGAGCTGAGTTTATCAACAGTAAAAATAAGAACAACTGCTAAATAGCAGAAGCTGATGTTTGTGTAGAAAGATTTTAAGTCCAACACACCCTTGTCTTCAACAGTAACCCAACATATTTCATCGTTTTCCAAAGACAACTCCAATGTGACCTGTCGCCTGAGCATTTGTTCCCCAGCCAGTTTCTCCAGATGACTGTTAAGTCTTATTACAAGTTGTTTACACTGCATTTTATGTCATTTGAAGAGGAAAGGCACTGGAAATCAAAGTTCTTAATCTAGGCACAAGATAAGTGTGTAACCAAAAAGCCACTGCAGCTCATCTTAAACAAAGTGCTTCAAATATCTTCTGGACTAAAAGCCTATACTTTAGACTGCATATAGCCAATAGAAATTAGTTCATGATCACCCATTCTTCTACATAGCAGCTATCCCACCAACACTTTCTATCAGCCTTCTCTGCTGGTACTACGTCTGGGTCACTGCCCAAAGTCTGAATATTACTCTACAGCAGCAAACTGATTGCAATGACTACCTTGTGACATAACCTCATCCTCTGTGTATAAACCAGTCCTCTGCCACCCATTTCAGTATCTCTGATAACATGTACTTGCTTTTTATCTCTTCTGGTTTCCAGTTCCATATTTAACAGAAAGAAGTGTTACTGTCATTAAGACTGTATAAGATGGACACTGTCTAATTAAAAGGGGAAGCCCCTTACTTCATTCGCGTGTATGTCAAAGATCACATTTCAACTCCCTTGAAATATAAAAGCTTGATCCTCCACACTTCCCAATGAGAAGTTTTTCTGCTTAGAAGAGAGTCTAAGAACAAAATTATTCACAGGTTTTCTACGAAGTCACTGGACTGGCATGTTACAACCTAGACCTACAGTCTACTTCTACTAGAAATAATAGCTCTTCAGACTAATATCCTGTAAAGTAATGTCCCAAACTGTTAATAAGCATCATGTAAAAGAAGTTCGCCTTCATGCTGAATCCTGAACCATGTTTTTCCTCTTTATTAACTAGCTTTTCCAAGTTAACCAAGGTCAGTACATCTCTTTTTTGTCTCTCACTTGCCTGCCCCTTTAATCTCCTTATGTTTCATTCTTTTCTGAGCTGCCACCTCTCAAACACTGACAGAGACATACAGTTTATATGAATTTTTTTTAACGCCTCAGGCCACAAATGAATTGTCTTGGGTTTTTTCTTTGTTGTTTTTTTTTCCTGACGCTTTACAGAGGAAGAGATGATTTCCTTCTCTTGGTTGTGTAGATGTGTATGGGACAGAAAGACCCAGCTCTATGCGTGACCAAAATTAGGAGTACTTAAAAATCAGCAATAATCTCTTTCCCCAGTGCAAAGGAATTTATTAGACAGGACTTTACCATGTGTCTCAATTGAGTGCCTATTTACTCCTAATTTAAACTCCTTAGTCAAAATTCAGGTGTGAGAAAAATCCAGCGAGAAGAAGTTCCTAACATATTCCCAGAACAAAATATTTCAGTTCACATATGCTAAATGAAGGTCTCTAGTTATCTCGGGTACATATATTTTTCTCTGCGTAAGGGACATTAACATGATTTGCTCTTCCTGTCATAAGACATAATATGACCTTTAGCCTAGCCTATTAAGAATGGGAAACCATCTGGGTACCCAAATTACAACTACTACGACAAGCAACAGCATACCACATTGCAACAGTTTGATAATTCACCCAAGGTAGTTTTGATCAGAATTTAGTTTGAAGTTATTAGATTTCCACGGGGCAAAAGAAAGCATGCCTCAAGATCTCTGTCTACATGTTCCTTCCTCATACAGACTCTACAGGCAGTTTTAACATCTGCTATAAAATCATATTCACAAAATTACCCCGATTTTCTTAATCCCTGAGCCAGTATGAGCCACTACTCTATGACAAAAGAAATAAAGCATCCTTGAATTCTGGAAACCCTATGTTTTAGTTTAGTTGTGACTTACAACATTATTGACACAATGATGCAATTACAGCATTATTGACGCTTTTCTCTTTGAATCATAACCACATCAGTTGTCCAACACAAATAATGCAATATATATGTGCCCTTGATGCACTCTTTGCATAAAATATAAGCAAGAAAAATCCCAGGAGGTCTACTAAAAGCAAACATGCAAAACCAAAACAAACATGTCATCACTTCTTGCCAGGAGACATGCTCATAACACCACTCTTCAGTGTATATCCTCAGTGAGAAGTTAAATTAGCAGTAGATTTACAATTTCTACTCTTCAGATTCCTGACTAGGGGTCACATGAATTATGATGAAGGTCAAAGTGTAGTGGATCTTCTTACTGAAGCCAAAAAAAATTACAGCTGCTGATTTTGCTCATTCTTGGTAAATATATACATATATGTATAAAATATATGTATTATATATGTATTATGTGCAACCATGTGTATGGTTGCACATAACATCTAGGAATTTTTTCCCTTCAAAAGCAAATCTAAAAACAATTAAAAATAAAGTTATAGTGAAAAATTTTTAGCAGCCTTAAGTGTTACTGTCACTATTGGTCAGGATTAACATTAGCATTCCTAAACCCAAAAATGGTTACATTAAAATGCTGCATCCGTTCTATGTTATTTAGTAGATTTAACCCATAGACTAATTATGAACTTAAAACAAAAATCCCAACAGCAATTAGGCTTTAAAAATGACATATATACTAATAAATTTACTATGCTTTTTCTGGTGTAAGTCCAGCAACTTGAAATTCACATGGAAAATTGTGTTGAATGTAAACAATCAGAGTTTCCAAAAAACAGAGCTCAATGTTTCTATTCACTGTTTACTTTTGTCTGTCTCCTTATGTCCAGCAGCCAACCTACAGGCCACAAGTTTGGCTCTTTTAAATATGAAATGCTTCTCTTACTTCCCTTCTATGTAGAAGGGACAAAACTTCTAAAGAGGAACCTTTACAACAGAAACATTCACACATTAAATGTGTTTTTCTTAATGTAGTGTGAATGGTGCTGTGAAAATAATGCCTGTTAACATAATGCCTGAAGTGGAATTTGGTGAGAACATCACCTGCCCCCGTGTTTCTCATTTGCCCATGGCTTCAGCACGCATTCCATAGTAACACACAGGCCCCAGCCCTGTGGTATGAAGAAAACTTGTATCATAGATATGTGAAGGAATAACCAGGAATTTCTTGTCTGCTGCTATTTTCCACAAGCAAATATTCAGCTTTTTCACATCACCCTTGTGTGAGGTGCTATTGGGGTAGGAGACCTTATTCCAAAAACCTTTGCTGGAAGAGGATGTAGTAGGGCATGGCAGTGGCGAGAAAGGTGTTACAGAAGCATTGCAACTGTATTGCCCTGGAGAGATGCAAAGTCTGTTTTCCTCTGCAGCCACTTGGCTTCCCTTTTGTCTTTTCTGGCACTGGCCGTGAGACACCATTGTGCTACTCAAAACAGCAGCAGCAGCAGCTCACCTGTGCTTCCTCTTCCCTTTCCATTCACCTAAAAGCAGGCACGATGGGGCTTTTAAAATTAACCTTCTTACTAGGGCTTAATCCTGAAACCATGAGTAATGCCTGATGAGACCCATTCACCTGACCAGTTTTAGTGTACAGAGTGGTATCTGAAGCAGGAAAAGTGACATGTATGGCTAGCAAGGGCTGCAGCATCTGTATAGGTCTGATTTGATCCTACACTGTCTGTAAGCTTTAGAAGAAGGGCTGTCTCACAGTGCACGTGTATTTAATTCTTCCTGCTCCTTGCTAGAGATTTTCAACCTTAATCTCCCTACAGCCTGAATTAACTTTTTTTTACTGCAACTGGTCATAAAAAAGAGAGGGGGGGGATTTTTTTTTTTAACAGCCGAACTTGCTGTACCTATGCCAACCAACCTGTAACCAAAGAGAAGTACGAAATGTGGGATAAAGACTCAAAATGAGAGATTAATAAAGAAGAAAGCAAGAAAGCAAACAACACGAACAACTTGAATGAATGACACCTTTGTTCTTTGTAAATGCATGTGAATGTCCTAACTCCAGTTTCACAACTTCGCATTCTGATGTAAAAGGGGTCTACACAAGGAAAACAGAAAGAGGGAAATTTTAATGCGAGCCATTAACTTCTAAAGATAAGGACAGGACCTCATGAAGAAGGACACTTTCTCTTACTTGACTTTAATATACAAGGAAAAAAATCCTTCCCAAAAGCAAACTTTGTCATGGGTACACTCAAACCTCAAATCTTTGAAGGGCACAAAGCTTGTACTATTGTGCAATTAAAAGTGCTGGAGTGAACAAAATGTTGTTTATGGATGCAGCTTTTGTTTAGATCCCATTTTAATAAAGTTTCAGGAGCTGCATCTGTGGCTGGCACTTAGGATAAAGGTTAGCAGACAGCAAACAATATGCTGTGGTCACTCTCTGCTTAGTTGCTGTTTTTTGCAGATTTCTCTCTTAATTGGTTACTGAAGGACATATAGGTACAACCTAGATTCACACTTCAAAACAAACAACAGGAAAAACAAACATGGGGCGGGGTGGTCGGCGGCAACAACTGTTTCAAAAGAATTTGCTAGGGCCTGTGAAACCTCTGAGCCGATGGCAAATGATTGCAAGTACGAGTCTGCCCTAGTCCAGACCTGGTGAGCTCTAAGACTGTCATACTTTGCTCTTACAGACTTCCATGGGTTTGTTTAGAGGACAAAGAGAGGACAACATGGATGTTTACAAGGATGCCTTTGCTCTGTGTAGTTTATATGCTTCTGTTCATGCTCATAACACAGTTTCACCTCAGGTTTCACAGGAGCAAGACACTACCTTGGAAGATCATCTTACGCTCAATGATTACAGACTGAGCTCAGTAGGTGGAGGCTCAAGTGCTGAACTGCTTGGGCTGTGTGGTATGTGCAGCTTCCTAGTGCTGGGCACGTACACAAGAAATGGTGTCATGATCTCATGTGCTTGTCTGAGATGATAATGCTAAAGTTTTTAAAGAAAAAGCCTGTCTGATTACTTAGCCTGGCCCAAACTGCCTTAAAGATCACTCAACTATCACTGAGATGACTCAGGAACCCTTTTTCCACAGCCAATAAAAAGCCTACAGACAGGAAAAGTAACTGGGAATCACAACAACCAGAACCAATGATTGTAATGAAAACTGCTTGGTACTTGGAGCAGTTGGTATAATTTAAAATATTATAGGAGTTATACTAATTATGCCACCCTGGGCTAATATTATGGTCCTTCTCTCTAAGGCACATCGTACCACTGCACGACCCAGTTGATTTCTCTTTTGAGTCAGCTGCATGATAAGTATCATATCGTATTTTAATGAAAAATCCAAAGCTAAAGTTACACAAGGTGAGTCCTTTGCAAGCAGTAACTTCTCCAAAGAAAGCAGAAAGAGACTGGAATGAGAGCTCCCATTATTCCATACCAACCGAGATGACCAGGTGCAGAAGGCACACCACGCATCCTCCTACATGTGTGAGCAGAGCATGTTTCCCTTGGGTACAGTTCTACAGAACTGCACAATCACTTAGAGCCTCAGGGCTCTAATGTGAGTGACTTGCTAAAGGTTAGACAAGTTGAGTCAAAAGACAAGTTGAGTCAAAACCCAGATCTCCTCTCTTCTTCAAAAAGCCTTCTTCAAAAGACCACATGCTTTTGAACCTGAACTAAACCATACTAAAGTTAATGGAGGATTCCTACTTCTTTTAGTGATTTTCAGAGAAAGCACTCAAACCTCAGGGCTGCCTGATAGGAGGATGTGAGCTCCTTGCTCTCTGAAAAAATTGAACTGCATGTCAGGGAAGAGATTTACCTGAGTGGGAAGAAGGAACTATCCCATTCTTGCTTTTGTAGATATAAATACCATTCAGTCATTCCTGGTTTTATGTGCAATCTCTCTTCAGTTGCTAAAGCAGAATGATGCAGCTGGCAATAGATTTTGCTTTAGTGGAAAAAAAAAACCCAGATGCAAGCACTTCTGGAGAGCACACCATCTTCCCTCTGAACATGGAAGAATAACAGTGATGGTGTGAAGAGTACTCAGAGGTTTGGCTGTGCCCCGTAGTACATTTTGTCACACTCAGCAATTAGTTCTTTCTCAGTAAGCTACATAGGATGGCAACTGTAATATCCTGGCATTTGTAATGAAAAATGCAACACTTAAAGCTGAGGGTACACAGAACAGAGAAGCCTCCACCTCATTTCTTGCACTCATCTTAAATACTGTGTAACAATTGCATTCAATGTACATCTGTGCCTTAGCACTTCCTTACACACAAAAAAAGAATAAGGATGTGGAAAAAAATCCCAATTTCTTTATCCCCTTTGCATGTTATTGGCTTCATTATATAAAGTTCTGTCCAAAAAGGCAGACTTACTAAATTGTTAAGAGCAGCGATTCTGTTTCTGTCTAGTATAGAAGTTGCTCCCTGCAGTCTCACAGATGCTAACCCATTCTTTCCCTCCCTGTAACACCTCTTCCAAAGACTTACACTATACTCTCAGCTCAGTTACGAAGCTTTCAAGTAATAATAATAATAATAATAATAATAAAAATTTCTATATTGATATACTGTGCATGGGAGCTTCAGATCTTTTTTTCAGCAATTAGAGTGTGAAATGCCATCAAAGAGTACTCCCATCTCCAAACTTCTGTACCTGGAGCATGGAAATTATTGGCTATGCAAGTTCCTTTTGGGGATACTAAGCGTAGATGTGCAATCACTTGGGGAAAAAAAGATTCCATATAACACTGTCAAACAAGTACCTAATTTTTTTCCTTAAGCAGAACACCCTCTGACTTTTTGGGAGTGTATAGCTTAGCTCCAAATGAAAGAACAGATTTATTTTTAAAGCATGCAATATTAGCATGAGCTGAAATAAACTCAGAAGAACAATCAGTCCCCTTGTTTCAGGGAGCATTCTCGTGAACAGAACAAGAGAAGGTGCCCTCATGATTTACTACCAGGCCACATAAAGGGAAAGGATCCTATTTAGTTTTACACATGCAGTGTGTCAGTTATTCAAAACATTTGCCTTTAGAAATGTTTTTCATCACAGCTTTTTGCTGATATGCTCTTTCTTTCTAGACTTTCTAGAAACCGTATCTCTGCATTTGTTTATTTCTTTTTCATTGAAAAAATACAAAGTTCATGAGAATCTGAAAAAAATTATTACTAAAAATATATATAGTTGTCAGTTTGAAAGAGAGATAAAAGCAATCAGTCCAAGAAAAAGCTAAGTTCCGTGTTCTACATGGACATATTTTAAAAGTGCTATAGGAAAGTGCAGAGGAGTTACATTCCCGAGCACATCCTTTTTCCTTTAAGGTTAGTGGAAGCTTTGCCCATAGGCCTAGCCTTAAATTTACCCAAGGAAAAAAAACAAACAACAAAACCCCACAACTGATGGACCATGGGAAAAAGTGTCAACCAGACAGAAAGAAGCTGTGCGGCAGACTTGAAAGAAGAGTGATCTTGGCCCAGAAACATAAGCATGAATTTTATGATACCTGGCAAGTATTTCAAAGGCCTAACTGAAGACAATTCATTGTAGGCATCACCAAATGCTTTGTAGGAGAAAAGACAGCTGCTGAAAGACAAAGATATACACTCCAGTTCTTTTATCAGTGTTTTTCTTCTACTGTGAATTTGAATCAGGATATGAGTTATAATGGCAACTGTTAGGACAATCTGGGACTTTTAAGGGACAACTCCCAGTGTAGTAAGCTACCTCAGCTTTTTAGACACTAGTGGAGATAAGCTAGTTAATGATGAATTAGTTTACTAGCATTTTTTATAGTTAAAACTCCTTTAGACTTGTCCTTGACTCTGTCACGGGTTCGCTGTTACTTTGGTGATCTGCCAAACTGTACCTCTGTTCACCTGCCAGCACAATAAATCTAATGCTGCCCACAACGGCGTTGTTAAGATGCAGAAACATGTCTGAAGGCCACTACAGAAATACAGCACTTTTATTGCTGTTTTATTTCAGCTTTAATAAGGAAATCTGATTGAAGGGGCGCAGGGGAAGCAGCTCCCTACCAGAGGAGGCCATCAGCGCACGCAGCGGGGGACAACGCCAGAGACCCATCAATGCAGTGACTCAAACAAGCTGATGCAGCACTCAGCACTGCAAGACTCGTGGTAGAGCCTTGAGGCTTCTGCCACTTTATGCTCGTTGACAGTCTTCTGATCCTGGAAATCACACAAATAACTGCCTCAGAACAGAAACCTAGGAGAAAGTCTCACAGCTCAGCAGCATAGTCTTTCTCTTGGGCTGGTGGTAGTAGACAAGGTACCTGTTTTGGTAGTCCTTACATAGCCCAGAGCTCTCCGCAGGCTGTTTTCCACCGATCATTACCATATTCAAGGTCCTTGCATAGCATCCCTTAATGCTTCTAGCTATATAAACCTATATAAACCAAAAGCCAGTGTGGTTGTTTTACCCTGCCCTTCCTCCTGGTACTATTACAAAGAGCAAATCAGTCTGTAGTGCATCTTCCTCATTTCAAGCACAGATATGATCTCTGCAAACTTTTATCTAAATCCTTTTATGCCATGCACCTTTTGCCTTGAGAGGAAAAATAAATTTTAAAGATCTGTATGTATCAGGAGTTGGCAAGGCTCATTGA
>VYZM01002215.1:275-11125 GCA_013398915.1 Dromas ardeola | reverse complement strand
AAATTTAGACTTTTACTGGTGTACTGCAAAGCACAAAATTGTTCCATGGCTTTTCAGCAAAGGAGTTGAATTTTTCTACCCTGAATTTCCAGGGTGAGGGCCAGCCAAAACTGGAATGCTCCTCTCCAAAGAAAAGGGGAGGAGAAAACAAAAGGTTGGGAGATGTGGAACAAATAGAGAAGAAGGAGGAGGGACAGGAAGGACTGCCAAAACTCTGTCGTGCCTTTCCCACTATTGCCATGGAAGGATAAAGACAACAAATGATGGTTAAACCACAGAGCATCTGGCACCTTCTCTTTCCTTACCACATCTTTGGTAGCAGCAACCAGCTTGACTTTCTAGGCCTCTGGCACAAGCAGAGGAGGGAAATTACTTCTGTGTCCATTCCAACGATGCGATCCCCTAAGCAGCAGATCACTCCAGCAGTGCCTAAAGGTGTCACTTGCAAGGTACGGATTGCAAAAGGAGTGAAATTATCCTTCCCACCACTGGACCAATAGCAGGGGCATAAAAATATGAAACAAAAAGTCATCGTTTTCAGATGTGACAGTTTCACATAGTTCTTGGGACGTTTTTCCAGTAGTGAAACTGGTGTAGTAGAAATTACATGCCATATGAAGGCTCTGATTTCATATCTTTCACTAGTCTGTATACAGGATTCTATAGCCAGGATATTATTTATGTCATCCTAAAGCATGTCTCACTGAACCCTGTGCAGCCCATTGCCCATCAGCTTTGGATAACTTTTAACATGAATGACAGCAGAAAAGAGTTCTATGTAGAGTAAAGACAAAGACTCTTTTGACCACAAAACAAGGATCTCTGATTTTCACTAATCAGCAACTAGTGCAGTTATAGACATACAGAATCAAGTACAATTAAAAATGCTGTCATTCATACAAGGTGGAACAGCCTTAAAGAGAGCAATTGTGAGAGATTCTTCCCAAGAGTCTCTAGAGAGTAACACAGATTTTAACCAGTTACTCTGTGTCCTAAGTGAGAGCTGTAATATCTCTCAGATGGGAACTGTTGTTTTGGTCTGTATTTATACAGTCTACCACACAACTGTGTTTATAAGTAGAAGTGTGAGATGCTACCCTCATATGAGTAAGTATAAGAATAGCTACCACAACACAGACACATGGATAACTTTCTTATCACGTGTACCTGACTGTTTTTGTCATGTTTCAAGTAAGCTTTTGGAGTTAGCAGTACAAAAACCATGCTTCCTATTGGACAGGTCAGTACTCATTGCAGTAAAGCTGATTGGCATAAAAAGATTCTTCTGTAGGATGCACCTAGGTAAACCTGCAGCTGTAAAATAGGATCTGTACATGTGGAAGGAATCAAATGGATCCAAATGCGCTCACTGGTCTTCCATGATATCCAGGCATGAGCCCGCTTTTGTCCAGAAGCCTTTTAACAGCTCTGATAGTGTGATACTGTCCCTTGCTCTGGACATAGTTCTTGCTTGTGTCCATCTCAGATCTGTGTGCTCTCCCACACACTTTGACTCCAAAGCAAGTGGGTATCCCCCAGATATTTTTGCATTCATGTGATTTCTTTACTTGTATTTATAAAACAAGATACACTATGAAATGATAAAATACAAGAAGAGGAAGTAAAATAAATCGTGACAAAATAAACTAAACTAAAATAAACCAAAAATAAAGTAAAACAGGATTAAATTAATATTAACACCTGGTTTTCAGCAATTCATCTGTCCCTTTCGGAAATGATGTTTGATGCACCCTTAATAATGGAATCTTCATTGGAATCATTAAAAGTTTCTGAAAATACGACTCAAAAGCATTTTAAATCAGGCCTCTTTCTTGCCTTTCTCTTGCTTTCCCCATACTTTATACCTCCTTGGGAATAATACAAAAATTTAGGAGTAAAGCAAAAAGAAAAATGGAATAGAAATATATTATGAAAGCAATTGCTTACTTTCATCCATAATTTAATTAGGAAAGTTCCTTAAGAGTCAAAGGGATTCACTGAAGTATTAGAACTTCTAAGGTAACTGACCTTGGAGAATTCTTTCGTTTACTTTATTTTTTTCTGATTTTCCAGACAGAGTTCTTCGTCCTCTTTTTGCTTTCATACGTATTCAGCTGTCAGAATACGACATCTCTATCACGTTAACGATAAATTGTTATGGTCTTTTTGTATACTACAAACTCTTCATGCATATTTCCACTTAATTTCTAAGACATTTTGAGATATTAAATTAGACATTTTGAGATTTTTCAAGGGCTTCAATTATTTGTTTATATGTCCTTTTTTAAGATATACTTATGTTTTTAAGGACAGCTCAATCAGTGAAAAAAAATTACCCATGACTCTCAGCGAACTGTTTAAAGCCTACCCAGTTCTGATCATAATGTGGCATAAACCCTTGAAGTGCTAAAATAGTTATCTTGCCTTCTTACATGAGATGCTGCCTTAGAATCGTGGTAAGATGGATGAGGATTTTACTGTTTAGAGGTAAGTAAATAATATTGAATCTTCTGTAGCAGATGAATAATAATTTTTGTGGATTTTTTTCTGTTGCTTTTATTTCTGATTTCCATTCAGAGAATTAGATCTCAAAATGAAGTCATTTTACATACTTTGCTAAAGTATGAATTTATGTAAGAGTGTTTTCATAAAATCCAAATGAGGCATTTATCCTTCATATGTAAATTTTGTCAATTCCCTGATATGAAACCTGGTATTTTCGAGTGGATATGACTGTTGATGGTTGAGATCGAAAGCAAGAAGCTTACCCATGAGGAGGACATAATTTGGAAAAAGTATCTATAAAAGTTTACAGGAGAAAAGTGGGATGAAAATGATGAACAAATTGTTTGAGTCAAAGCTAGCAATACTTCCAAACTATAATGGGGGGAGGGGAGGGGAGGGACAAGTGTAACAGGGAGATGAATGAAGACAAACAGGACTTTTTAGCAAGTACTATTTCTTTTGTGTATATATTGTCCAAATCTAGTCACATGGCCTTATTCCTGTGTCTTGAGTTTTCCTTGTTGTTTAGGCTACTCATAGGCTACTCATAGTCACAATGAATTAATTACAATAACATTTACATTTCAGGAAATATATATTTATTTTTACCTTCAGAAATCAAAACCCAGAGCATTCTCTACAGAGGCAAAAAGGCACGTAAGTAACTTCTTACATAGTTTGGATATTTTAAACTAACCATTGAATTTTACATTTATAGTTTTTTTATATCCATAATGTCCTGAACCCATTCATTCATAATTTTATTCTTTCTTTACTTCCAATCAAGTGAGTGTGTTGTTGGGGACAGGGAGGGAACAGAATTAGTACTATTGACACAGTCATATTATCAACCTTTGTCTCAATTTTCCTTTGATATAATTTGGATAAAAATACTTTCATTTTTTAAAAAAAAATCCAAATGTACTTAATTTCTTTCTCCAATAACTATTAAAGTCTGTTTTCTGAAAACAGACTCTTCAGACACGGATTTGCATCTTTGTTTCAATTGGAATGCCTTTGGCCAGAAATTTGTGGTAATTTAGCTTCTTGCATATAATCATAGGACTCTAAATATTTGGCTGGGAGCTGGCACTTCATCATTCTGGGGCACTGTGACATTATGGTGTGTTACACGATACAATGACCTTATGGTCTGACGTGATGAATTGTTCACTTCCCGTAGAAAAAGTAAAGGCTTTTAGTTTGTGCTGATTATAAACTGGCCATTTGCTCAGTACATCGGTGTACTGCTACTGCTCGGAAAACACATTGTTTAAGCAGCATCATGCATTTGGTCAGTCCTGCTTCTGAGATTTAATAGCAACTTTGTAATTCAAGCATTATGAACTCGCATGTGGTTCAAAACAAGTTTACCTTCTGTTGTGAGTCTACAGCATCTTCTCTTCCAGCCACTGCTTCTGTTGCCTAGTTCTATTAAAGAATACAGAAATATCCAATATTTTTAAGAAATTTGACTTTAGCACGCTAATTCCCCAGTCATTCAAAAATAAATAAATTGCAAGGAGATAATTTATATTTAAGCATGTATTTCTTAAAATTCCTTTTATCAGATTGTGGAAAAGCAATATGATTTTAATCTGTGACCTTCATACAAACAGCTTGTTCCAGAAGTGAGCTGGATTTCAACATCAGCTAGGAAAAACAAAAAAAAAAAAAATACTAAGCATGAAGTGCTTGATCTAAACTCATGGAAGGCAACGGGAGTTTTCAGCTGGCTTTGGATCAAGTTCACAGTTTTGTTAGTGAGGGATACTCAGATGAGTTTTTTTACATTACTGGTAATAGAACAAACCTAGCCGTGATGTACAGGAATTCAGTAAAACCATTTAAACCATTAGTGTGTCCTCTGATAATTTTCACTGTTCTCTGCAGTAGTGAGCACATAAAGAAAGCCACAGTGTGTGTAAGTACATCTAAGTCTTTAAGTGTTAACGTTTTTATGCATCTCTGTGGCTAACTATTACTAGGCTAACTATTACTCGTGCAAAGGGCATAAGATAAAATAGTTAGCCTAAACAGTGAATTAATTTTGATTTTTTGTCTTGTTTCTTAACCCAAGGAAAGGGTTTACTGTCTTTTTGTACACTTCCTAACATACCCAGATTCACATTGCACTTTCCTGGCTCCTCTGTGTTACTAGACTGTTAATCAATATTGATTTCAATTCCATGTTCTGTGAGAGAATTATTATACTTTTTAAAATATGCAAATGGTCTTGGAACAGCCACATGATAAAGTAAAAAGGAAAAATTCTGCAGTTTATTTTTCATATGTAAAGATAGAAAATTATAAGGAGAGTACAACTTTTCTACAATTAAAACTAATTTTTACTGTTAGGCCAATTTTGGCTCTCATTAAAATCCCCCAAGAAAAGGGGGGTATTGGTGGTTTCCAAAAAGAATTTTCCCCTCCCCATTAATTTAAAATAATTCAAACAAACTTTTTTCTTTTTTTTTTTAATATTAAATATAACCAGAACCATTTTGTCTTTTTTTTTGCCATATATTATCGAGAAAAAGTCAAACCAAACTAAAAGTCTGTTTGCTTTAGAAAACTCTAATGTATTTTCTTTACTCACTTTTTTTAAAAGGTTTTATTCAACAAAAATGTGACCTGGGTCAAGGAGCCACAGAGCTGCACACCACGGTGTTTATTGCATTAGCTGCTATCATATAACACGTGTTGACTGGTCTTCATAACTTCGGACGGAGCAGGATATCAGTTCTGATTTTTGACATTTCTCTGTCACTGGCTAAACATACAACATCCTGTCTTGATTTCCTTTTCTCTAGAGCAGTACAGACTGTAATGCTTTACAGGCGGTGGGGATCCCCCTTGCTGAGGGCTACTGCGCAGGCAAAGGCACAGCATCCTTCCCATCCCTGTGCATCCCCCTGTCTGGTGTGTGACAGTGTTTGGCTTTGTGCTTTCATGTGCTTAGCACTGGAGGGAAGAAAACCTCACAAAGATTTTACTGAGGGTTATAAAATTCTGGTGGGAATGGATCCTAACAGCCCCAAGGCAAGAGCTGCCCTTGCTTTTGAGTAAGAATTATAAATATCTTCCAGCAGGGATAAAGTCTGCCTGTCACTTTGGCAATCAAACAGTAGTTCTGTGAGGTGCTGGGAAACATATAGAGTGTTGTGCATCCTCCTCTCTCGTCTGAATTGGTGGGAACTTTCCTATCAGTTCCTAAAGCTCAAAAACATGGATGATTGGTGCTATTTATAAAGCCACACTAATTAATGCTTATGTTTAGACATTATCAAGTCTTTGAGGATTTTTATTTCCCGTTAGTATTTATTTCATGATTTATGTATTTTTCTCCCCAAGGCAATGAGGAGAAGATTTTTTTGGTAGGAATTTTTAGGATTATTTTATTTGTCATTTTTAAAAGACTATTGTCATACCCGAATTTTTTCCATCCTCTTTTTTTTTTTTTTAATCTCTGATACCTGCCCCAGTGTCCATGACTTTTCAGAATAATTATTAACAGTGGCTCTGTGAGCTAATTAGCTAAATCCCTGTGGGAAGCCTGAAGAAGGCCAAAAGATTCAAATGTTGGTTACCTAGAAACAAGAAAAAATGTATTAAAGTAAGTTTTATAATTCTGTATGAGTTTTCTGAAGATAGAATTTCTGTGCTTTTGTAAAAAAATAATAATTCAGTCTTACTTTTTAATTATGATCAACTTTTTGCGTATCTCTGCTTTATACTCCATACAGAGATCATTTTGACAAGCATAAACATACATTTTCTTGATGAAAATAATTTTCTTTTCATGATTACACTTGCTGACTCCTCATTACTTAAACTGCTAGGAAGGGATCTCAAGGGAGTGGCTTAGTCTATTCCCTTAAGGTCAAGAGCTTCACAAGTGGATGTAAGTAATTGAGTTATAGGGCAAAGATGAGTAAAGCTTTTAGGAAGTTAGGAAGAAAAATCCTCTTGATAAAGAAATGAATCTAATTTACAGAGTGTTATTTTAGTACATAAATTGTCTCATTATATTGTATCTCACCGGCAAATTTCCTATTAATTACTGAAATGAGGGACCAATTCTGAGCCAGTTCCAGGAAACCTTTTATCACAGAGTGGTGGAATTAGTGATTCAATAAACCTCAGTGTGTCCTGAAAATTAATTTTGAATCCTGTACATGCTTGCTTACTAATGTTTTGTCAAATAAGTATAGCTAAGTAACTGGAATGGCAGAGAGATGTAGTTTTCTAGGGAGAGTACTTGTAGTGTTCAGGGTGGCAATTTTTCTGAACAGGTGTAGAAAAGTGTTTACATCTAAATCTCAACTAGTCATAGGGAAATCAATGTAGGGAAATTGGCACTTTTAGGTCACCACTCATCCCACCATAAAGTACTTGTGTAAAATAGATCAGATGAATCCTGCCCTAACGCTTCTTCTGACTATAAAGGAAGTTCAAAACAACTAGCCTCATGCAGCCATATCTGTGGGGGACCTTCACACTGAGGGTTTGGTTTAGTTATGTTGAACAAGGATACATAATGACATTCAGGTTCATCAAGGGAACCTGCATGGGAAAGACAATTACAAGCCTACACTGTATCTGTCCTTCTCTGAACAAGCAGCTGGATGTCAGCTGCTATACCTAAGGTATCTCTAATGATACACTCTGGGTGACTATACTGATCTGATAACATTAAGTGAAATGCAAACACCCTCTCCTTACACAGAGTTAATACATTGCTTCCTGGCACATTTGTGTCATATCTTTTGTTGTCTTTGAGTCTTCTGATTCAAACCTCTTGGAAATTCTTATGGTCTGTAATTCCGCCCAGCCTGTAATCATGATGCTTGAGATGAAAGGAAGGTTTGTGCTTTTTCTCCCAGCTCACAATGTAGCTATCTGGATGGCATAGCACTGCTACAGTAAAGATAGCCTGTAAGGAGACTGCATATGAAGAAAAGAATTTTTATGGAAATCAATCAAAACCAGTAGCAACTTCAAAAAAGTCATCTCCTTGGGAATTCATCTCTAAGCCTGATGATGCTATCTTTGTCACTATCTCATATGCCAGTCACTACAGAACTAAAAACCCTGCCCAGGACTAGGTCGGCTTATCTGGAAGCTAACCCTTTGACACTAATTCCTTGGTCATTGCTTTTGGCTTTCTCTGATTCAAGAGTGGAAGCCTACTGATACTATAAGTATGTTATTACTGCAAATTACAGTGTTAAGTAGCCCTCATCTTAAGAAAGGCTTCCACAGAGGTAGATGACAAAAAATACACAAAGATAGATCAATCTTTATTTCAGGAAACATAGGTCTTTTTCCTTGTTAATTACACTGCTCCCGCCAAACATTTATAACATATGAATTCTTAGTGAATATTTACCAAGATAGGAACTTTTATCACTGGACACAGTCTAGGTATATTATCCAGTTAAAGGTCCTGTTGCTAGCCATATAAGTTGTACCTGAATTACTGTTTCAGGTTTCACCCTTATGAATACTTTTGTTTATTCTCAAAAAATGTGTTGCTTTCCTTTAAATGTAAGATTTCTTAAAAATAGTGAGAAAGTAAAAAAAACAATTACACTTAAGAAAAAAAAATGAGAGTTATACGCCAAAGAAAAGAAAAGAAATACTTATGAAAATGTGCAATTTTGCTCACAGAAGTCAGTGGGACTACCCAAAAGATAGAGTTACTTAGTTTCGTAAATAGTCAATATCGCCTCATAAGCGGGATATTTTCAGAATATTAACAAATGTTTTAACTGCAGAGGTGCAAAGGAGAGACAAGATTATGGAGATGTTGTAGACATAGAAGAGATAAACCATATAAATTCACTATACTGAAGCAGTAAGAATAAAGAGTTAAAAAAGTCAGGGTTCATTGATTTAGGCCAAAGGAGGGCTTTGCATTTTTTAATCATGATACAAAAAGAAAGAAAAGGAAGGGAATATAGGTGTTAAGGAGATTGAGAATTTTATTTTTAATAAGTTCTTGATGATCCTTTCTCTTCCATCATGAATCTAGACAAGAGGTAGTAAATAGCTTCAGTTTGTTGGCCACCCAGCTTGACTCGAGTATACATAAAATTCACTGTACATTATTCAGAGACTCAGAAACGCAGGGCAAGAAAGGATCATCAGAAGATTTTGTCTGACCTGTGCTATAACCCCACAGAATTTTACCCAGCTGAGACCAATAATTTATGCTTGAATAATAGATACAATAGCATTTCTCCTACAGCTTTTTCCCAAATCTTCTGAGAAACAGCTAGCCTCATTAAAGAACTTTATCNNNNCTCATTAAAGAACTTTATCCTGAGAGAACTGGAAAACCCAAACTGCCAAAATCTTAAGACAGAATGGTACTTCACCATCAGTCCTGAATAACTATGGCTAAGACAAGGTGAAATTGTTTTTGATATAATTATTCATGTGTGCACTGTTCAGAGGATTATCTCTTTGCTTAGTGAAATGTAATCTGACCTTGTAGTGAGCCAGTGCAGCAGACCATAGTGAGGAGACAGCGATTTCCAGCAGAATTTGGGCAGAATTTAACCATAGGTTTTGGTTGTAGAGATACATGCATTAACATGAGTGATCATTGTTTAACCTGAGCACATACCATGACTGCCTTTAACAATACCACCTCTATGTACCACTTGTAAGACCACTTTTCTATGGAGAAGGGTAGTAGCATATCACTGTCAGTGAAACTTGGCATGCCATCTAGAAAGTTCAGTATTGTACAGGTAAAAGACTGAAAACTTTGTTCACTTGAAAGAATATTCTAGAAATGTGAAGAATAGTGAGGCCATCGAACTTCACCACTGGTGGTGACTCTGCACAGCATGTCATGGTCAACGAGGAGGGGCTCATCAGATGCTATAGGAGCATCAGAAGAGACATAAGATTTCTATCACTTTCCTACCAATTCTGTTTTTTATAGAATAAATCATTGCTTGTCTGTGCTTTTCTTACGGAGATCCCAAAGGAATTGGCACCACCTTGGTGTAAAAAAGAAGACCTTCATGACACATATGTTTATCCAAAATGATACAAAAAACTTTACGTAACTATTATGGACACATTTATCTGTCTTCCAAAAACTACTTATCAACTTTTCTAAATTTTCTTCAATGTCAGTCCTTTGCTTATCTTCCACAGCTATCTTCCTCTGTCCTTGTTTTACTAGTCATGTCATTATTGCTTTCTCATGTATATAATTTTGGTTTGTTCTTCTTTGAAGAACTGTTTAAGAACTGTTTATCTTACTCTAGTTTCTTGTGAACAATTTTTCTCCTTTTTTCAAACCTTTATTGTTGGTCTTTTCTTCTCAAAGTTGCAACATGAATACCACAACACTGGCAATTTTAGAGAAATTAAAAACAGTAAGGTTTTTAAACATCATTACATATAAATCTGAAAACATATACATCAGGAAAAAAAAAATTGGTTTTGGACCAAAACTTTGAAACCTTTTATTTACAATTTCTGTACTCGACATTTACCTATTTGATGATGGTTAATAGACTGGAACTGAGAAGGAATGTTCTCATCCACATATATTTTAAAATTGTCTAATTGTCTTTTTCTCAGATTGCAAAAGTAGTACTCCATATGGGAAATGAGAAAGTAAACAAAAAAAGGTTTTGATCAAATTAATTTATAACTTTGAATGATCCACAAACATTTTACATGGAATGATAATGATCATAGTTAATTTGTATTACAAAGCATGAATTTCAGACTCGGGAAAAAGTGCAAAATAAAACCTCCTTTTAATTTTTTTTAAGTAGCTCATTTTCTTAAAGGAAACCACATTATCTAATTGTTTTTTTAATGTCCAAAATTTATCAGTCAAGTATTAGTGAAGAACTTGCTTGATAAATCTTGCTATACAATGGAACAACCCTACTGTCTTCTATATACATTACCTTTTGAGAAAAGTTAGTTATGCATGATAGCATCCTACAAATTTTGAGATGAAGCAAAGCCAGAATTCTGTTCATATTATTCATGCATGACTTGTGGCGCACAGAACTCTAACAATGCAAGCCATTTCACAAAGTCTTTTAATGTTGAACTGGCAGGACCACTTTCTCAAGGGCTTTTCTATGCCAGCTCAATCCTTTATCTCCTTTGTGTAGAAATGCCAAGAATATCAACTTTTGTTTATGAGTTCTAATAGATATTATTTTCCATTGGAGGACAAGTCTGAAAAGAGCATGTCCCCTCAAATTCTTTGTCTCTTGTAGCTCTTAGCATGATACTGAAACATCAGAAGTAATTAAACAAAGTGATACTGTAAATCCCAAGATAAAAGTGTGACTAAT
>VYZM01002213.1:624-14234 GCA_013398915.1 Dromas ardeola | reverse complement strand
TCTTTCAGCTGACAATGGAAAATCCGCATTCTTCTCAGTCTCCATTCGTTTGATAGCTTCCAAAATAAGGGTGGTATATGCCTTTGGCACTATATTCACCACAAGAAGATCATTCCACAAAGCTGCTGGATCTCTCCATTGATCCAGCTCTCGCCATTTGATACTTCTCCTATTGTCCGTGAGACCAAAGAAACCACTAACATGAACCGGGAGTCCAGTTTTGCTTTCTTCACCTGGAGGCAAAGGCAGAAAACAAAATGCTCTTCCTGAAAAGTCTGCCACAGCTCCTTTTTCCTCCTCATTAGTTGATAAAGACATGGCTATTCCAATAGTAGGAACAAATTTCAAGTCATCAGCTAAACTATCCAGTTCAGTACACATTCCTCGACCACCTACACAATTACACACTAACCAAGATGTTTTCTGTGCGTCCTTAACACTCTCATCTTCTACAACTATATTTACATGGTATGTCACACATGTTATGCTATTGCTTGGAACTCCCTTACAATACTGATTTATTGCAGTTCCTAAGATCTTGATAGAATTGGGTCTTTCGTGTTTTAAGGCCTTGTTCTCACTAGCGGTTACTCTAAAAATCAGCCTCTCGATTCCATCAGCTTCCCTAACGTGCAATGAAACATCCTGAACACTCTTCAAGAAGAGCAATACTGTGTCTGCATCTGCTCTGAAGGATTCAAAGAGCTCCAAAACCTTCTGTTTGTTGTAAACGTTGCTGCTCAGTTGGGAAGGCTGCAGACGAAGTGGGAAACGAAAAAAGGTACCAGGAAAGTTTCCATTCTTAAAGGTTTCCTTAGTGCTGCCAAATACACCAATGAATGGAGCAAACTGGTCTGTAAGTTCATTGATTTCCTTGCTATCTTCTTTTAGATTCCAGCACTGGCCTGATTCATGAGGTCCAAAAAGGGTTTGATGGGGATCAAGCATTCCAATCTGGTCACCGCTGAAAATACTAGGGACATCTGTATATATAAAAAACAACAACTATTAGTAATCGTAAAACAACATGCTTTTCAATACAGTCTTAAGGAACAAATTTAAAAAGGGCAACAAAAAAAATGTCATAAAACTGCGATGAACCTAGTATAAAACTAATAATGTACAATTCAGTGCTTATTGACAGGAAGAAACAAGCACATCCCTATTCTGCGATTAAATATTTGAATTTTAGCAAATCGTGAGCAAAAAAAAGGAAATTTTTTTTCACCTCTATACTTTTATCTTTCCAATATTTTCAGGGGAAAAAAAAAAAAATAATTTGATTTACTAAAGATGTCTTCTATTACATTCATAATTTGCAGATCTTGAAGGCTTGCAAACAGTTATCTTGTACATTTAAAAGCATAAATTCCCACAATCATCAAACCACTGAACTTATCAACTAAGCTTTTTTTCATGCTCTACTAGGTATAATATTGTGAAAAAATATCCTGTGTCTTACAAACTCGCTCCACAAGTTACAAATGTTAGTTTAGCAAAAATTCGCCTCTTATCCTGTGCTATTACAACTACCACGTAGACTGTAAGCACTATTTACCCTATATGTTTCTTCCGTACAGCAGTAAAACACTTTGTCAAAATAATAGATTTCAAGGCTGAATACTACCAGCTTGTGAAAGAGTATGTACTATCTCTCTCAAATGTAAATGTGCATATACCTCTATTACGGAATATCCTTTCTAGCGTGAAATAAAATCACTGCTTATTATGCAGAGAACCTCCATAAGAGTTGCAGTCTAGTCTAAATTTTCACACTTCTACATGCATAGCTACTCTGTATCGTGGGTCTCTAACATGAACAGCAGTGCATAACTGAAATAACAGTGTAAAGGAATGTTCATTTCAATGTAAGGAACTAAGCACATAATGATGCTACTAGTAGAAACAAATCTCCACCAAAAACCTTCAAAATCCAAAGGATACCTCACAGAGTTTTAGAAAAATATGAACACTTCTTAAGGAAACTTAGCGAGGGATCCAATTTAAAAATGCACTATAGAGAAAATATTAAATGTTTGATGAAGATCTAAAATAATTAAACAATTCAAAACTTCAACATTTTCATTTGAAAATATCTACTGAGAGTACCTGTTATATGATAAACTGAATTAAAGCCAATTCCAAATCTTCCAACTTTCAGGGGATCATCTTTCTTCCTGCTTCTTGCTATTTCCTGTATGCCATGCCAGTCCTCAGGGGTGAAAATTGCATCATTGTATGCATAAAATGCTGGCCCTACAATAAATAGGCAAGTGTTAAAAAGATGACGAAAGAAAACCATTTACTGTTAAAAATTTCTAGGAAACGAACTCACAGAACTGAGAAAGTGCTTCTTTAAAGTATGGATGTGCAAATTTAATGGGGAAGCTACAACTCAAGCTGACATCAAATTATGTTTGGGCATGAAAGGAAGGTGTAGAGTTGCAGCAAGAACAGAAGCAACTCTGTACATGGTATTTAAAAGATTTATATTTTTACATAGTATCTACTTCTGGTGTCCACATTTTAAAAGAATGATTCTGAAAAACTGAACAGCAAACAGAAACCAACAAAACTTCTGAAAGAAGTGTCCTGTGGCAAAACGCTTAAACTCAAACTGTTCAGTCTATCAAAAAGATGTTTGAAAGATGTACTAATCACAGTCTATTAATACCTCCACTGGAAGGGAATACACAGCAAGATACAACAATAACCTGTGTCTAGCAAGTAAGACAAACAAATTCAAATTAGAAGACATAATGAGGCTGATTACCAACAGAAAAAAAGCTAGAAACAAGTAGTAGTGGACCATTCATCATTGAAATCTTCAAATCATGACTGAATGCCTTTTGGGGCGATTACGCAAACTAATTTGATTGACAAATACGTAACTGACCCCTATCACGCAAAGACATATTGGATGATGTAAAAACCTTTGTATGGAGCAAAACTGGTATAAGGGGGAGAGAATAAGAGATGGGGAAGAAAACAGAACTGCCTGACGAGGGCTGAAATGTAAGGGGCAAGGGTAATCTTTACATTAGGAACTGGAGATTGCTCTCAAAAGGTAGAGGTTAATACGTAAAATACTGAACATGATTGTCTAATACCCCAAACATTCTTTTATCCTAAGACTTACTTACTAAATTTTGTCTACTTGCTCTACTAAAAATCCTTTTTTGTATTTTAGGATACGGAGTGCACCCAGGGAAATAAACACCAGGATACACAGTCACCCTGGGAGAAGTGACTTAGAACAATGCAGCACATGAAGACTTTCCTCATACTGGAAGCAGTTGGAAAGCTGTTACTGACAACCTGCAAGAAGACAGCGTAAGGCCTCCAATACCAAACACTGGCTTTGGAAAAGAATTATCAACATTAGAACATCGACAAAATATGCACCTAGTAAGGCAGAAATAGCAACGGAGTCATCCCTATATGGTCATCTCCACACAGCAAGGAGAAAAAACCCAGAACTACATGCATATTGAAGAATAATGGCCAAAATTAATAAAAATTATATTTACCCTGATATTGTGCCATGTCCTTTGACCATAGAGTTTCTGTTCCATACTGAGTTTCATCATATAAAAACCTAACCTCTGTGGCACCAGCATCTTCTGCATTCTGTATCAGTTCCTGAGACAGCAAAAAAACAAACAAAAAATTATGATGCAGTAATGTTGTACAGATTCTAGCAATGGCTTTCCAACTTAAACAGACTTCATTGTCTCAAGTGAAATTGTTTTCATACTTTTCAACCAAAATAATTTTATCCAGTTTACCTCAATGAAAATAGACAACATTACAAAAGGACTATTCAGACATATACTATAAAAGTAATATTAATTTGGAGCCCAAATACCACACACAAGCAGTACTTGTAAAGTTTAGAAATAAGCTACTAAGCTGTTACTGCTATAACTACATTATCATAAATCAGACACATTTGTGTAAGTCTCAAAACAATGCAAGATAGCAGAAGAAAAAAAAATAGAAAAAAAAAATTAAAGTTTACTGTTAAGCCCACACAACAGCTGCAAGACAACAGTGAGGCAACAAGTTGTAAAAGGGCAATACACAGCACTCTTCTTTACATCAACTGAATTCCATTTAAGTTAACATTTCGCAGCATGAACCAACTGTTCAAAAGCCACAGTGATCACTTCTACCACTCCTTCAGCAAAGGTCTGCGAAACAGTTCTGACCAGTAACTCTGTAAATCATGAACCAACAGAGCTCACCTGTTGAATAAAGCCCATAGACTAGAAGGAGGCTTCTGTTAAGACTGAGTATTTGTTTAGTAGTATTAGTAGTGGTGAGAGCTATGGAAAACTCTAATAACTAAAACATCAATAAACCAGTTCTGTAAACACTACCATTAATAAAATGTGCCTATCCGGTCCATTTACATCAATAGCATCCTACAGTGCAGACACGTAAGCATGATTATAAATACTGACAGGATTAGAGCTTCACGCAATGTTCTATTTACACTGAATCATCAAAGCGTATCAGGGCTCCAAAGACACGCACTCATACATACATATACACACGTACACACGTGTGTATGTTTGTGGGGGTATGTGTAAGTTTGGCATAAGGAAGTATCTCAGCTAAATTGAAAAGCTATGCAGGTACATCATACCACCTCCAGTGTATTCATCCAACAAAAATTTCACTCAACTATGCATAAAAATAAAAGACTTGCTAGCAAGATGAATCTTTACTTTAAAAATGCATCAACTAGCAGCAGATATTTCAGATTAGGTTGCATTCCAATATACTCTTGACAATAAAATAAGCTCATTGTTATCTAGTATCAAAAATATAATCCCTCAATTTTTCACTTTGTGACAGCATGTGCAGTCTATAAGGCCTATCACACAAGTAACTAAAAGATATTGTTTATATCTTTGTATCAAGCTAGGCTTGATGGGGCTCTGAGCAATCTGATCTAGTTAAAGATGTCCCTGCTTAAAGCAGAGGGGTTGGACTAGATGACCTTTAAAGGTCGTTTCCAACCCAACACATTCCATGATTCTATGATTCTATGTTGATACTTCTACATAATTTTGAAGCAAGATTAGATAACAAGAAATATACCCATAGTTCAGAATACATAATACATTTTTAGACAATCTCCATGAGGTATTTAATTACAAAAAACACACAATTCTTCTTCTAAAAGAATAATCACAGCAATCATTCAAGAAGATACAGAAACATAGCAAAAGCATCTAGAAATATTAAATAATAAGTATGGAAACCACCACGTAGTCAGAGATTTGCATTCATGCTGTGGCACATGGAATATCTGCTACATTCAGCTGTAACAGCATTGTATTTGAAGAATCCAAACAGTGAAATCCATTTTAACAGATCAGCAAAATTCCTGGTAGTAATGTCTCCCTAACAGTCTGTTAACTCTAAATTGCAAACCATGAAAAAAGAAACCTATCTACTTTCAGATTTACCTATCTGATTTCTAAGGACGTGTCCAATTTCTTCACATTGGAATGAAAAAATAAGTTTAAATTGTTAAGAAGGTCTGAACGTTTCATGATTCAAATGCACCTTACAGATTCAACTAGTACTGGGAAATAGTAAAAATGTAAGCACCCATCCTATGAATGGACACTGCTCAGAACATATCCAGGAGGCAGTTTGCCAAAACAATTGAAGTTATGCTTATCTGAAGCATTCACACTAAAAACAATCAACTTCTAGTTCCGCGGTTGCAAAGAAAACCCGCCAAGAGACAGCAGGAACCCTCATAATCTGTCACCATTTGTATTGGTGTTTTATATACACAAATAGATACATACATGTATCTGTGCCAAATCCCATTAGTTAGAACCTAGTATTCCCATACACTAAGGAAATGAATCTCGTAACATCTATGTGATGAAGCATTCTGGATGAGAAGTTTAACATGAAACTATGAACTAATCAAACCAGATGCTCTTCAAAAAAAACAAACTGGCACCTCCAGACATTAGCATAGAAAGCTACAATAAATTAGACAAATCATCTTCTACAGGTACCTGTATTTCCCCTTGTGGGACTTGAAGAATTTAGAATGATCTGTATTTTTTCAGATCACAGAATGGTTTGGGTTTGAAGGGACCTTTAAAGATCATCAAGTCCAACCCCCTGCCATGGGAAGGGACATCTTTCACTACATCAGGTTGCTCAAAGCCTCATGCAACCTGACCTTGAACACTTCCAAAGATGGGGCATCCGCAACTTCTCTGGGCAACCTGTTCCAGTGCCTCACCATCCTCAGAGTAAAATATTTCTTACTTATGTCCAATCTAAACCTACCGTCTTTCAGTTTAAAACCCCTGTCCTGTCACTACACAGGCCTTGGTATAAAGTCTCTCTCCATCTTTCTTATAAGCCCTTTTTGTATGCTGAAAGGCCGCAATAAGGTCTCCCCAGAGCCTTCTCTTCTCCAGGCTGAACAATCACAACTCTCACAGCCCTTCTTCTGAGGAGCCGTGTTCCAGCCATGTCTAAAGTAAGGTGATGTGAACTCCACTCTACCAGTTCACCATCCTATTTACTGAAAGTTTTTTTAGTTCTTAAATCAATGCTGTCATTTCCATTGTTAGGGTTGCATACATAACATTCAAGTGTGGAGCATCACAACATAATGTGCCCTACTGTTTCATACTTTGAAGTCTCCTGGACCCATGATAAAACACCGTGAAGAACTCTAACCTCAGTTCAGAAAGTTCTGTGACACTCTTTTGTAATAAGATCCAATGTCTAGACTAAAAATGTTTTTCAGCCCATACAAAACTGATGTGTTCGTTATTCTTATCACTCTAGAGTAAACCTCGCAAAAGCCACTCAAAGATTCCCATCATAAAATGTTCTTACTCTAATGACGAAACTTTGTGACACTGTCAAAGTTCACTGAGGGAAATATACTCAGCCACCCAGAAATTCTACAGCAAAATCTTGTATTAAAATCTCCAGCTTATTCCAATCTTATACTAAGATAATACCTCCCAAAGAATTGTATATACTACTATGTCGTTTTACCATAACTTATAGCAGAGATGAACAATAAAGTAACAAGCAAAATAAACATTTTAGATACCTTGCTCACATAAAGTACATCATGAAGTCTCTGACTGAATTACAACATCTGCATTCTATCTCTATTTCTTTATAAATTACAATAGCATCTGTAACAAGCAAACTCAGAGATGCTAAACACACACACACAAAAAAAGCCACACAATTCACTTCGCCTTGTCCACAGAAATGGAAACATGGATCTCCTGTGCTAGAATGAATATCTAATGAGGTATGACAACTGCAAGATTTGCTGGAAAGTGTTAAACTAATGGTATTATGTCATGCATATTAAATGACTGCTAAAAATACCATTTATTGTATACCTTAAGAATCTGTCCTCCCTCAGGGTATCTTCGTAAAATATCCTTTAGAAAATCAACAAGTGGTGGAGTTGTTTGTCCAAAACGACCTAAAAACCAAACAAATAAAAAATAACCTGTGTATTATGCCACTGTGCACTTAATTTCGGATTAAAAAAAAAAAAAAACACACCTCACTAAACAACTACTGGGAATTTAAAAAAAATTAAATTAACTCAAGGCCTGATACTGTAAAATTTTGCATTTCCAAAATCAACCGTAAAAATACTACATTATAAATCTTTTTATTAAAAAAATTAAAATGGCTGTCTTTATGTTAATGTTAGCATGCTGCTTCATATCTGGATGAAAGAAATTTGTGGGGTAAGTCTTTGCATCTGTTATACCTCAACTCCAACTACTGGATGTTCAAATACAGCAACTGCTAAAGGACTACTAGTTTTTTTAAGCAGCAGGACTGTGCTCTGCAGCAGCAGTGGATCTACCTTTTTTATAGCCAGTGATGATCCCTACTGACAGCTACACACAGGCACAGTATACTTTGGCTCTAGTGTACGCTTCCTGTTCTGGCATATGGTGGTGCCAGGCCTGGTGCTAGATTTGGTGTATCCTGCGCTTAGCACAGGAGGGGAAGAAAGAGTCTCAGAAAGGTACTAACAAGTGTTATGAAGAGAAAGAGTCTATCACAGAATGAAAGGATCAACACTCTTCAATTCAAACTCCAGCCTGAGACTAAAGAGTAGCTCCCTAAATCCAAACCTGTAAAACATGTGCTTCCAACAAGTATTAATGATGCAATTCCCGCAAGGAAAACAGATTCTACTGATGCCCCCTCTATCACTTCCCTTTAAAGTTTATTAAAAGTACTTATTCTGTCTCTCTCCCTCCCCTTCTGCATATACATTGTGTTTATGAAGTACACAGATTCAAACACACACACATTATATATACTATGGAATAAAAAATTAGACAAAAAAGCAACACAGAATATTTAGCAATGTGGAAAAAAGGGGATAGATATGAGACATTTAAACATCAAACATCTTGTCTTTACGAAATTTTCATATCACTCTTTATTTAAGGTAACTTAATAGCATCAATTAAAAAAAAAAAAAACAAGAAATTGCAATGTACAGCTCAGAGCGTGGAAAGTATTTTATAACTTTTGTTACTTTTTTTACAGTATATAGAAGTATATGAAAGTCAACACACAATATGCAAACTTCCCAAATAAGGTGAACTGATCAACAGTAGGAAAGCGTGTGTGTCTTTTCTTAGGAAAAATTCTCTAAGAATCAAGAAAGCAATCTTCTCTAAGTCTAACTTGGGCAGGCAGGCGGAAGCATTTAAACAACACATTTCACTACAGAAACCACAAAGCCAGACAAATAACTTTTAAGTGACAGGACTGAAGACAGACATTATTCTAACTCTTTACATCTAAGAGCAGAGCTGCTCTATGTATGTCACAAAAATTACACTATCTTGAGATCATGACTTACTGCATCCTGTCAAAGGCTGAAGTGATTTTCCTTGAGTATCAGAGCTGGTCATGTTTAACACAAAACTGGTTCCACAAATCTTAAGGGTAAACTTCTTCCTGTGCGGTCTCCATCCTTGGAGGCTTTCCAAAGTGGACCTGATCAACCCTTGAGCAACCTGGTCTGCCCTCAGAGCTGACCCTGTTTTGCGCAAAGGTTGGAATAGAGACTTCCTCATGTCCCTTTCAACATGAATTATTTTGTGATCATATGAAAAGATTATTAATTCTTTGGTAGACACCAGTGCTGAACAAATACAGAGGTGACAGGGGTAATCTTCAGAGTACTTCAGCAACCAATGTGCTTGGCTCTACTGACCATGCACTTCCTGAAGTTCAAAGTTCAGGGCCTTCCTTTATTCACCTGCTGTAAGGAAAAATCTCAGAACTGAAAGACTCCTGAATGAACACAAAAGGCTGGTACTAAAGCCCTCAGATCTTTTAGATTGACTTACATCAGACTTGTGGGCCAGAAAAAGTTAAGTGCTTTATCTAGACATGGACTGCTTAGAGTGATATCTCTAAGAAAATCTCACAGCCAAATATTCCATTCCTAGGCACAAACAACAGCAACAGTTTTTCCCATGAAAGATTTCTTAGGGCTACTACACTATCTTCTCCATATACTTGCACGGCAAAAAAACAGCTCAGAGAAGAAATTGATCTCATTGGTCTATCACAGCCTACATACAGCAAAAAATTATCAGAGTAAACAGTCAAGAATAAGAGAAAGAAAAACATCTGATGCCAGAGCCATGGGGTCCACTTCCATAGGTGTTTTCTAACCATTGCAAGTTCTAGAGAACGCAAACATGAACTTCTGGCTAATATACAAACGCTTCATATCCCTCTGTCACTAGAAAACCATCAGCCAGTCCACTCATAGCTTACACAGTCGAAGAAATACAACATTTTGTGACACCAAATAAAATACCTGCATGAAAAGAAGGGCTTCCTTCTTCATCCTACAGTTCCATTAGCATTTATTTCATTCCCTTATATTAATGCTAGCAACCAAGTAACATAATCATTACAGATTTTAATTAAAGCACTTTTGAAGATACTCAGGTATAATCTAATTCAAGATACCATATAAACAGATATACCTGCAATTTTTGTAACAAAAATGAACTAACCATGCAGAATTAAAAGAAAAACAAATGGAAAAAAAAATCAGAGGAAATAAAAAAATTTTTACCAATGGTATAGTTTTCTATACTGAAAAGATACCTTTTCAGTATCTTAATTGCTTAAAAGCATTCAGCTTATTTTATATGAGACAAGGCAGCTATTAATGCCACTGCAAGGCAAGTTATATTGATTCTAAAGGACAGCAATATTCTAATTTCTACACATGAAATTACAAAGAAAAAATTAAACACCAAGGCACTTAAAAAGAGAAGTTCAATTTTCTTGGAGCAGAACAAAAAGAACAAGTGAAGGGATATCTAGGACTTAGAAGAAAAACAATTGCTTCTTATCTAAAGAAGAGAGTCATTTCTGTTAACTTCAGACTATGTTAGAAAATGCTTTGACCTTCCAGTTTATAAACAGACAAGTATTTTTCGTACCTCCTCCTTTCAACCCTTTCGACTGAAGCTTCAGAAAAACTTGATTTTGAGACTTCTGAAGATCCACAATCTTAGTACCATCAGATAACTGAAATAAAAAATAAGACAGATCTTGATCAGAACATTCTGTGGCATAAATAGTTTACTGCAGCTTCATTTCCTACATTCTATGAAGTCTGGTTTTATCTAAAAGTATACAAATACTCTGAAATATCCAGTATTCAGTTTGAGCAGCACCGTCAGTCCCTGAGGTCTAGGATGGCCTCCTTTGCCTAATGATACTCTTCAGATGAAGTATCAGTTTGTCAGCAACAGGATCAAAAAAACAGCCAAACAAATCAGGTGGAAAAATGCCTACAGAGGCAAACAAAGAGCAAGACATGGCCTCCTGTTTTCACATTTGAAAAGTTCTATGTTCTGGGAACTTCTCGGAAGCATACAACTAAAAAAATTATCGTTCTAAGGTGCAAATCCATAAAGAAAATAAACAGATACAGGAAGTATGTGGTGTATGTACTCCAAAAAGTACGTATGGGTATGCAATTTCATAGGAGTTTTAAACTAAGTAGTATCATCTCAAAGCAAATAGTAATACAGAATGCGCAGAGACAAAAGCGTATCACAGAAACACTCCTGAAAAATTTGACAGCCTCATCTCCCCATTACCTCTATATGCAGGCCAATGGACTCACCGGGAACATCACAGAGAAACTGGAGCAAACTAAGCAACAAATTCCTTTGCAGCCATTGGTAAAACTATTCAGTAAACATAGTGCATTATGGTTTTGCTGCAATTCTAGTTTCATATTATATGATGTCCCAGTCATATATGATACGATGCTAAAATTGTCATGTATGACACGGTGTTATCCTGCATACCACAGTAACAAATGCACAATTAGAAGCTGTGCTGTGCTAATTAGAAACTTAACCAATTCAAATTAGCTTCCATTTATAGTAAACTATATTAAGATTTTATTATGTGAAATTATATTATTATATTAGTCGCAGTTTATAGCAAAGTTCAGGACTACTTCCTCACTTTGATGGGTAAAAACAAATCACTAGAAAGAAGTAGGTGTTACACAGACATAGATGCTTACAGTCTAACTACATTTAATAAGCAAAAGACAGTCCTAGTCCACAGTATGTAGCCATAATTTAAAAACATTGACAAGAAAAAAATGATATCCCTTTTTACTTAAACCAGTTTTAAATAGTACTTACAACTACAATGCATTTATTGTAAGTTCTTACGTAAGTGTTATACTTGAGATGATCTTGTCTCAAGATGTAAAACAGCTTAAACTGGGTATACCACCTGCTCAGGACTCACTAAAATAAAAAAGAATCCACAGAAAGCTGCAACACATCACCAAGTATTGAAGGGATAGAATAACCAAATGTTCTCAGGTAGGATTTTTGTAACAAAACACCAGCAGACACTAGGAGAATGAATAGATTCAAAGTTTAACACTGTAAGGAACTATGAGAGAAAGAGATACTGGATTTTACTTGACATCGGTAAATTGCAAGTAGGAGCTTTAATGAAAAAAAGTTTTACTGATGAATATTCTACTACCTCAGTAAATTAAAAAATAACTTCATCCCAGTAGACAGGAGTTCAAAAGTTTATAAAGGATTTTCAAAATTGCTACAGTACAAATATTCCCATATGTATTTTAGTTTAATATTAAAAAAACCAAGAATAGCTATTACAGTCTGCTTACTGACTGTTCCCTGTCAAAAGATAGTTTTCTGTGCCAGACAGAATGCTACTCAGATCTTCACTTACAGGCACATTTTAGAAAGTGATACACAGACATCCTTCCTCCCAAAACAGGAAGGCCTGGAGAGAACAAAATCAAGGACACACAAAACCAGGCAAGAAAATAAAAGATAAAGTACGTGGGCAGTCCGTTTCAAACCTGAGCACTCAAAGATTACTTGTGTTCCCCATGTAGGTTCTTAAAACCTTCTTGAGCAATACAACTACTAACATCTAGTTCTTTCCTAGCATCACAGGATCTTTTGGGTTGGAAGGGACCTTTAAAGATCATCAAGTCCAACCCCCCTGCAGGGACACCTTCCACTAGAGCAGGTTGCTCAAAGCCTTGTCCAATCTGACCTGAACACTTCCAATGATGGGGCATCCACAACTTCTCTGGGCAACCTGCTCCGGTGTCTCATCATCTTCATCGTAAAATATTTCTTCCTGATGTCAAATCTAAACCTACCCTTTCTCAGTTTAAAACCATTGCCCCTTGTCCTGTCTCTACACAGGCCTTGGTATAAAGTCTCTCTCCATTTTTTCTTATAAGCCCTTTTTGTATGTTGAAAGGCCGCAATAAGGTCTCACCAGAGCCTTCTCTTCTCTTTTATGCATTTGCAAGCCCCCTTGTGCTATTTAACCCTAATTTCCAACCTCCTCTCTCTCTCTCCTTCTTGCCTCTACTCATCCTACCCCCACCCGTATCTCCAGGTTCCTGTTTCCCAAGAGCGTGGCTAGAAGCATGCCAAGCAGCACTGAAACGGTGACACCAGGCTGCTGCCTTCAACAGGACAAGGTCATTCATTCATTCATTCCACTCTCTCTCCTGTTCCCAGACCTCAATTTTTAACTTGTAAAAGCTTCCCGTCACAGTAACGTCAACTCTGCTGTTGAAGCTGGCGAGCAGGCAGAAAATTAAAGATGGAAAGGAAGCTAGAACACACACATCAGCGCTCTCAGGTGAATCCTCTGCTCCCCCCCCAAAGAAATATGGATAAAGCATACGGATTATGTCAGGAAAAGATACAAAAGCTCGAAGGTAAGAGCTGGCACCATCAAGAAAAGTACGAGGGTTACCTTCTTGTCCAAACCATTCTTCCCATGAGAGACTCACACCCGAGACGCATGCCCTGCTGCCCACCCACCAGAACACCTGGGAAGATGCAGAAGGCCGCGGGGTGGGGACTTCCAGCCCCACGGCGGTGTGAGAGGCCACCGGAGAAGAGGAGGTGCCCCCGCCGCCCCCCGCCGCGCCCCCTCACCTCTCTCCCGCCGTGCCACAGCCGCTGCTCGGAGGCGGGGAAGACGCCGTC
>VYZM01002210.1:87963-104917 GCA_013398915.1 Dromas ardeola | reverse complement strand
GGAAATACATAAATTAAATAATTCTAGGTTTTTGGTTGTGTTGTTTGTTTTTTTTTTCCTCATTTCCTTTTTATTCCCCAGTGTGACAGTAATGAACATGAACAGAACAGCATTACAGAGACATGCTAACTATAGGTGAATGGAGCCTTCTTTAAGAGTAGCCAAATTCCAGTGTTAGGCATCATTTTGATAGGCTGGAGGGGGTGCATTTATGCAACAAACAAGTGAAGATCTGAGTTTCAGAAGATCACAGTATATTCTTTTCTTTTCCAAGAGATATAACTCATTAATGGACAAGAGAAAGGCACTTGGGTCTGGAATAGAACTGGCAAAAATAGGACACAGGTCATGAACAGTTGCAAAAAATTCTATGTTGCAAGTTAGCTGTTATAACTAAAGAGTAAAAAGCCAGTTTTACTCCGAATGTTTGGGAGAATTGAGTTAAACTCTTGCTGCTTCTAATGACAGGAATAGGAATACACCTTTAATGTCCATGCTATTTGGACAAAACTTTTTAATTTCCTCATTCATTTGCCAAGTAGCCATAGAAATACAAAATAAATTTAGTTTGGGGTTTTGGTTTGGTTTGGTTTGTTTGTTTTTTTTTTTTTTTTCCTAAGTAAATTAATTATGACAACTCTTAAAAACAAAATATGCATAATCTTATTCCTTTTACTCACATGCAATAAAATGACAATGTAAATACTGATGTCCTTCATGGAAAAAAGTTTACTATAGAAAAGTGAAATGCAAATAGGAGGAAAAAGTTACAGAGAGAACCATGTGTTTCCATTTTTGAAACATGATTTTGATGTCTGTGAGTTATATTTCAAGGTAAGGTGCATATTAAATATTGAAGAGATTTACTTCTCCTCATCAAGACTTGTCATTGTTTCTGAATATTACTGTTTCCTCACACAGGCAAACCAGAATGCACAATAATTGCCAAATGTTTGGTATAATTCTGCTTAATTAAACTCCATTTGACCAGAAGTTGAAAACTGGATTTGTTTCCAGGGTGTCTCAGAGTGTAGTACCTAGCCAGCTTTTCTAGGCAATATGGACTGTGATTTCAAGTTTTTTTGTAACTGACTAGGTAGATTTCCTTTTATTGGAAATCTTGTTTTTCAGAAAGTTGTGGATCTTTGTCTAGATGTCTTAGATAAAGAGGCTGTACCGTAACATCATCATCATCATTATTATTATTATTATTATTATTATTATTATTATGTATATACTATTATGTGTAGTAATTAGGATTATTCTAAACAAGAAGAAAAGTTCTCAAGGAGTTATTTTTGTCATTTACTTTGTGGCATGAGTTGAAATGAAGCAACATGATGAATTTTGTATTTCTAGATAGAAAAATCATGAAAACACCAAAAAGCAAAGAGAAAAAAGCATTTACGAATCCCTTCTGACATCAATGGGGCTTTTGCTATTTACCACAAATGGAAGTAAAATTACACTCAAAGATGGCAATTCTGAGGACCATCTGTGAAAGGTTTCTGGATTGTTCTATCTAGTATGGAAATTTCAATGGTAATAGTTTCGTTTGTTTGTTTTCAGCAGACAGTTCTCTTATAATTACTTTTACACAGGACTCTGTTAAAACAATGTTAATGGAATAGTGGAAACAGATACAATTAGCAAAAAATGAAGAAGGAACAAAAGATAACAATTTCAGTTGAGGCTCCCACAATGATTTTGATTCAGCCTGGTTTTACTGAGGTATTTGAACACATCAGAAATCACTAGCAATATACAGTAGCACCAGCTTTAGAGGTGCAAGAGAGGGCAATTTATGCTTTAGTATCTGTGGCTAATGAGGCAAAATTATAGATATTGTGTGAGTTGGTTTTAATCAGATTTTCTTTGGTTTGTATCTTAAAGTTGTAATGTGTGTTATAAATGAAAGTGTGTTGTTACAGAATGAAAACTGGTATTTGGTTTTTATTGTGCTTTAAAGGCATGGAAGCATCTGTACCATTGTGAGCACAAATGCCTCGGCTCCCCTGACTGCTGCTGAAATAGAGCCGTGGTGAGGATATGTTCCAAGTGTACTAGGATTTGTTCTGAACCATGGGTTCTTGGTAGAAAGTTTAGGAATGAAAATGCACTATTTTACAGGTAATACCACTGAAATGTAGAGCTAAGTTCATAATATTAAAATTACTCTCTGCACTAATATCAAAGGGGATTGCTTCCTATCAGACTGAGTACAGGGTTTGTATGATGTGTGTCCAAACATGCCAATTGTTCTTGGGTCTGTGGAAGTGAAAAATGTAGGACTGTTGCTGTGCAGTTCCATAGATTCAATGGCTGTTCTTTCTGCCCAGGAAAGATAAGAGTTCAGGAGCTCAGCTGCTGCTCTTGGAGGGCAGAGTACTTTTCATTATGTGTTTTTGGAGTTTAGAGTCTAACCCTAAAGTAATATGCTGAATATCCCTTTTGTCTCTTATTGCACAATAAAAAGGAAATGACCAAAAATGCGTTTGCCTGACACAATATTGATGACTGGATAATCTATATCAAAGCAACATTCAGAAGAATATGTTTCCTGAATTATACATGCTGGGTGAAATTCCTATTCAGACAAACATTTCTAGCTTTACAGATCATTATATTTGCAATTGCCTCATTTTGTCTTCTCCCACTTCATAAGGATACTTCTATAAACTGGTATAATGGTCATTAATCATTCCATTTCTCTCAAGTGCCGTAGAGTTTTAGCCTTGTATTTGGGCTTACCAGCAAGTAACTTGCCAAACAAATTAAAATGAAGTAGGTAGTGAAATTACTGTATTCCATGAGTGTGATCAAATAGCTGCTGTACAGTCTCAGCTGTCTTTTTTCCAAGTTAACATGATGCATCCTGTGTAAAAAGAAATATATATTCAAAAAGGTGCAATGAAATGAATATATGTGGGATAAACTTGCAATGTTATGCTTAGAGGATAACCCAAGTAGCTCTGTGTTGTTATAAACCGGTATTAAATAGGAATTGTGCAGATAATGTCCCTCAAGCTACAGTGGTAATGAAGCGCCGCTTGACTGTAATTTTATTTTTCATAGAGGAAAGGCATTTTTATTTCTTTAGCATTTGATAAGAGAGAATATTGTACTTTATAATTGTATTGTTTCTGAAACATACGTTAGCATGGGGTAGGGATGAAAAATTTTTAAAGCACGGCCCGATTGCCATATGGGATTCATGAAAAGGAGCAGTATTGTGTTGTGCAGTAGGTTTGGAGCTGTTGTTGCACAGGGAAGAGGTTTTTTTGGGAAGACTTAGCCCCCACGTGAGCCTTTGCTGGAGCAGGCTCTCCTGCCTCTCTGCTTCTTCTGGGGCCTGCAACATGGAACAGCTGGTGTGGGGAACTCAGCAGGTAATCCCGCACCTTGGTAGAAGCACTGTGAATTAGCTCACTCTTAAGTGTCATTTGCAAAAATTGCTGATGCTTGACATGACCTCTAGAGAAAGCTGCTTTCCACAGGGGAGAGGAAGTTCAGGGACTTGAGAAAACTTGGCAACAGGAATGAGCTTGGGGTGAAGAAACGAGCGTCTCTAGTCCTTCGATTTACAGCTACCGTGACACTTGCTAAAATCTTTGAGAAAAGTCTCTGTTTCCGCATAAAAATTATTCCTGTCAAGATGAACAATTTTATTAGGACTTTAGGTACAGAATAAATCACATAAATATGATATAAATAGCGACACGTATGTATCTCCATTTTCAGCAGAGATGTGCCACCATTGTAAAGCAGAACGGCGAGACATTTGTGTTTATCCTTATTCAGGGAACAAGTTAAACATTTGCACTTATTTAAATGCCTCCCAAGTCAGGGATATATTTCTTATGCTGTCTCGAATAAGGATGACGTTTTATTTTAGCACCATGGTGATAAACCCTACCCAACCTGATTTTCAGCTGTAGTTTCCTCTAGCCTCTCAAGACTACACTAGAAGAGCCCTAGTGATGTCTGACCATCACATTGCCTTTGTAAATACTATTAGGAGAGTCATCTTCTCTCATCCAGGGTGGTGGTTATTCTACAGTGATCGTAAAAATGTCTCAGTGCACAACTTTACTCTTTGTTGTGTGTTCTATTACTGGATGTTTATTCTGGATTAGTATTCCGTAATTTATTCAACAGACAATTTCTGAAACTGTCTGATCCCTAGACAGAGAATTGTATAAACAATCTTTTTTAAATTTTTGCCATTTTTTTTTTTTTTTTTCTTTTCATACTGGTAACTAGATGTCCAGGGAATTTTTGGTACAGCAAAAGTTAAGATTTTTTACCTTTCTTATACCAAATGTTTTAGAGACTTTAAAGTATTTCCTGGCAGAGTGGTTGTTATTTGCATGACAAGAACCCTCTAGTAAACGACTCTTGGGATAATACTAATAATCAGTAGATATTTTGAAAAAATATTCCCTGTAGCATTTTATTCAGCTTTGCAGTGTTTACCTCTAAATACAGATGCTTATGCAGGAAAGGGAGTTGCTAAATGATTCCTTTTGTGCCAGTGTTGTCAAAAAGCATTTGCCAGTTTGATTGCAATTGTGGAAGTTGAGAGCAGAAAAGAGGCAAACATTCTTTTCTGCTGTAATTCAGAGGTCAGTAAAGTTAAGCTACCATTAAATTTGGGGCACATATTTTAATGAATTCCAGAAACGCAGCAGCTAAATAGAAATAATGGGAATACAGAGAACTTATTTCCTTTGAATTAGTGTTACTGCTTGTGGCCAAATGAATAAGCAAGCTGGAGGAGTGTGAGTTTTATTGAGCTAAATTTTTTGTGAAGAATAAATATTTCTAAATGAAGGGTAATTATTTCAAGGATACGCTGCATAAATTTGTGTTTATGAAATTAAACTTTCCCTTCATTTTAATTTCTTTGCATTTGTTTGGGCTTTGCAGAAAACCAGTAAGCAGGTTTGGGAATGCTAGGGGTGAGCGCATGTCTGAGGCTTGTGCTTCCAAGCAGTTTGTAATTTAAAGCTAAGAAATCATAAAATAGAAGTAAATGAGCATGATAATTATAATCCTATTTATCAAATTATATTTCCTTTGGCTTGTATGAGTAGAACATGTCTTTAAATATTCAAGAGAAGAAAATGCGCACGTTGACTATCTTTTGTTAGTTCTTTGCTATTCTTTTTATTATGGTTGATTTACTATATAGCCTGATTTTCCATGTATAAAGAATGGGAAATTCTGTCAGGAGAGGGTAATTGGATCCAGCACAATTGTGAAAGTAGTTTGTATTTTGCCCCCATTAAAATGCTCTTTCTCACCAGGTGGCACACTCAGCTACTCCACAAAGAACCCAAAGTGGAATAATCTGATTGACATCCGTATTAGCTATTTCTCTGGCACAGATGAGTATAGCTCCATGCGCTGTGCTAATAAAACTTTTTATCAGTTCAGATCAGCTGAGAATGTGAATTTATTGCAGAAACATTGATGACACCATTTATAGATTTTGTGTATAACTGAAGATCATACTGTTTGTTTAAATACAGTTTTTGGCCTCAAGGATTTTAAGGAAAGTTCATTATGAGCAATGTCTTTTCACAGTAATGGCATTTAACAGTTTGTGGACTGGTCAGTTGAAAAAGTAAAAGGCACAGTAATTCGGTTTTACAGTTACATTACAGTTGTAATGAGACATATTGATTTTTCTCTTAATACTAATGTGTTTAATGACCTTTCTAATGACATCTGTCACTACTGTTTCTTCTCAAGTTCTGCTGGCATTTTTCCTTCAGGAAAGTAAAGGATTTTAATTGCTTGTTGTATTGTTAGAATGAGAATTAACATTCTTTTTGAACTAGTATGAGGGCTTGAAAACTTACTCTTTTTTAAAAAAAAAAGACAAAAATTAGTGTTTTAGAAGCTGTCCGTTTTTTGGTCTTCAGAAAATAGTTCCTTGAGTGCTATGTGTCAGTTTTTGCTAGTTGATATTAAGTAGAGTTTGTGGAATTTAAAGTGGAAGGGTTTACTAAGATAGTTTCTGACAATGTCTCTATCCGGAGTTTTCTTTTCCTTCAGCTTTTAATCGTACTATCTGTCTGAAGGGAGGAGAATGAATTAACTAAAAGGTTGATTTACCACAACTCACTAAAAACATTTACCTATAATTTTTTTTTTAAAAAGGTTTAACTGTTTCTCTGTGGTGACTTTTGTTTCAGAAGATAGAGTTTGTCTTGAAAAACTCTTTGTTTTCTACTGCTTATCTTCTTCCGTTGCTTTAGATGCTCTAAAATTTGGCCATGAACACCAGCCATTTAAAGTTAGAGTGGTTGTCACCAAGCAACAAAGCTTTTGGTTTGCTTGCAGAATCATTATTGATGTAATAAAGATTAGGGGTAAGACTCAAAGAAAGTGGCTCCAACACTGCTAAATGGTTTGCTCTCACTTGCAAACACTTAATTTTGTCCTCTAGTGTCAAGGCACAAGTGGTCACAAGTGATTTGCAGAACATGAGTATTTTCATGAGCTGCTCATTCTTGATTAGTTAACAAACGTGATATTTTTGATCTGCATTCAGGTAGCAACCTTGCCTAGTTGATCTGGTCTAATTCTGGTGCAAAAGAGAAATACTCACCTACTTCTCGTACTCCAAACAGGCATGCTGTGATGTCATGCTCAGATCTACCACCCTCAAAGGCGGTACTTCGGGGTTGCCATAACAACATCAGCCAGTCATTGTCTGACACTACAACATTATTGCAGGAGCTTTGAGGGAATATTAACCAAAATACAGTCACCATACATTTTGACTGGTTTGCTGGTTAAGAATGTCTATGCTGTGTATTCAGACATGAAACATGTTTCTCTGTACATATATGATTGGAATGACCACATTTTTCTGAAACTCTTTGGCATATCTGTATAATATTTTGAAGTAGTGCATTAGAGTATGTGTGGCAAGACCCAATATGCATGAGTGTAAAGTTACTCATATTTACTTAATTTTTACATTAAAATGGGTGAGGATAAAGATTCAGGAAAGCTGACAGTCTGTCGTGGTATATAACAGAAAAAGTTTCATCTGAGTAGTCCTTTGCATATAGCATGAATAGATCACAATCAGTTTTTCTCTCCTTATTGTATAGCACATGCTGTAAAAATCCAAAGCAGTAGCTTGAAATTCTTGTTTTAACAACTAAAACGCACATGCAATGTAGGTAGAAACAGGATATTTAATTAATTGAACCAGAGATTGTGGTTCACATAATGAAATAAGCCAGTTTGTTTTAAACAGATTTCATAGACCATCTGAAATAAGAGGAAGCAAGCTTGCCAATAGCAGGAGCTAATGCTTCAATACCTTTCATTTTGTACTCTGAAAAGGAAACCTCTTCTTAAGCTCATTCATTTTCCAGAGGGAATATCGAATGCTGTGGCATATTGTCAGAGCTGCTTTATTGTCACCATTTACAAAGGTCACCTGAATTAATTGACTTCTTACCATACGTATTGTTAAGCTACCCGTTTCCTGACATTTATGGAAAGGTGGCAGGCTTACAGCCATTGGCTATCTGTTGATGGTTGTTTTTCGAAACACACTAACTCTAAAATTCCAAGCAAATAATTGCATTGCTGCAAAGGAACAAATTCTTTATAATGTTCTCCAAGCTGTACAGGAGTGAGGGAGTGGGGGGAGAAAAAGGGGTAGGAGAAATAATCTAAATACTGAGCTGTTTTTAATACAGACGTGGTATTCTGAAAAGCAAACAAAAACATGCAGGAAGATTTAGGTTGTATTTTTTCACTTTGAAGCATGCATTGTATAGCTAACCTATCTTTTTCATGGTGTAAAGTAAAATCTCTCTCTGGCTTTCACTGATGCATGAATCACAGATCCATGCTGATGGACTTTACTGAATGTGTTTTCATCTGAGGTACTCTTATGCTGCATGAAACAAATGACATGCACATGCATAAACACAAATACAGTAGGCAACAGTAGTGGTAGCATGGAATTTTATGTAGATTAAATTGGTCAAATAGAAAATCACCGTCTTTTTGCTAGCTCCCTGCATTTACTGCCCCCGTCATCCCCCTATGTTGGGTTCTTCTCTTTTTGAACAGCAGTGCTGGGCGAAAACTCCAACTAGACATGTGAAAACAAAGACATGGAAAGCAAAGACAAACAGTTCTGAGCCTTCCTATAGTAAAACAGGCAAAGCTTTTATAGTGATGGATTCGAACAGTCTCCTTACATGAAAATATACTTTAGAGGCACCCTGCTGCGATCCTGTTAATTACCAAAGAAGATTAGAACTCTTCTGCTTAATGCAATCCTTTTTACCTAACGCGTCCGTTCCAGCTGCATCAGTAATCAGACATTCACACTGTCCCTTCTGACTGGAAAGGGGATGTTTTTAAGCGAAGTCATTTGCCACAATCCTTAAGATGTAGCCTGGCAGAAATTCAATAACTGTTTGTGATATGCTTATTCAGCCTTGCTGCTCAGTGGTTTTTAGGTCCCGACATAAACAGCATTTCCCTTAATCCTAGCACTGGAGAGAAGAAAGGAGGCTGTCCTGTGTCTTGTTTTATTGGTTTCAAAACACAGAGCAACTGTGTAATTTGATTTAGCATCTGAAACATCAGAGGAAACGTTCCCCCTTTATAATTTTTTATCCTTTGATGTTCTTTAAAGCTAACAAATGCACAAATCTGATACTCTTGCAAGCACATTTAGAGTATCTCTGGCACAAAAAGCAAATGGCATTTGCAATTCTGTTCAGAAAGTAAAATGTGGATATACGCTAATAAAATAACTTTACAAAAAAAAAGAAAGGGGAAAGAGTTTACACGTTAAGATAAAAGTCAGGATAAAATTGAAAATAAAGAGGAACTTACCCTATAATAAGAGTAGTTTCAGAGCTGGAGGAGTTCTTGCATCTCGGTAATTTTGATTCCTTAGCTCAGGTAGCCACATGCTTGTATTAACGCCAGAGTCTGAATAGATGTGCATACATGTATGTGTGTGTGTGAGGCGGTGTGCGTGCGTGTGCCTAGCGGTATATAATACAAAGATGTATCTATTGATATCCTACAACATGAGAGACTCTCTGTGCTGCCAGCTGAGATCCCTTACATTTGCCAGAGCGCTGTTGCTGCCTGGCTGGCGGAGGCTCGCAATCCAGTGGAGAGAGGGGCGGAGAGGGGGGAGAGAGAGATGCTCGCTAGCTCTTCTTATTTCTCCTTGTTTCCATGGTGGTTAGTGGTGCATCGTTCACCCGCTCGGTTGTCACACTGACATGGTGCTGCCTGCTCAGCGGTCATTAATAACTGAGCCCCTTCCACTCCCCAGAGAGGAGCCAATGCTTCGGCGTGCCCAGCTGCCGCGTAGTACGCGCGGCTGCGCCAGCCTGGTTGGCCGTGGGAAGCTGTCTGTTACGTGACACTGCTGCTTCGGGTACGGATACACGAAACAAGCCTTTGCACGCTTCCAGAGATCTCTTCCGATTTGTGGGAGTTACAGGGCATGCTTTGTGTTTGTACAGAACAGCTCGGGAGGTTTAAAATCCTTTTCTTTTTTTTTTTTTTTTTAAAGCTGTATAAGGATGTTATCTGTGTTCAGAGCAACTGATGAGAGATCACGGAAGTTCTGCAAAGGCTGCTGTAGTTCAGGGGATACTGCATGTTGAAATCGTTCAGGAAAAATGCTCCCTCTCCCCCAGTTTTGGTGCTTTTTTTTTTTGGTTTAAGAAAGTAAAGGATTTTTCATACACCTCCTTTTCCAAATTTTATAAAATATTAAATTTTATTACATAGGTTTATCAGTAGAAAGTAGGAGCAGTAAAACATCTTTCTGAGAAATAAAAATTTAGAATAAACTGAGGAAGGGGTTGGTTAAATAAGGTCAGTTTCTTTCAATCTCTGTCTGCTTGACTCTCCCTTTTATGGCCATCTAATTATATAAACAACAGGCTGCACAGATTTTTCTTTCCCTTCCTTCCTTCTTCCTTTCTTTCTCTCTTCTGCCTTTGTACTATACTTTTTGGTGAATAATTTTTTTTTTTCTATTTATTCTCTATCTGTGAACAAAGAGCATACCAACTATAACAGTTTTAAAAAGTGTAAAATAATTCACGGGGTTTTTTTCAATTTAAGGGAAGTATACACTGAAATATATTATCCCTTCTCCATATACAAAACAATATATGAGATAGTTGTTGTTAGAAAAAGTGTTTTTATCATAAATACTGTTTTATATAAAGGAAATTACTTTGTAATAGAAGATGAACAATAGTGAAATACAAAGAGTTAGTTATCAACAGGTCAAAACCAAGAAAATGTTGGATATCTTGCATGAATTCAGCATTACAGCCCTGATTGAGGCAGGCCACCCTCTAGTGGATTGAAGTGAGATGTGGTTCTCATTTCACACTTCTGCTTTGTTTGAAGAAAAGCTCACAGTCCTGTCTAATAATAGTATGAAAAAATTCTGAAGATTAACAAACAGTGTAAATGAATGTACTTTTTGCAACAGCAATAGCACCAGAATTCTATTAGAAAATGGTTACTATTTTATGAATACTATATATCATTTTGATTCACTTTGAGTCTGAGATCGTGGACTGCATTATTTTTGCTTTTATTCTGTAAGAAAATTATTTTACACTTCATAAAATCACTTAGTATGAAAAGTGAATTAAAGTAATGCCAACTTCTTGAATAAATTCCAGTTTGTTACAATTAATTAGGGCAAATTTTGCAAAACCAGACCTGTTTCACCCACTGGTGCTTACATTACTGTGGCTGTAATAAAGCAGGTTTTTTTCCTTCTGCCTCAAATTTTGGAATACCGCATTTAAACTAAGTAGAGGGAGCAACTTTTAAATTTTTTAAAGATGTCTGTTGTTCAGTTTTCATTCAGCTGAGTAGGACTGTCTTATGTATGAAATGATGGCAGTTAATTGACAGGCTGAAAATACATGAGCTACTCTAGGGTGAGAGGAAGGCCATGTGGCCCTTCCATTTTCTCCCATTCTCTTATTATGGTCATTACTTTTTTTTTTCTAGTGTGAATTAAAGAGATATAACAAAAACAGTTGGGGCCAACCCATCTTTGGTTACCTTTCAGGTCTTGCCTGGGGTTGGGACAGGGAACACCTCAGGCCAGAAAGATGTCACATCACCTTGCTGTAACCTCAAGGCTCATTGATGAAACCTTGTCTCTCCTTTGCTCCCACGAGGTGGCTCTTGGAGCCTCTAATAGTACTTAATGTTCACCACCATGAGCTGCAAATACAAACCATTCTAAACTTCCCAAAATGAACCTATGAGCCCTCCCTGCTGCACAACATAATGGCCCGTGTCTGACGGGACAGTGCTCAGGATGTGTTAAGGAAACACAACCCAAAGCCAGAAAAGTAAGACTTCTTGCCATGCTAGCCCCCACAGGAAAAATGGAAATCCTTCCTGATCCCAGCCGTGTGGTTAGTCACACCTATCCCAAACAAAATATGTAAACTTGTGCTACAGGGGTGGGATGGTGGGTGGAGTAAGAGAGAATAAGATTTCAAAAAGTTTGGGCAAAATTAAAAATAGGTAAATGTTCTGTTAAAGTCAACTTAATACTGGTATTTCTCTTCTCTCAACCAATGGGGAAACAGAAGATCTGGGGAAAAGGGAATATGAAGGGACTACCGTTGCCCTACATGAAAGCTTTCTTGGGTTTTGCCCCTAACCTCATGTACTTACTGTGGTTCATTCAAAATCTGTCTTTCTAGTTAACGTGAGAATCATGCAAAAACATATTCAATGATTTGACATGTGAAATTAAGATTATAGAAGTGCTTCATTTTGGTTGATTGGTATGGACTGTGTAATTAGAGGGCTAAATAATTAAATCAGCTAAAGTATACTTGCATAAAGAGAGTGAGTTCTTATGATAGACTATATATGCAATTAAAGTACCTCCTTGATAGGCATACATTTACATATTAGTTAAAATGTTATTATATCATAATAAAGTTCTGTTCCATAAAAAGTGAAATAATTGAATTTTTTTAATTTAGCTAATGCTAAAGAATAATTTTTTTCAAACTATCTGCAGGAGAAAAATATCTTTTATAACCAATACAATTATGATGATTAAGGTTCATTAAGTTATTTTCCTGCTGATTTCACTATGATGCTTGGTGGTTTTAAAATAGCAATGTAATCTATTTCACCAGAATTATATATATAGTTTATTAGGTTACAGGGTAGAAAAAACATATCTCAGACTGATAGAGAGATGGTGAAAGTAATGTAGGCTAACTCCAGGTATTTATTTAGCATGCATTTTCTCTGATTACTGGGTGCACATGAAAATAAACCAGTTAATTATTTGTTTGTAATGGACAATTAATATGATGCTTTAAAAAACTTAATTATTAAAATACAGTGGTTCTGTGCCTGCATTTTTCTCAAAATTGGAAGAGGATTTAAAAACTCCAGCCTTTTTTCATTACATAGAAAGGTGGAGCACCCTTGGGCTTTAATATCCTGTAGGTTTGTTGTGGTTCAGGGAGTTAATGGTGACCATTTCTAGTATTTTTAGGCTCTGATAACACAGCTGTGTTTAGAATGCAGCAAGTATAGTTAAAACCTGAAATAAATACCATGCAGTTAAATTAAATAACCCGTAAGTATTTGATTTAAATTCTAAGATGACAGACTTTATATCAGAAATCGGCAATTAAAAAATTCTTTCTAAGTGCATATCCATACAGATTATGTCGAAGTGTAAAAGAGCAGGCACTTTTTGAATAGCTTTATCGCCTATGTGCCCCTGTCTTGGTTTCTGAGGCACCATAACTATAAGGAAGAGGGATGAGTGGCAGCTCTTTGCACTTTCTTCTTGTAGCCCTTAGTGTAAAAAAAGAAAGGAGCTGGTGTTTGACAGATTAATTCTCACCAGTTCTGCAAAGCGTAGCCTTAGTGTATCTTCCATGTGAGGTGTGGGGAGGTACTGCTTTCTGAATGAAGGTCCAGAATTGCTCAGATTCAAGGAAAACTGTCTTCTGGCTTCATCAGTTATTAATTGACTTATTAATTATAGGCAGTTGTCATTGAATGATTTGGCTGGAAGAGAGAAAAAAGTGCCACCACTTTGTGTAACCCCATTCTTTCAGCATTTTCAGTGCAATGTCGTCAACCTGACACTGTCATGTGCATTTTTAGGTATTATGGCAAGTGACTATTGACGTTTTCCTAAGGGCTATGCTTCCATACAAACAAAGAATAACTTTTATTAATGTGTATCTCTCTGAAATGGAATAATTTTTTCAATGATAAGCAAAAGCAACATTTCTAGCTCTAGTTCTTTGTCTTTTTTGAAGATGAAAGGCTCGTTGCCAACAATGAGTTCAAGTTTCTAAATGCAGTTGTACATCATAATGGAAAGTGTTATGCTGAGATTACTTAACCTGCTACCAACTTTCTTTTTATCAGATCTCAGAGTTAGTGTTGATAGGATAGAGATAAAGCAGATGGAAACAAATGTAGGCCACGAACCTGGAAAGGATTTCACATAAGGAGAAGTTCACATCCACACAAAGCACCAGTTACTTCATTAAAAGCTATGTAGGTAGTAGGTGCTATGTGACTTAGCAAAATCTGAAACTGCGTAGTAAAAGGAGTTGTATAGTACAGGCAAATTCAGTCATGTGTGATGGGGATGAATGAAAGCAGTGGTGATGAGCTGATGCTTATCTTGGTGATCAAGAGGGTTTTGCTTATTCCAGCAAATTCGCCTGTTCGTGTAGCAGCTATGTTCTCTAAAACAGAAAGGACGAGATCCCAGGCAAGAGCTATAGTCTCTTTCCTCATTATAGGTCCCAGAGCTATAGTCAGCCTTCCAGAGTGGCCTGAAGTCTGAAAAATCTTGACGTGGTTTATACCTATTGGGTCTAACTCAGAGTGATAACCGAGTTCTTCCAGTTTTCATCCCTGACACTATTTTAATAGGCAAGAATCTGTGGCATACCAGCATCTGCTGAAGGCTGGAAATGAGTCACACATAGCAACCACAACCTCGCGATGCCGCGTGGGAAACTTAATGAAGACACAATAGTGAAAAGCGACTAGAGAATCCTTATGTGCAGCTGGATTAGGTAGAGGAAATATACAATCTTTAAAGAGGTTTTCAAGCTCAGTGTATGTATTTCAATTTAAAACTTATTTCATCTCAGTGTGTTTATGTCTGTGTTGTGGTGACATCTCAGTTTTTGTAACCTATAGTAATTGGATGTAATTTATTGGGATTTTCTCAATGGTAGAACTTTTAAGACTCAGATACCCTTGCTGATTTCAGAAGGATCTGCTTGTTGCTGATGGGACCCAGCATGCACATGGGATATACCTTTTAGTGTCATGACTCTTTGAGTTAATCTGTATCTGAGGTTGATGAAGAAAATGGTGGCAGTAATAATTTGTGATTTGTAATCCTGATTGTGACGTGTTATAATTCTTATGGGTGGTGGTAAATCTTGAACTTTCTGTCCTTATAGAGAGGACTTTCTCCATTTCTTTCCTTGTATCTGTTTTCCTTTCTATGGAGAATTACCCGAATTTTTATCTGAAACAGATTTAACATTTTTCTGTTAACACTGTGTGGTGTGGCAAATAGTACATGATCAGTGAAAGGGAACCTCCTTCCCCAACTAATTTAGCCACTTTCCCTGATAATGTCACATTTATTTTTTTAAGTATATATGGCAAGCCTCAGTGTGTTTCTCAAGGGCAGAACTTCAGCCTTGAATTTCTTACCTTTTTTTGATGAAGCTGAACAAAAACTATTTTGTAACATTTTATTGTGGTTTAATATTAAAAAAATGGATGGACAACAATAGTAATTCTAGATTATTTGCTTCTTGTAACTATTTGCAAAAGTCATGTTGCCAATTTAGAAAACAGAGTACAAGCAGAGTCACTAAGCTAAATATTAGAACTGGAATGTCATTTTGCTTTTGGTTACTTTTACTCTGAGATTAAGAGAAGTGCCACAGTAATTTTTGCCATGCCATCAATAGCATTCTCAAACTGTGGTCATGGGTAATTGTTATGAAGCTATCTTAGTGGTGACAAGGAACAGCACGGATTTGTGCAGCATCTGTTCAGAATATGGTTACCTAATGATAGTTTAAATCAAATATACTAAGCTATTGGAGTGTAATGGGTAACAAAGTGAAGTTCTTAGTAGTTTAGTTACACAATTTCATTTTTTTCAACTTGCAGATCTAGAAAATTAATTAAAAGGTCACTGGAACATGCAACATCCTGATTAAAAACCAAAGTATTTAATTAGGAATGCAGTGACTTTTTCCCCTCTCCTCTGTAATTTGACTGCCAAAAACTGTGGGTGCACATTAGGTATTTTTCTTTAAATGTGAAGTTATCTTTACATTAATAAGTTGGGGGCAGAAAGGATCATGTACATAATGACTTACTGGAGGAGGAGCTGTTTCAGAGGCTTTCACATAGTTCCCATTACTAAGGAAACCACTTATTTTGTCTGTGCATGTTTTGAATAGATCTCTCATTTGAAGTCTGGTGCTCAAACACTGAGGACTGCATTATAGCGCTGAGAAAGAGGCAAAGGAAACAAAAGAGGCTTAAAGCCACCACATCTTTAAGGAATACAGTCTAAGAGTATTGTATTACATGCTTATAAAAGTGTGCACATTTGTTTTTATTTTAGGAATGTGTGTGTATATATATATATACACATACACATTTTGATTTGTTCCTACTAAAACAGAAATGACAATATTAATAAGTAAACCAGGGAAAGCAGATGTTATTTTGTTCTGCACTTTGCATACCTCTATTGTAAGGACACTTGAGAAATCTGGTGTACCATTTAGCTAGTATCAAATATGAGTTCTGGTTTTCATTAGCTGAAATGAAGTGTGGTATTAGACTGAAGTAGAAAGAAGTGCCTATCCAATGATAATGGCTAAAACAAGGCTATGAGTTGACCAAACCTTTGCTTGGAAAGTGAGTCTGTTTTGGCAAAATTCCTTGCTTAAGTTTAAGACATGACTGCAAATACAGACCCAAACCTACTTACGTTATATTGGGGCCAGCACATTTTCCCCACATTAATAGCACATGTATTCTGTGCTGAACAAACACTTATATTAACAACTGAATTAAACCCCCCTCTATTAGCAATTGTGTATGGTCAACTGATATGCTCAGAAACAAAAAATTGCCTTAGTAGAGCCAGGCAAATATGGTATTTGTTTTTAGTGTAAGTGTTTAAATAACTTGGAATTGAATCCTTAGAGATCAGAATTGTTCACAAATAAGCTGGAAGTGTCAGAGAGATGTAGAAATCATAGAATCATAGAATTGTTTAGGTTGGAAAAAACCTTTAAGATCACTGAGTCCAACCATTAACCTAACACTGCCAAGTCCATCACTAAACCATGTCCCTAAGAACCACATCTACACATCTTTTCAATACCTCCAGGGATGGTGACTCAACCACCTTCCCTGGGCAGCCTGTTCCAATGCTTGATAACCCTTTCAGTGAAGAAATTTTTCCCAATATCCAGTCTGAACCTCCCCTGGTGCAACTTGAGGCCATTTCCTCTTGTCCTATCACTTGTTACTTGTGAGAAGAGACCAACCCTCACCTCGCTACAACCTCCTGTCAGGTAGCTGTAGAGAGCGATAAGGTCTCCCCTCAGCCTCCTTTTCTCCAGCCTAAACAACCCCAGCCCCCTCGGCTGCTCCTCATAAGACTTGTGCTCCAGACCCTTCACCAGCTTCCTTGACCTTCTCTGGACCCGCTCCAGCACCTCAATGTCTTTCTTGTAGTGAAGAGCCCCAAACGGGACACAGTACTTGAGGTGAGGCCTCACCAGTGCAGAGTACATGGGGACGATCGCTTCCCTAGTCCTACTCACCACGCTATTCCTGATAC
>VYZM01002210.1:46962-87950 GCA_013398915.1 Dromas ardeola | reverse complement strand
ATACTCAGCCAGCTGTCGACCAACACCCCCAGGTCCTTTTCCGCCAGGCAGCTTTGCAGCCGCTCTTCCCCAGGCCTGTAGCGCTGCATGGGGTTGTTGTGACCCAAGTGCAGGACCTGGCCTTTGGCCTTGTTGAACCTCATGCCTTTGGCCTCGGTCCATCGATCCAGCCTGTCCAGATCCCTACGTAGAGCCTTCCTACCCTCAAGTAGATCAACGCTCCTGCCCAACTTGGTGTTGTCTGCAAACTTACTGAGGGTGTGCTTGATCCCCTCATCCAGATCATTGATAAAGACATTAAACAGAACTGGTCCCAAAACTGAGCCCTGGGGAACACCACTTGTGGCTGGCCACCAACGGGGTTTACCTCCGTTCACCACAACTCTTTGGGCCCAGCCATCCAGCCAGATTGCCAGAGAGCTGTAGGGAAATTAAGCATGTGGCCAGTAAGTGTTCTTCTTCAGCAAGTACAATATATAAATTAGTTTATCGGTTTTTCTGTCAAACAGGATATAAAAACAAAGACAAAGACGGGAATTCCCATTTTTAGGGCCTACTATCCCCATGACTCTGTTGGGTCATGTGACAACAAAACCAGTACTTTGAAAATAGAAGTGTAGTCTATATTTTGTGTGTGTTTGAATGCCAATTTATTTTGAAATGAGGAGCTTTAAATCTTCAGCAATTGATATCTGTCTGATCAATAATTATTCTTAATATATGTTGCATAGTTCATGTGCCATTTTGGGTGATAAGAGATTACTTTTAAAGCTAATATGCTTCAAAGGGGGTTGTGTGTGTGTTTGTGTGCACAATTAATAAGCAGCCAATCCCATATAGATTTTCTTCTTTAACTCCTTGACTGTTAAATGAGAGGGAGAAAGACAGCTGTGGTAAAGCTGACATGTCCTTGGCTTGACTTAGTTGAATACCTTTGGTTGAAATAAAATAAATGTATTTAGATTACATAGAGATATCAGAACTCATTTGTCTCAGCTAAGAAATATCAATTTTTAATATTCGAGAGTATTTGTGTTGTTTCAATCCTGTACTAGTTCTGTTTGCTTTCCACTCTTATTGCAAGGATTCACAACATGTCTCAAGGTACACTAAAAGCATTGCTATTCATTATCCTTAAAGTTATGCTTGCACCAAGAAATAAGATCTTCAGTGTTTGGTAATGCTGACAATTTCCTTTATGGTGTGACTGGTACGGTTCCAAAAGAGTCCATTCAGCCTCTGACTCCCACTAGTATTATCACAAAAGAGATTAAATCAATATTTTGTTATAAAATAACTGGGATAGGTACTCTCAGAAAAAGCTAACATCTGTTTCGATACAAGAGTGTCAGTTTACCTGGTGAGGACCAGGACCATTTGATACTGCGAGACAATTAAGAGTCAGTAATTGAATTTGCAATTCCTGTTACCAGAGAAGAGGAACCAGCATTTTTTAATAACTTAATTTAAATGTTTGGGTAAAAATATAATAGGAAATGAAGTAGATAACATAAATAATAGTTTAGTGCCAAGTAAATTTTATGATGACATCACTGTGAGGAGGAAGCAAAGGACAGGGAGAACAGGAGAAGGAGGGAGGTTTTCCCACGATAAGCAGCTCAGAGGAAAATAGGAATATCATTCAGAAAGGCTGTTTGAACTTTAATAATAGAAATGGGATTACACTCAAGTAGTCTACAAAGAAAGGTCATTTGGAGCCAATAACATGCAATTCTGCTGTAAGTTGTGGGCTTATTACTTAGAAATAACTGAGGAGGAGAACATATCTCTGTATTACTGGTCCATCAAGAAGTGTGAGGTGACCGCATGTCACAGCTGTGAAAAAAAGCAAATATAGTCCTACGATGCACCAGGAAAGTTATTCCAGTAGCAGTAAGCAATTAGTAGCACTTTGGACGCTTCATTTGGAATAATTCATTCACTTGTGGTTTTGTGCTTGAAGAAGAATGTGAACTCAAACTGAAACATATGCAATTAATGACACGCAGAGCCCACATTACAGAGGGGTTTATAAAACCTTGCCCTGTATAGTTCAGGAGAGTCAGGGATAAAATAAGATTCCTGCTGGTAAATACATCCTGCTGGTACACAATGAGGTACAGCTAGCAGAAGAACAAAATGTGTGAGTGACTGTGATTAAATTAAAGTCTGGAAATGAGAAAAAAAAATTTTTTTTCTTCTTGTTTGAGTCATCACATTCTGGGACAAGTTTCCAGTGGAAATACTTTGGGTAGAAAACCAAAACCAAGAGCAAAGGTGATTTCCACTTCTCTAGATAGTTCTGGAAACAGTAATACGCTTGATAATATTTTCTAAAACAAATTGTCATCCAAAGGCCTGAGATTTTAGCCAAAGTTTTGTTCCCATCTGTGACTTTGATCACTAAATAGAAACCTCACCCTGTTGTTCAGGTAATGTTTTCAGTATCTTCTGCTGGGATTTTCTTGGTGACTGTGACAAATAATCTAAGTTCAGCTACAAGGAAGTCACAAAAAGCCTTATATGCATAAAAAATGCATATAAGCCTCCCTATCATCTTGCATGCAAAATCCAAATGCCCCAAAATTGCCTAACTTTTTTTAGTGTGATCTTTTAACACACTTAATTTTGCTGACATCTACTTTTTCTGTGAGTAGCTGTGAGAAATAGCTGTAATAAATCCACTTTTTAGATACATCTGTATTTCTTCCTTGGGCCTTAGATTGAATTTTTCTTTAGCTAATAGGCCACCTGTATGTTCAGCCATCTCCTGAACTGGCTTTAATAGGCAGGTACATTAACTCATTTCATATTTTCCTTTAGAGAGATATTCATCAAGGTAACAAACTTGATGATGGAAGAGCATATTTTTCTCATTACTGCTAATTCGAATGTTATGCCAAATAGGCTTTCAGGAACCGGAACACAGATAGTTACGGCCTTAATTAAATGGTAATAACATTCAAACTGGAAACCCAACCAGTTAAAATGCGTGGGTTGAAGAGGGAGAAATCAAACTGCTGATTCATTCTTATATTTTCCTAACTGTACTCTCAGGCCACATATTTTTATCATGGCTGCTGTTATGTCAAATGGAGAATATTGAACTGAACATAAAGGAGACTCAATATTGCCATTTACAAATGTGCCTCAAGAGTAACCTAAACGGTGAATAATTTGGTATGTCAGGCAGGAGCACTAACTTTTGACCAGGAGAGAACATTCTAGTGATTCCATTAATTCCACGAACCCCTCCTGAGACCGTCCCGGTCCTGGGTGTGAGTGCAGCTACTTTTGGAGAGAAGCCAAACTCTTCATTGCTGCCAACGCTGCATTTCAAAGCTTTTAATTGAGTATGCCTAACTGAGCTAGCTACAAATTTCCTTAGGCTTTGAATCTCACTTTCCACTGCTTCATCTTCCCTGTGCCCAGTCTTTCCCTCCTCTTTGTGGCTGTGCAAAGAACACGTAATTGCTTTCTCCCACTTCTCTCCTAATTTTGAAAAAAAAACAAAACAAAACAAAAAAAAAACCAGTTCCCCTTTCTTTTCTCTGAAATCTTCCCCGCTGACCACTCAGGTCTTTGCCCTTGCTAGCTTCTGTCCAGAGGGATGGAGACTTCAGTCCTTTGCGTCCTCTTCAAGGTATCTTATGCATCAATCACTTTCAGGGATGTCAGAGGGAGGGCTGGCCCTCACTGCTTGTGTGGGATCTATTTCTTCTTTTGGCTGTTGCAGAAAGACTCCTGTATTCTTGGTTTAAAGACCCCTCTGAAGTGGTCTGCTTTAGTAAGGCTCAACACGTGGCCAGTCTGACGCAGGACACAGCTGTCAGCCCAAGACCTGCTTCATAGACTCTGCTTATATAGATTTCCCTTCTTTCCATACAGAATGTGCATGAGGCAGGTAGGGGACACACTTATGGATGGGATAAGTGCTGCCTGATCAACATCTGCCTCCGCCATTGAAATGCTCCTGGAGTCAGCTGCTGCAACCTTATTTCTCAGTTTAAAATGTAGGAAGGTGAAATCATGGGTGCAGTCCATTTTTCTTCTTTTTGGTGGAAGGGAGGGGCAGAAAGAGATGCAGGAAGGCCTATATTTCACGGGTAAATGCTTTAAAAGCTTCTAAGGCAAATAAATTGAAAGGTCAGTATTCTGGCTTGGATGAACTGGTGAGAGAAGCTTTTACTTGGCATATGCCAGTATGACCTTTTCCTTGCCCATGATCAGCACAAGTGTACTCCAGGGGTTCTAGGGTGTTGATGGCACCAAATATCCAGTGTCTCTCTATGCAAATTTTCATACTGCTCTGCCTTGAATTAATTTTAGCTCTATAAAGCTTGAAGATCTATGTTCAGAATTTACTAAAACCCATTTAAATATTTATTTATAAATTAGGCTGACATCTGCAGTATATTTATGGTCAACACCTATTTCCGTGTTTTAAATAAATGCTCTGCAGTTTGCCTTTTTTTTTTTTAAAGTGAGTCTAAAATTTTATGATCTTGGCTAAGGAGAAGTACAATATGAATTATTATCCTTATTCTTTACAGTTTTTATGGTTCTTCTGAGTCAACCTAAATGACAATGGCTTTTCAGTGCATATCCAAATAATAACAAGTTAAGCCTCTTTTTTTTTTTTTCTTAACACACAAATCACTAAAGAGTTAAGATGTGCTAATTAACTGGCTTTGACACAAAGCAACAGGCAGGGTCCAAAAAGGTCCAGAATTTAAAACCAAATGTCCCAACACGCGAGCTGTCTCTTGCACAGGTTTGTAACTGTGAATTACTAGCTTTGCCTGTATTAGTTTGAGCATAAATGTGTCACAACCTTTAAATAGTGTGATTAATCAACCCTTTCAGAAGAGCTCCAGTATTAGAGAGCTCTATAATACATGGCAAATCTTTTTGTTCTGAGAACCATACTTCCATTATTTTACCTGTGTGTAAATCCTGTGAATATTAAAATCTTCGTAGGCTTTTTAAAGGGTTTAAAGAAAGAGAGAAACTGCTTTCAAACAATGAAAGGCTATAGGTCTTTATTTTTGAAAGCATTCAATAGGCTCTATAAGCACATACCTCACCTTTAATACCACATAATTCCGTATTTCGGTAGTTCAGTGGGATAATGCACTGGCTCTCTAAAGAGCTTGTGGAAATGAAACGTTTAGCAACAGCAACATGGGGCTTATTTGGTAGCTAATTTGCAGTAATTTATTGATAACATCTCAAGGAAGCATGGAATCATTTTCACTTTTCTTGACAAGTCATTCCCAAACATACTTGTAGGGAATGAGATATATGTTGTAATAAAATGCTTTACATTATGGGGTTTAGAATTAAAGTTTTATAAAGAGAAATTTACTACTGGTTTTCTTGAAGCCACGGAAAATGTGAAATGGTGGCATTCATGGTAGCGATTACTGCATGTGCCATGGTGACTTTTCCAAGGCCTGTTGTAAACTCTACTTTTGTGCACTTGGAAAGAAAATTACCCATAAGCTAAAATAAGTAATAGCGAGCAACATATATAAGTGAAAACCCAGGTACAGGGTTGGTTTTGTTGGTAAGGGTTTTGTGAGTTACTGATTTCAGCGTAATCAGAATTTCACATCTTGGTTTTAGAAATATTAGTACAAAGCTATTACAGAAACATGAAGAATGGAAGGAAATTATTTTTGAGATACGCAGCTCAGTAACAGTCAATTTACTGTGTATGTTCCTGGGTGGAATTAGCCGTAATGCTTTTTTTGCATCCCCCTCTGTCCTGCTTTTTGTGTGTGTGTGCATGCATGTGTGTGCACGCATATGCATTTCTAGTGAATTTGGCTTTAGATAACACAAGTGTATCTGCAGATGGAGTGATCCCATCTTCCTTCTGCTTTTAGCGTGTATTGGACAAAAGACAGTAGATGAACCTTTGGCCTGACTCTAATTTCAAATTCTTTTGCCATCTGCATTTATTCCACCTGAAGAATTTAGTTCCTTTTGGCTAAGATATACTGCTATTTACAGTTTCCTGCTTCCACGGTGTACCTTGTTATCACACGATCTTCTTTCCAGTGACTTGGGAACTTGAGTCAGATACTATGCTTTGTTAGTCATCCTCACACTTCTATATACATGTATGTAAACAAATTTTATGTATCTTATATATATATATATATATATATAAATGAATATAAGTAAATTGTAGATGTATGCATATTAAAGTATGTCTTCATTCCCCAAAAAGCAGGTCTCTAAGTTAGTTCCAAGCAGTGGTAAATGCATACAGCAGCAATACAACACCATGTGTAAGTACAATCTTACATCCAAAAAATGTTTTTGAAAACACTTAATTTGCCTAATTCTAATTGACTTGAAAGGAAGACCATACTGATCCAGCAGTACGGCTCTGAGTTTCAAACATGGCTCTCTACATTGTATAGGGTGCTTTTGAATTAAGCTCCAATGTGATATGAACTTCTTTTTCCTTGGCATATCAACTCTCGGATTTTCCAGATGTTTCATGTTGTCGTTCACTTATCAGATTATGAAAAGAGCCATTGGCTTAATGGCCAAAAGAAAGAAAATTATATTGTTTTGCATGATGAATGATTGTTTATCTTGATTCTGAAACTTTTAATTTTAAAAATTGGCTGATTAAACACTTGCTTTGAGTTTAGGATTTCAGTCCATCAGAAGTGCTGCTTGCATGGTCGGTTAATAATATTTTCAGATTTGTTTTTAAATATATTATAGAACAAAAGACACTATGCCACGAGTAGAGCACAAATATGCCACCTTTGCACAAAACCAAGTAGCTTAAGTATCAGGCTTATGACCATTAGCATCAGCCTGCTCATGTATTTAAAATCCATGTTTATTTCATGTAGGTTTTTTTTTATAAACTTCGCCCTGTTTATAACATATCTCTTCAAGCAGTTACAGGTTTTTTCCTTTTATTTTGTGAATTTTCTTTCGAAATACAAAATTCCTTTTGAAGGAATTTATTTGGGGCAGATATGTTCTAGCTGTCTTTCCATTTCTAACCTTTTACATCAGAACACTGAGATGCTTTATTCAGTATGGTAAAAAGCCTATTCTTCAGACTTGGAAGAATTATTGAAAAAGGGTGATTTGGGGTAATGTTCTTTGCCAATCAGGTCAGTTAAACCTTTCTGTAATTTTTAGTGCAGTGAAGAAAAATCTGCCTTCACCTAATGTAGACAGTTTTGAAACCATCCTCGTTTCATTTATGTTTCTTATTGCACTTCATTCCCTTTTTGTGTCTTTTCTGTTTTGTTCATCTGGTTGAAACATAGTCATATTTTTTAATATGCATAACAAAATTTTGTCCAAACAATTCAACAAATGTGGCTAAACATATGGAGAAAATGTTATTTCCAGTACTATTCTGAAGATTTCTTACAATGCACATTGCTTTGCTCCGAAGAGATTTACATAACTTATCTCCCTAGCTCTCTTTGTTGCTTTATACCTTATGCATAAAAAGTAAATGTTACATGCCGAGCCAAGAATATACTGAAGGTCTAATGAATGTCTTGTTAAACTAATACAGTTAAAAGTGAGAGACACAAAGTACGACTACAGGGCAGTGTATTCAGGTTGCTTGTATACTGTTGTGTATTGTATGCTGATGGATAGTACACAGCATTTTTAAGCAGATAAAGTCAATATTTTATGTAAAATTGCAATATTTTATAATGATGAAATAGTCACTGCATATCATATATTTAATTCACGATATATTTTTATTTCTAATCCTAGAAGTGCCTTATGGTTAACATGTCAACATGTAACCTACAGCACTAGTTTTAGTGCTATATTTTTGATGCCTTAAAAATTGACTTTGTAGAAAGATTTAATTTACATTGAAATAATACATTGTAATGAAATATTCCAAGGGGTAAGTTGCATACTAATGTCTGAATTATTTACAAAATGTGAAAAAGCTAGTAAAAAATGGCAAGATGGAGAAAGGCAACAAAATTATGTAATATGTTTTCTAGCTGATGCTAGACTTTATTCCATGAGTTATTTCTTAAGTGAATAAAATGATTTTGTTTATTTTCATAAAACAATTAAGTAACCATGAGCAGAAAGCACTTCAGAATAGAACAGAAAAGTTGCAGTACTTAACTGCAAAACATTAGCAAAAAATTAAATTCTAAATTAGCAAAAGCACTGAAAATATTTTAAATTGCAATAGAACAACACTTTCATTGGCAAAACTTCCCTTGATTGCTATTTGCACAATTGCCTGCAACAGCGAATGTAGTACATGTGCTCCACAAAGATAGAATGCTGCCATTAAAATAGAAATAAAAATATATATTTATATAAGGATGTTAGGTGTCTCAGGAGGAGATAAATTTATTAAGTTTTAATCCTGGAATCAATTTCACAGATTCACAACAATACTTTGCATGTAACAGAAGACTTGGTTAAGAGCACAAAAATTGCATCTGCCAGGTTGACTAAACTTTGTTACTTCCAGAAGTTCCGTGCCTTACCTTCCCCCTTATTACTGTTGTATCTGTCATCTGCTCCTGTATTCATATTTGGCACATATTGTCTCTGCTTGTCATTTCTTCCAAATAGAGAAAATTTATGTGCAGGCGAAGGATATGTTTTGGTATTTCTAATACTTATTTTGAAAAGAGAAGTTAGTTGTAGCTACTCTTCTTTGCGTGTTTCTAAGTTTTGAAGAAGTGCCGATTGGAGTGGAGTTTGCAAGGTGTACAAATTCTGGCCTTTAAGAAAACACCTCACTTCTTTAAATAACTTTTTCTATATGGCCAAAAGGTTAATTGTGTCAGAACCTTTTCTCCATTCTCAAGTCAGGCAATATCTGTGGGACGTTTTCTCAGCTGCTACCCTGGAGATAAACATAGAGGTTTTTTCACAGTTTTTCTCACTTTACTGCCTTTTGCTCTCATTAAAGTTTCATGACTTTTTAAAACAGAAGTTTGTCTTTATACAAATAAGTAATTAAGTCATAAGTATTTGGACAAGACACCTTATTTAATGATATATTTCTCTCTCAGAATGTAGAGTGTATGCCTATACTCTACATTCTGGTGTACGACAAGATGGTGATATATGACAAGATGGTGAATGTCTATTTCAGTGCTGCAGGGTGGTGTCCCAGTATATTTCTTCTCTTTTGGACTTCTAAAGAAAAGGCATAGTTTTCCCCAAACTTTACTAATTGTCTCACTGGGCAATCAAAATTACCAAGAGCGCACATTGTGGAATCTGAGTTAATGAGTTAAAATCTTTCCAATTTAGAAATACCTTTCAAACACTTAAATTGGCATATTGTTTTTAACACTGAGTAGCATTCCAGTTGGTTTACAGTCAGCAACTCAAATACATTTTTTAGTCATGCGTTATTAATGCAACTAATTATTAGTTTGTATTAAAAATCTATAGACAAAACAGCTGAAAAGGAGAAGCGGTGCAAAAGAAAAGAGCTGTGTGGTTCTGCCTTCACGCCTGTCTCCTTGCTGGGTGTTCCCGTCACACAGCAGACATGAATTCAGTCACTCAGTGTGTTTCAGGCAGTTGTTTGCTCCGAGGTGGGTGCGAGCAACTCACAAAGGGGATGAACGATGCCCAGAGTAGGAGTGCATGGCTGGGAGCAGGGAAGAGGAACAGTAATAGTAGAGGAAGGGACAAGGAGAAAAAGATCTGGTCCTCTGAGAGCAGCAAGCTCTTGCTAGTCTGGTACTGGGCTGTAAAACGACCTTTGCAGATTAACCTGCTGGCTGCAGTCGTTCCAGCCTTCTGTCATCAGCAAATGCATTCCCCAGCCCCTCTGTGGGCTCTCCTCCTCCTCTGCCCCTTTACTCAGCCCTATCAGTGTGATGATATTTGGTACTGGTGAATGGCGGTCTACTTTCTTAGCACCCTGAATCAATGCAATGAGTGATGGATCCAACAAGTGCTGGAGCCAGGAAAAGGTAAAGGCTAATAGCGATCGTGGCAATCATCTGTTAGACAGGCTGAGGCTAGTAAAGAACAACAGGGTAATGCCTCCAGAGCAGGCTAATGTGTCTGCAGATTACATCACTCTTGAAAGAAGCACATTCTCCTTTCCTGGGCTTGTTTTCATTCTGATACTGACTGTCAGTAGAACTTGTATGACAAACTGGATAGGGGAGCCGATATGGCTGAAAAAAAAAAAAAATAGTCGTGTTTCCCCCTCTTGGATTAGTTTAATTCAGATCAGGGCTACTGCTGAAAGAAATTCATATTGAACCATGGCTTAACTTGAAGACAACTGGAAATATTTCTGAGTATAAAAATAAAGGCTGGAAAACTGGCTGATAGAAGAAGATGGGAAAATCAGATCAGGAAAGTCAGAGAAGCAAGGGTGAGTGAAACAAAATTGTAGTACAAAGTCTAATTAGGAACTAATAAGATTTTTCTGTTATAAGCTGGGAGTTATAATTGAAAGTGTCAGAGGAAGAGAGAGATCTAGCTTTATTAGTCTCAGGGTGACTAAAGCCACAAATGTGACACGGCACTGGAAAAAGACAAGTGTAGAGCTATATCAGGATGTATTACAGGATTTTTAGGAGTGAAAAGAAAATACTAAAGGCAATGTACATGGTACTAGCGGAATCTCATCTGGAATTCTGTTTGTAGTTTTGGTCACTTACGATCGAAACATGAATTCTAAAAGGAAGAGGTGCAAGATGGGTTGCTAAAGCTGCGGAAGCAGAGACTCTGGCTTACACAGGTGTTATAAAACCTTCTCGTTATTTATCCGTGCATAGTAAAGTGAGAACGTCTGTTTAAGCTGTAGAACAATGTTAGCAGAAGAACAAATGTGTATATTCTGGCAGTGATGATTTTGTAGAAATGAGAGACAATAACCATCTGGGAGTGAGATTCTAGATTAGTCAGTAAATGTGCTGGGTTGGTTCTTTGTCCTAGTAATAGGGAGTAACTTGACCATTTTGTCACACGGAATATATAAAATACATAATTACAAAAGCTGGAATCTAGACTTAGAAATCAAAAGACTCTTTATAAATTAAAACTGTTTAATCTTTTTCCCTCCCCAGTACCAGGAATGCTGGAGGGTAGAGGTAAAGTGGGAGGAACTAGGAACATGTCTCTTTCATTAAAGGAAAGCAATTGGTTATACTTCTTCTAATCATTATATTTAGAGAGACTGAGGTTTATTTCCGAAGTCACGAAACACAGATTTTCTGAGTGAAAGTTGTGTATTGCAGTAATTCCTCTCTTAAGCCTTCAAAGTGCAAAAAGTCAGGCTATATGAGAGTATGCATAATGAGAAATGTGGTCTTCTTTAAGGGCTGTAAACAAATAAAAAGATTCAATTTTTTCAGTAGCTCATAGCATCTATACAACTGATATGATAAACAATATATCTGTTTTCAATTAATAATTAAGTTGCACTAAAAAAATAGATCGAAATGCATGTTTCCTTCGATATCTTCTGCTTTTTTGAATTGATTACACCTCTACACACAAAAATGTCTTTTCTGTGGTTTATTACAGAATATTTTTGCATTGGTGATAGAGATGTTGGCATTTTTCTGTTAGAAGAAAGATGAGATAGTGGTGACCACTGAGCAGCTTCCTCCCTAAGATAGGTATGCGGACTGTTGCTTTGAGAGAAGAGACCAGCATAAAGAACATATATATGAAATACATAAATTCCTCTAAAAAAATCCTCAAAAAGGCAAAGATGCCTTTGCATGGTTTTCTGCATTTCAAAGTTTCCACCAAACCATAGATGCTACAGTAGGTTTTCTTTATAACAAAAATACGCTGCTCACATTCATGTTTATAAATATACACTCATTCCAATGTGCATCATTGTGTCTTCATCAGTCCAGCCTTGCAGAGAACAGTCTGTACCAAGTTAGTTCATAGTCACCTTCAGGTGGGACTGTCAATGCATGTGAAACTCAAGAATTCCTATAGTCTCTAAGTACGTCCTGTTCTTTTTTCTCTTAAATGATGGAGAAGTTGAATGCATCAGTTCTCTAAGCACTCAGTATTTGAACGTTTTTGTGCACAAAAAGGAATAATGCATGTTTTTGTCCGGCCCTAACTCCACAAAGCACTTAGGCTCAATTCAAGAAAGTATTCCTAGCCAAGAGAGCCTTTTAGCACATGCTTAAATGCTTTGCTGAAGCATGGCCAGTTAGAGCAGATTGCCAACATTTTGTGTCATGAGCAATTGTCTACTCTTACTTACATTCATCTACCTTCACTGCAGTTGATAGGTTTGCTTAATGCAGTTACTGCTGCAAATCTAGCATGCAGTTAGGAGTCTTTTACAAAGCAGCTCCTTTAACTCATAAGCTGTTTAGACCACTACATGCTTTCTCTGTTTAGTTCCGGGGCCCCAGTCCTCATTTTGGACTTCCATATTTACATACTAATAGTAATCTAGCTAGTACTTTAAAATATATTTAAAATGTGTAGGTATAATGTGGCTGGGTGACCAAGGCTGTTTGATTTTTTTTTCCCCTTGCTGCAGCGCATTTAAATTTGTAAAATTAATATTTTATTAGAGCTGTCTTTCTGTTTTTAAAATATATTTTGTGCAGTGAATTTAGTTGATGATGAGCATTAGTTTATGATAGACATTCAAAACCTTTGAGCTAATTGTTTAATTAAACATCAATGCTGGCCAATATTGTGTCTCTGGAGGTTAGAGAGAGAGGTGGGTCCATTCCAGAGCGAGGTCTGACTCACAATTCCATAGCGGGAATGAAAGATAATATTGACTATAATGTTTGTGTATCATATAATGAACCCTTTGCATGCATTTTAAGGGTTTGTTTATGAGCACAGACATGCAAATATAACTCTCTGTGGATGGGGACTTAAGGCCTGGTCTTGGGAAAAATTTGATCTGAATAATATTTGTGTAGTGTTCATCCTTTGTTTTGTTAAGTGTTGTCAGTGCTGGGCCTGTCACTATTGGTTCTTAAAGAGATTTTAGTTCATTAGATAAAAAGCTGAAGCTATATTATGCCAAAAATGCAGATCAATTAGTAGTTTGTTAATAATAATTTGTTTTAATTCTCTTTGTCACTTGTGAACATTCTCTTGCTTGTTTCTCTTAACAAAATAATATTATACTAGAATAAGTGAAAAAGTGAGTGTTCACAATAGTATGGATTTCTTTCCTAAATTTTCTAACTGTGGTCACAAATGTTGTACGATATGTAAGCAGCATTTAATTCTAACTGCAGTGTTCTCATTAACATTAGGTAAGGAATAAAGATAATTGTATTAATTTCAAGACAATCTAATAGATATGGACTTGACTAGGACATGTGGGTTCAGTCTCTTGACGGCAGACTTTCGATGTGGTCTCCTTCCTTTTCCTTTAGTCCTCATCTGTTGAAGCACTGTGGATATAAGCTTATTGACTGTGATGTGCCAGAAATCATAACACTAACAATAAAAATAATTGAATTTTGTTTTTATTTGTCAGAAACAGTCCACAAACCCAATCTACATGTTTGAGAGTCAAAAAGTTGGACTCATGCAGGAGCCACAATTTATGTTTATTACATGTCAGTCTTCAGAGCTACTTACTACTGTAAGTCTCTTTTCCTCGTTCATTTTTTCATTCCCAGACACTCACACAGTTTTCCATGATGCTGCTGATGCAGTCCTGGGCCTTCCTTGTATCAATATTTCCTAGCATAGGGTCTTCTAATTTTACTCATCTTTCTTCTTCTAATGTTACTATTACTCTTCAGATTGAGGACTTTTCATTCTCAGTCTCCTGTAAAACACCAGGAAGGCCCTTTTGGCCGTCACATCAACCCATTTACTTTATTCCATAAATTCATCTGGTACTTTGCTCGTGATACATTTCCATAAAGTGTTCTGCTAGTACTGATCACCCCTATCAGAACAAGTAAAACCCCAATGATTTGGCTCATCCTTAAGTGTTACACTCTGTCAAATAATTCTGTTATGTGTATGTGAGAAAGCAATATTCTAATAGAAATAAAAGCTGAAGCTCTCAGCTTGTGTCATAATAGCTGCCTATTTTATTGGAAGTGAAGTTCGATTTAGCTTCAGGAATGCTGGCCTATATATCTTTGCCCAGCGGTGTGAGAAAAGGGTCTCAAATGAATACTAAATTTTTTGTAGAATATCTGCACAACTTACACATGTAAAATTTTATAGTGATGTTTTCATTAGTTGTCTTTCTTTTGAAAGTAAAACTACGGGAAATTGCTTGTGACTGGGGTGACATCATGAATTAGAAAGGACATGAATTTAATCTCTCACAGAGGCAGCTGTGTCTGGTATTTTAATATGGTTTTGGAGAGAAACAAAGGAAGGCTAATTAATGTGTTTATGTAAATTCTTCAGATTACAGTGTTTAGCCACAGTCAGTTCTTCTTTACCATGGAAGGAAATGATGGTTGTCCTGTCCATGTCTGTTGCAGTGATTTAGGGCCTACCCAAACAAATAATTAAAAAACTGTGAATGCTCTGGTTGCTAAAGACAAAAGCAATTAAACAACAGGCTGATGAGAAGAAGCTTCTGACAAAATGATTTTATACTAAACGAAGAAATATTTCAGTTCAGATGGTGCTAAGTAATTGAATTGCAAAACACTGTGCCACATTACCATGACTGTAAAACAATAAAGATTGTTCTGTGGTAACTGAAAAAAATTCTCAACGTTGATAACACTGGCAAATACAGATGTACCACTGAGAAGCATCCTTTGCTTTATGGGAGTGATGAAAAGCCCTCTGTACTTGTTTAAAGTCCTACTTGTCCTACTATTTCAATTTTTTATTTCCAGCAGTGGTAGTAACAGAGGCTGAGCCATTGGCAATAAGGCTTAAATGACCACCTGCATTATTGCTACCACGCTCAGCAGACTTACAGCATTAGTCACATATCTTTATGCACACCACAAGATGTGTAAGCTATTGTTTATGTCTTAATCAATTTGGACCTTTAAATTTTTAATCTGTAACATAGAAATAATCTTTTCTTTCAGTTTTATTTCTCTGCAAATTGGTTTCTAAGATGTGCATAATTTTAAGCATTCCTAATTCTATTATTACTGGTCTAGCTTTTGTTAAAATCAATGCTAAATGAATTGTCACAAACAATCATAATTTTATAGAGGAAGGAAAAAATGAAATATCAACAATGTAGTTCTAAGGTTCGCCTTTCACAAAGATTCAAAAGGAAAAACCAGGCCACAGAAACTCTGTAGAAACCAAGCAAACTCTCTAAAGAACTAAGTTTTGCAAAGGTGATAGTAGAAATTAGATTATGGATTTCTTAAGACAAATATTTATACCATAAAAATAATTGCATGAAAGATTTGTGTTCAGCTTTGGAGTCCCCAACATAAGAAGGACATGGACCTGTTGGAACAGGTCCATAGGAAGGCCACGAAGACGATCAGAGGGCTGGAGCACCTCTCCTATGAAGACAGGCTGAGAGAGTTTGGGTTGTTCAGCCTGGAGAAGAGAAGGCCCCAGGGAGACCTTATAGCAGCCTTCCAGTACCTGAAGGGGGCCTATAGGAGAGATGGGGAGGGACTCTGTATGAGGGAGTGTAGTGATAGGACGAGGGGTAATGGTTTTAAACTGAAAGAGGGGAGGTTTAGATTAGGTATCAGGAAGAAATTCCTTACGGTAAGGGTGGTGAGACACTGGCACAGGTTGCCCAGAGAAACTGTGGATGCCCCATCCCTGGAAGTGTTCAAGGCCAGGCTGGATGGGGCTTTGAGCAACTTGGTCTAATGGGAGGTGTCCCTGCCCATGGCTGGGGGGTTGGAACTACATGATCTTTAAGGTCCCTTCTAACCCAAACCATTCTATGATTCTATGATTTAGAAAAACAGAAGAAATAATTTTTAATGCTTCCTTTGGGTCAAATTTGGCACATAGTTTTGGCCAAATATGATAAAATTCAAGCCAGCTATATATTTTTTTTTTTACATTTTTATATAGTGCTTGAGTTTCATTATAAAGCAACAGTTAGGATAGCTTGTATTGATAATCCTCCATGTCTCTTCAATGTACCCTCTATTGAAGGAATCTTTCTAAGAATGATCTCACTACTTATGTTTAATGATGAGATGCCTTTCATCTCAAGGCAGCACTTGTGAATTTATTGTAGTTATCTGATCCCTTAGCTGATACTCCAGGCTTAATATCCTATTTTTACCCCAGTGAAGCTATCCTTTGTACTTTGTTAAAAGTGCATTCAGACTGACTTCATTTCACTAAAAGTAGGAGTTTTGCTGTTGGGTTTTGCATATGCCAATAACATGGCAGTTGCAATTTGTTACTTTATCATGGCAGAGGGATCAGTGTCATTGGGACAGCTTTGGGAACAGGGCACTTTGGCTGCCAGTTGAAATAAAGCCAAAGAAAGAAACAAATACAAAAACTTGCAATGTGATGAAATTTTCTTTTGCAGAGTGTTACATTTTTATGAAGTGAAAAATCAATATGTAGAGGAACGTTAATTTTATTGCGTGTTAAAACTGTAACGGAGTGAGAGAGCTTGACTTAGTGCAGCGTTGGTTGGAATAAAGACAGTTGGACTGAGTGTGCTGTAGTCCTTGGAGCTGCTCCTTTCCCAGGTGTGCCATATTTAGGCTTTGCCTATTACTGCAAATTGCCACTTCATTGATTCTTGCTGATACTAAAGATCCATAGATGACATCTCATTTCACTCTAAAATTGAAATTCCTTTAGATCACTTTACATCAGAAGCTGTAAAGACTTTAAGTTTTGGATACTAAATGCAACATTATCAAGTAGAATTTAAGTGGTTTAAGCCTCCATAGATGATGTAATTATTCACTTTCCTTACCGTCTGAAATCTAGAAATATTTAACTAGACATAAGATCAGTCATATTACCATCAATAGATGGTAATTTTCATATTTGAATAAACCATGTGTTTTCTTTCTCCTAAAGATTGTGTTGTTTGGGCTTGGCTTTGTAGCAGGTAATTTGCAATTTATCTACTATGAGGCTTATACTGTATAGGGTCTGTTCCACAGGTAGTTGCTGTTGTGCTTTTTTTTACTCCTACATTATATGGGAGATCTCCAGAATTCTGTACAGGATTAGAAACGTGTCTGACACTAACTTCTAGCAGGCTTGAGCTATTAAGCAGAACTGTGAAATGGCATTTTTAACATTTGACTGACAAAAACTGTTAAGGTAGAATATTTTTTTAAGGAAAGAAAAGAATACCCTAATGTGGTCTAATGTCACCATCAATAGTAAATGTTTCTTGAAGAGGAAAAAAAACAGTTAAATTATTAGATGTCTCTAAAAATTCTTACCTACTTATTTTCTATGAATTCGCATAGTCTGGTTTTGGCTAAGGTATGTAATAAGAATACACAGAAACTGCATAAAACATTTGTCCTTTTGTTATTTCCAAAGCAAATATTCCTGTGTAATACCAGCTACCACTTTGTATGTGTATATGGAAAATGTGGATCTTGATTTCTGTCTTTGCATGTCTAGTAATTCTGTACTTATTCTTTAGCAAATATTGCTCATAGTTACAAGACTAAGTCATCAACTTTTCAATGGTTTAGAATTAATTGCTACAGTTATAATTTCATTAAATGAACCATAGAAAACAGGACTACCTGACCTCCTGAGATTGCTTCTAATATAGCTACCTCTCATCAATGTAGAATCAGCTTTATCTAAATTGTATCTGTCAGTTTTCTGCCTAGACCACTCTTAATAGCTTTCAGTGACTGAGTGGTTTAAACTAGACTGTATTTCCGGAATTCACTTATGTGATAGCACAGAAGTCAGTACCAAAAGTCTAAATTCATTATTTTTTTTTTCAATGGTGCTATTAACATTTGAGATTGAGATTATGCTCATGCCATAATGAGAATAAAAAAAAAAAACAACAAAAAGTTGTCTTTTGTGGCAAAATCTGTTATGATTCCAGATTACTACATAATGAAGATAGTTTATAACTTAGTATTTTGTAGATGCTGCATTGCTATGTAGATCTATTAGACACAAACTTTCACTTTTGCATGATAGAAATCAAGACAATTTGTATCAGACTGTAGATGCAATGGCATCCAAACATAAATAAATCAATGTCCCAGAAGGTTGCTGATGATGACTGTATGATGAACAAAAGTGAGGATGGTGGAAGTTTTGTTTTAAGAAGGAAACATTAAATGCATGTCTATGTTATACGTACATATATTTACGTATGTGTGCTTATATATGTGTGCATGTCTATATATATGTTCAAATTATGTATATTCCAATTATACCTATGTTCAAATCATGTTTATATATGATCCCTTTTTTTAAAAAAAAATATAGTAAATGTTTATATATCAGGTAACAGATTAGGAGAGGATTGAGGAAGGTGACCTGTGAAATATTTTGTATATATAAAGACCAAACACAGGAAGGAATATGTAGGGTGTTCAATAGGACATTGCATGGGAAAGGACAGAAAATGTAGGTAGAGTCTTGAAAAAAGCTTTTTCAGGAATATATCTTAAGTGCAAATGATCTCCTGTGAGGAATGGTAAAAGTCCTATTGTTTAGCACATTAAAAACTTTACTGGTAAAATACTAGAAAATGTACCATGGAGAGCAATCTTGCTCTAGTGCAGAGACAGAATGGTTGGCCTGCTAAGCATTTTGATCTGTAATACGTATGATTCTATTTTTTCTACCCAGATTTTAAGCACCTTTTTTAAAAAGGCCTGTTCTATAGGCACTATTCTAAAAGGGTGTGCTGGGAAAAGGAAGTAACATAGAAAAAGACAGCATTCATTTCATGTGCGTTAATCAAATACGCACCCAGTATGCTAGTACTTTCCCAACAATGAAAAACATTGTTGCCTCCTTATACAGAGGCAAAGATTATAGGATGGGGAATAGGAAAAAAAGTATTTATGTACACAATGCATTACTTTGCTTTAAATGGAGTTAGAGCCTTAGGAAGAATTTTCATGGGGCTTTTATACAGATATTTTATTATTAGCTAATGGAAGTCACTGGGACTGCACATGAAAACAGATGCTATGGGGATTGTATAAAAAATATCTTAATTAAAGTTATGATTCGGTAAGAGATTAAACCAATTTATCCACTCCTAAGCACATGAGACTTTTAATTGACTTCAGTAGGTCAATAAGTTGTTGATGTAAGGCAAGTATTTGGGTACATAGGGGCCCACGAGCTATTGTTGAGATCTACTAAGATGTTTGCCTAACAGTGTAATCCAGTACTGTTACCTTCTTTATATTTGGGAAAGATGCAAAAATACGTTTGCAGCAGGCATCCCTTCTTTCTTTTCAGAAGACTGTCTTCATAGTTACTTGCAGTAGCAGTAGTATTCCTCTTTGTTGCGTTTACCCTGACAAATTAGTTCAACCTTTGCCTTTTGGTTTTCTTTTTAGATCTTAAGTATCCAGCTGTGCTATCTGGTACATTATAGGTGAGAGGAAAAATAAAGCTTCAAGTCAGTACAGGTAGTTTCAACAAAAGTATAGTCCAATTGTATTTGCCACATAATTTGGTTTTGCCATCTGATCAAATAATTCAATCTCTGTAGAGAATGGCTTCGTGACGTATTTTAGAATGACTGGTCAGAGTAACTGCCTTAGAAAATGGAAGAAGAAGAAGAATCATATTGGGAAATTTTAGATGTCTTTTGTTCCTAATAGAATTCCACGTGAGTAACTGTGTTAGGTTCAGCTTCTGAATCTCAGATGGTATTTCTCTAAGCTGGTCAACAGAGTTGATTCTGTGTCTACTGGAGAGCTTCATCTAGAATTTACACTTCCTAAAAATTGGGTTTGCTTGGCAGGTCACCTTCCTTAATTCAGCAGTAATATCTAATCAAATCTTCCTTAAGAAATCACAAAGGCACTGTGGAACCTGTATCTCTAAATTTAAGAATTTAGCTGTTGTTTTTTTTTTTTTTTTTAAATGGGGTTTTTGGCTTGCTTACTACAGCTTAATTAACAGAAGTAGTAATTAACAGTAGACTAGACACTACAAATAAAAGTTTACCACTGAGTTTCGTTCTTTTTTTCTTTTGCATAAATAGAATAGCAGAGGAGATTATCATATTCTCTTCTGATTAGTGACTGTTCTGTCATTGATGAGTTGCTTTTTTTTAAGTTTGGGCTTAATTATGTTACTCTTAAGCATAAGAGGTTTAACAAGTGGATAACGCATCTGAGCCCTTGAATGTCAAGAATTGTAAATGCACCTATCCTGATTCAAAAATTTATTTGACTAATAATAATTACATATTAGCACAGATGGCTATTCTTGCCAATGCTGCCTTTGGATTGCTCCCCAGGCTGAAAGGGGAAGTAGGGAAAACTTTACTGGGAATTGCTGTGTGTTTTCCTGTAGCCAAATGAAATGACTCTGAGAATTCCAGAGCATAAATTAAGATTAATTTCTCAGCATACCTAGGTGATCCTGAGATAAAAACGCTAAAAAAAATAATGTAATGCTCCTGACAAGAGGGAAGTAATGATTTCTACGTGCGAATTAAAACTGGACTAGAGTAGAATTTTCGCCTAAAAATCTACAGTGAAAACATTGGGAAAGTATTATAACCCAGTGAAATAGTTACTCATCACACAGAGAACTGAAAAGATTAAAGAGTCATTAGGGTAACATTAAAATATAATTGGACAATTTCAAATGAAGACATATGAGCATCACTACAGACGCATGGAGAAAACAAGTTGTGTTAAAGCAGAAAACAGGAATTCTTATTTCAAAGTTTGAAAATAATAATGGCTTCAGAGCTAGAGTATGCCAATAATTTGATCTGGACTGGCCACAGTAATCTTGAAATGTAGATGGTAATTATATATGGAATATAATCAAAGTTGTTTATAATAAGATAGTTCTTTCCCTGGGGGAAAAGCACTGATTATGCATAGTTCTTTATGGCTTAAAGGAAGAGTGGTGAAGATGTATAAATATTATGGGACTTAAGAAATTTAAATTCTGTTAGTGATATATGCTCAGGTCTGCGGAAATTTTAATTAAAATCGAAACAAATTTACGATTATTGCTAGTCTTGTGATTGAAACACAATAGCTGATCTACATACTGCAGCGTTATGCCTGCACTGAAAGTTTCAAAGTGCCACTTTGGTCTTCTTTGGCAACTTAAAAATAATGTATCCGCTAACTGTTGTGTTCACAGTATTTTACTTTTACTTCTCTCACCTGGATAGTAACTGACTGCTGTAGTCCAGAAATACTCCTCCTCAACTGCAAAATAAATTTATTCCTTTTCCTGTTAGTTGTAAGTACTTGTGGTTACAGCAAAACGTATTTAACCTCATTCCTACAGTCTGCTGTTCTTCTGGTAGACAAATCTGTCCCTTAGTGGTGGTTTGGCACTGAGGGTGAGGTGTGAATGAGTCTATGACTAAAGATGAGGTTACTTGGATTCAGAATATTCAGTTCAGCCAACTTGTGTGACTCAAAGTTGCAGTGGGTAAGTTTGAACTGACAGATGCCAAATTTGCATTTCATTTAATGTTTATGTATTTTCCTGAAGGTATTTTTGGTAGCATGTAAATAAAAGTGTCAAGATGTTTCTTGCGTAGCACATCCAGAACTGTTAAGCTGCTGGCATGCAGCGTAGTGTCTCAGCACATATTCACGCATTAATAGGTAATCTTTTATGAGAGGTGTTCCACGTACTTGACTAAGACCTTAAAATAAAAACAATAGAGTATGTTTTATGCATTGAAGGTTTTAGCAAAGTTTCTAAGAAGTGTAATACCTGCCAAAAATATCTGGGATCAGTATCCTAGCGCAGACTAGTGGGGATGTAGCTGGAGAGGGATGGAGTCTCACTGATGCTAAGACATTATAGTACGCACTAATTTTCTATCATTATCATCATCAGACAACCTTGGGAGTATTTCAGTTCCAAACCCCCCTGTGTATTGTCTTCAGGTGAGTTATAAATTTACAGGCAGGAACTCATGAGTCGTGGGATAAAAGTGATTCAGTTTCATTTTCGAGTGTGAATAAATATCACTTGCCTCTGCAGTCTCATCTTCCCAAAAATTTCATAAAAAGGCCTGGCTGTAATACACAATTAAGCCAAAATGAGAGTATCATTAACACACACTTCAGATTTTCTCTGAATGAATGCTAGTTTAGTTGAACTGAAGCTGTGTGTTAATTTACAGTTTAATTAATTTACAAGCTGTGTGTTAATTTACAATTTAGCCAACCTTGTTAACACTTTATATAGCTGTGTAAAATTTTACTATTTTAGAAAAAAAAAATTAAACTATTTCAGTAAAATTATACTATTTGAGCTAGATCTCCATGATGTATATTAATACAGACCTGGCAATTCAGCCACATCGCAGAGACGCTCAGATTTACACTAGATGAAACTTGATTTGTCATTTTATTTTTAAGGTATCTATCTAAAGAAAATACCTTTTAAAAAACTCAGGCCTTGGTTAATCAGACAGATAGGTAATACCCAATGGATTTATAGCTGACGGGCATAAGATTTCAACCAGCCTGTAAGGAGAAGAAAGCACAGATGATGCTGATTATTTGTCATACAATGACTGAAATTTTCCTGGTGGTATTGTCCTTCTTCACCAGTTTAAGCAGGCTCTTGCATTTGTTATTTTAAAAAATAGGGATTATTTTTTTGTATATTTATAATAGAAATATTACAAGTACCTGTTGCCCTTGAAACATTTACATAAACAATAGTTTAAAATGGCAAAAAGGGAACTCTGAAAATTAAACTGAAAAAGCAGCGTCTTCTGTTAAAGGAATATGCATTCAAAAAACAGATCAGCTTAGTATCCTTGAGCTCTTGAGAATCTTTGCACATTATAAACACTAAAATGTCTGTGCTTACTGAAACCACCTTTGTGCATGTATCAGTATAAGTTGCATGTTAAGTTGAAGCTATTTGCCTGGTTTTGGGAAACACTACTCTTCTGCAGGTATCAAGCTGTCTTTCTGTCGGCAGTTGATCCTCTGAAGGGTGGAAGAAGTATAGTTTCCTATTTTGCATAATATTTACTATAATAGAAATGCCTATAATTTTCCACTTGCTTCCTTTGAATTCCAACAGTATTTTGTTCTAGAAAAAGGCTTCCAAAGGTAAGAAAAAAATAATGGGTTTATAGCAAACAAGTTGATTCTTGGTGAAGAGCTTTGAACCCCTGAAACTATTAAATCATCACAGCCCTTTAAAAAGTTAATTTGATAATTAGTGCAAAATTTAGCAATGGTAGAAGATTTAGCAATAGGACAGTCTTCATATGAATATTTTGAAGTTATGCAAAAGTAATTGAAGAATCATAATAATTTCTGCAAATAAAAAAACAAAAATACTTCTGTAGTTTCTAAATGCATTGAAGAGCGGACATCAGAATTTATTTATGCTGTAAATGTTATTTCACAGTTCAATCACTTACCTTGCTGTGTAATAAAAGACCCTGAAATTAAAATGACCCCTCTTTGCAGAGTGTAACTGTAGGATTCCTCTTACTATGAGGCTGCCTTGATTTGATCTTACTTGTACTGAAACGAAAAACGATATGCAACTAATGCATCTGAAGTGTTTTTTTATGCCATCCAAGGCTCTCTTGTGAAATTAATGGCTTCTGCTTTTGGCCTCAATTACATCTTATGATTCTCCAATTTCATACGGTTTTCCTTTTCTTTCTTGTGTGATTTTTCAGTATCCCTCTGGTGATATTCTAAATCAATCTGAAGCACATGTATCTGATACAGCACGTATTTACAAAACAAAACAGACCCACCCAGATTTGGAAATGTCAGGAATGTGATTAATGTTCTGTGCTGTGTGTAGTAGTTGAGGATATCTTAGTCTTGTAAAGCAACTAACAGCTTGATCAAGAAAATCAAGTTACAGCAGAACAGTGTAATGATTGCAAAATGTTAATTACATCTTCCAGTGTTAAAAAAAATCATTTTCGGTCTGACTCAACCTAGACAACAGTGTTATTAGCTGAAAGCTAAATATCTGCTTCCTACCTGTAAGTACTCATTAACGGTCCCTTTTACTTAGTCTACATGCATACTTTTTGTACCGCAAAACACTGTGTCACACAAGTAAAATTTAAAAATAGGTGTTTCTTTCTAACTGCAAAATCCACACAGTGTATTTCTTATTTGAGGGTGATATAAGTAATGTATACTGCAGACCGTTCATTTATATAGATTGTAAATTAATCATGAGTTTACTTTTTATCTGTATTCTTTATAAAATGTATAAAAAAAAGTTCAGTTTCTTCTGATTTGAAGTTTAGCAGTTTTAATAATTAAAACAAAAAGGGGGTGGTATTTATAGTGTAATTTCATTCACTAAACAAACGAAAAGGTTGCAGCTGCCAACATGATAGATCTCTGATTATGACATTGTAACATAAAGGCATTTTATATTTAAGAATTATCTGCAAATCTCATGTGTGCAGTGTTCATATTTGTAGCTCCTTCCTGAGGAGACAGAGCTCTTGTTGCCCTGGAGTTAGAGTCCTTAAGCTTTATTGTTCTGTCAGATTTCAGAATCAGGTCTGAATTCTTGTGTTTAGTTGTGTGTATTTACCTCTAAAGTCTTGTGTCTCACGTCTTCTCCCAGAGATATTACTTCTCTGAAGAGTAAAAAAGAAGTGGAGATTTAGACCCATGGATCTAATGATCCTGGGTCTCATGATCCTGGGTATCTTAAGATTGATTTTATTTTGTCTTGACTATGTCAGTTTTGTTATCACCACTAATTTGTATATGGACAAGCTGCGATAAAGAACCAGGAAGGAACAAGGAAGAGAAATGACGGTAAAAATTGAATAGTGAATCTGAATGATTGCTCCATAAAGAATTTTTCTGCTTACACTATGGATTTGAGGGAGATAAATAACATTTTTTTTTTTCTTTCATTATAGCCTCTACTGGGTTCTGATGAGAAGAAACATAACTGTTTTGAAAATGTTTTTTAAAATTATGGATTAGATTAATCTGGTTCAGTTCAGTTGACAGCTTCTGTAATAACAAAGATGTTTCTTGTGAACAGATGTTCCTCACTGAAGTTTTAGAATGACTCAGCTCTTCTTCATTGCCTTATTCTTGTTTTGGACTCTGGTCTGTTATTAATAAAGATTGTTTGTACCCTACTACATAAAGCAAAAAAAGAGGTCTCCCCAAATGTTCACACTCAAATCCCAACTGAACTTCCCACTCAATTCTCACTTTCAAATTTACCAATAGCCTTTATATCCCTAACCTTCCTTTCTTAGGAGGTTGAACAACTGCAAAGATTGTCAAGACAGTCATGATTCTAGCCCACATCTTTAGATCAACTTGACTAGTGTTAAGAGTTGAGCTCTCTTTTTTTCTGTGGTCGAAACTGAGTTGGCCATTGGCTCGCGATTGACCGTTCTAGTGACAACTGTTGGAAAACGTTATTAAATACTTTGGCCCTTTCGCAGCACTCTCTCTGTCAATAGCCTTTCCTCTCTATTGAATGACGGGTCAGTATTTTCTTTGTCTTTCTCTCACTGCTAGTATATTCACAGGGTTTTTTTTCATGTTAATCTTGTTTTTTTCTTTTTATTTGTATTCCATAATGTGTGTTGGCTTTTCTTATTTTGTCATTGTATGTTCTTTTCTACTTGGCCTACTTTATTGTTCTTTAAAATCAGTGAAAACCTGATTTAGTGGAAATCCAGCCTTTTTCTCTATTGGGAAAAATTACTCTTTGACCTTCTCTTAGCTTCTTTTTTCTGTCTTTTCACCGATTCATCCAAATTTGTTTGCCTTCTTGAAGTTGTTGTTTTATTTTGCTGTTTATCTCTCCCTTTTTAACTAATGTGAATACTGTAAATTAATCATCAGTCCCCCCCAAGTTGCCTTTTACCCACCACCACTTTCTCTACCAGCTTGTTCCTTGGGGTTAATATCCAGTCTAGAGGAGCCCTTCTTCCAATTCCTTTTTCTAGCTCTTATTCAACGATAGATATAAAATATATGTGATACTATGTAATCTTTAAAAAATCAGTATTTTTTAAAAGCCACCGATGATTTTGAAGACTTTGCTGGCCATTATGCCTTTTCCTGTATTCCTTTCCCAGCATCTGTCCTGTTAGTTAGCATTTGACCTTTCCACCAAATCTTGTGCTTTGCTTGGTTTGGTTAGGTGCTGGCTGGCAAAAATCTTCATGCTCTTAATTACACCTGTGCTTATGTTCATTTCTTTTTTTAATTTTTACTATCATGACTTGTTCGAAGTGTATTGCTATATCCTGAGAACAGGCCCATACAGCTTCCTATCACGGATTCACCTAATTAGGGATTTGCTGCCATTGAAAATGACAGCAGTTAACAGCCTTAGCAGCAGTGGTGGTAACAACAGCTGTCAGGTGTGTGCCTGATCATGAATCCTATCTTATGAAACTCTGGCCAGTGTAACTGTGTTTAGAAACTGCCAGGAATGCTCTTTCAAGAACTTTGATAGTTGTGGAAAAGTTATTTTTTTTGGCGTATATAACATATTTTATAGAGGTCTCGCTAGCAGATAAACACTTCTTTTTAGTGCCTCTCAGGAGCATACTTTAGTGTTGAAATCAGTAGACACTTTTGTGAAAATTCTCCGTACTGAGCTGTACTCTAGCAGCAGGAAAAGTGAGCTTCTTCCACCCTCTAATTTGAATGTGAAGGTAGCGTGCCTGTTGCATCCACGGATTGACGCTGAAGTTGGGATATCGCAATAGCGTTGTCTTTGGTGATAGTGCATGTTTCTATTCTGTATTCAAGTAACATGTCTCAACTCTTAAGTGCTAAGAGAAAGACAGAATTTTTAATTATTTTTTGCTTTACTACCAAGGTTACTGATTTCCATGGGTATTACTTTTTATCTGTCCACCGGGAACCTGGAGAAAGTGTGTCAAGTGCTGATTTCATATGGGCCACTAGACAGCCATCAGATGTCCTGGGCGAATCTACATCTCTCTTTTCAGTAGCAGTTTCATACCTGCTCAAACATTTATAGTTTGTGCCTGTATCATTAGCTAGTGGTTAGTTTTCAAACATGACAGAAACCATTTGGCTTGCACTGTGAGTTACTGACAGTGCAATGAGAAATGAAATTGGTGAGTTTCATTACCAGCGTTCCTCATGTGCCTTCAACCAACGACTCTGACGTCTGTGTCTGCAAGCGGTGGGTCATTGCATACAAGAGGAATGGTCTGAGCCTGGTGCCAGGCTGTGACCTAGAAGCTGAAGAGCACAGTGTGCCATTATCTTTCCCTGGAGCTTTATAGTCCTGCTCAGGAATTTACTCTGACATTTGTCCTGTCTCTATAGATTAAGCAGTTTGCTGTTTGCTGCAGTCTCACCATCAGAAAGTAGTGCGCTTTGTGTTTTTTCTTCCTTGCCTTCTACCTTTATTGCTATCTAGTAATGTAATAATAATTTATTTACAATGTATTTCCTCATGTGCTTTGTATGTCTCATAATATAAACACAATTGAAAATACACTTTAAATGATTGATGTTGCAGTAGAAATAGAAAAATAAAGTGGTTTGGTCTCTAAAAGTAATGAAGTAGCTGATTTAATACAGTGCAAATCTTTAGTGGGATCATATTGTGTGGTAAGCCTCATGGTATCAAAAAGGTAATCAAATACATGATAAATATATAAAAATCATAAGTATCATAGGTGTTCAAATGTGAAAATAAAACCACTCAAATTATTTCCATGACAAATAATGTTCATATGGGTGCAAAATCATAACTTCAAAATAGTAGTCTTACTATTCAGGTGTTTTCACAATATGATTAACAATTCAATTTTAGACGTGTATTACCTGAGTAGCTGGAGGCATTATTATTTGGATATTGACATTTACTGTGTCAGTGTTTTTTCAAGCTGTGTATTCATTGCATGTGGACTCTCTCTCACATACGTTACTTGATTAAAAAAAACGGTTGGGCTAGACCCTGAAACTGCCAGGTAAGGTAATTTAAACTTTTCTATGTAGTTCCCTTTGAAGTGTTGAAATGTGCCAGAATATCATGGGCATGTCAATAACTTTTGGTTCATAACCTCAGTCATTTCCTGTTCTAAAGTTGTGATATGATATCTCTGTAACATCATACCCTACTTTTTATTTTCTGCATTATCACTTGCTGAATCTGTTTTACATCTAGTTCTTTCCTGGTTAAACAGGTACAGAAGACACGGTCTTCAAATCCGCAGAGTGTGTACAGAATGGGGAAAAAAAGGGGGACAAATGCTTTTTTTGCAAGCAGATTGCTATTTCAGTTGAACCTGAGAGTCTTCAGGGAGGTCTTCATTAGCTATAATAAGATTCTTTAAGCGTACCACCTGTTCTTTCTCAGGTCAAGAGAGAAATACATGAAAAGCTTTGATTTTCCTCCATCCTTCCCCGCCTCAACCCCAAGTTATTTTTTACTGAGTCAGACTATTGTCATTGACTTCCCATTTTAGGCCATTCTTTGTCTTTCATGTTGGGCATGCCTTTTACAACCTTTCTCTGCACAGCTTTTGCCACAGCAGCATGTCAAATAACTGATGCAGTTCAAAAGTAAAGAAAAAAAATAATTTCTAAATTGAGAAAAAGAAAGAATCATATTACTGATACATACGATCTTACCATCTTTGAAAAGGAAAAAAAAAACTGAGGAAGATTTCCTAAGAGGATGAGATGCACGTGGGAAATTTGAGATAAGTATGTAATGCTTTTTTCCTTTTGGAAGAGCCTCTATTCAGTCAGTAGTTACAGCAATGCTTGCAGAACACTGTAGATGCATTTTGAAATTCTCTCTTTGCATGGGGATTTTGTGGTTAATTACTGGTGTTGGTTTATTTGTATATTCTTTAGAGGATAATTATTAAGCAGATTCAAAGGTGGTGACAGCTGCAGTGCCTCTATGTTGATTGCAACAGCTAGTTTGTGAAATTTGCAGACCAAATATGTCCTAAAAATATTGTGACAGTTTGCTTGCTGTAAGATTACTTGCTGCAAGTGTTTCTTATTTCAGAACTGTATGCAGTAGGGAGTGACTAGAAAGCAACTATTATAATAGTAGGAATAACACGTGTATTATAGCTGGCAAAGTATTTTTTTCGTGTTTACAAGATGTACTTCAAGAGTCGCATTCAGTAATTTATTGTCAAACAATATTAAACTTTTTTTTTCCTTTGGGAGTTTTGCACTATTGTGCAGTAAAGAAGATTATAGGAGATTATGTGGTTGTACGGAATACTTTCATCAGCATTCTAGCTACTTGTCACACATTTTGTCAAAGTTTTAAAATTCCTGACCTTTCAAGGTTTTTTTTTGCTTTAAATTTCATTAACTATTAAAGCAGACGTCTTTAACCATTCTGTTGACTGCAGATCTCTCTGTACTTTTCCGATTTGTTGTAGGTCTGTTATTTGAACTGACACCGTTAATCTTAATGTAATCTAAATAAGCATTCTCAATACTTTCAATAAATCCGATTCCTTTAATTCATTTCATATTGGGACAAAAAAACAGGCTGATAAAATCAGAAGTTGTGTTTGAAATTCTTTGCAATTCTAGTCTCTGAAATTGCAGTCTTGTGTTTGGGATTTTGTCATTTGGTGGTAGTGCAAGTACTTAGCATTCCTTTTATCTGCCTAGGTATTTAAAGTTTGAGGGAAGAAAAAAGGGCATGAATGTTCTGTTCTTTGCTGTTTCTTTTGAGTTTGCTTCTTGTTCTTCATCAGTGGAAGAAGAATGCCTATGACCTTAGGCCTGCAGTAGTCGTACACCTCTCTAAAAGAGAAGTATTGTCCTCTTTGACTGGGAATCCCTGTCGGCCACCTTTCTTCCACTACCTTTTAGTGATTGAAAGTTTTATCTCTCTGGGACAACCTGTATGAAATTTTCCTTATAAAAGCCTAAGACTCAAGTGGTCTAATTAAAAACAGGATTTATTAACAGCACAGAAGCTGCTCAAGATTAGAAGAAACGTTTTGCATAGCATATCTAGCCTGACATTCCGCAAAGCTCATCTAGATAGATGTCCCCAGAGTTTAGTTACAGTGAATAAAAATACCTTACATTTATAGAAAATCTTTTTTCTTTTTCTTCTCTGACTTTCTTTTTAGGAAGTTTAGTTGCACAAATCTTTCCTTTCAAGGGACTCAGCCTTTCTTTTTCTTCCTTGTATTCTAATCCTTCACATTTTTGACCTTCTCTGTTGTTATTAATTTTTAAATTATTTTATCAAGTCACTGTTAGTGTATGTATGCCTTCCAAAGAGAGGTCACCCCATTCCTGAAGACAGAATTCAACCTCCTTTAAAGACTCTTGTTCAAAGTAATTAAACAACAGGTATGAGTTGGCTTCTAGTCATGTCTGCAGTCTGGGTTGTCTGCAAAGCCCTTGGATGTCTCTGACAACTGAGTGGTCTTGATCTGTGAGGGAGGGAAAGATTTGGTAGAGATAACTGTCGATCAAATCCTTGCTGCTAAAGGACAGCATTTTTGATGACATTATTCATTATTGCCAATCGATCGGACTTGTTTTCTTTGCCAGCAAGTTGTAACTGAAAATAACAGGTCCATAGGAGTTGTTGCTATTTTATGCATTCCAGGAGTCAGTTAAAGACATGCAGGTATTAGTGGGATGTTACAGGACTTCTTGCTTGAGTGATTCTACAAAAAGTTGGGGACCACGGACTTTACTCATAGATATCCAGCTGACTGAGCCTGGGGCTGTAATTAAAGTATTCCGAGGCAGAAGCAGAGACACAGTGTGTTCAAGCTATATTCTCAATATTGTTCTCTGTATAAGCATGATTGGTTGATATTAGAACTGAACCTTTCCAAAAATGGTTGAATGGGAAGTCAAGCATTCGTGATACTGGAGCTCTGATTGTTGTGGGAATGCATTTTAAAAAAATCCATGGTTCTTTCTCTTCCAATAAAGACTTTATAATGGCTTTCTATCTACTTTTGTTTGCTAGATGCATGGTTGTTGTAATCGCCTCACCAAGCACTGAAATGCACCTAAGCCTTGTTTTACTGAACTTCTTATTTTATGTCTTAAGGTACATTTTGTGTTGAAATTTCTTAGCTATTTATATGTAAATAAGTAAGTTTTCTGTAATTGCTACTAGAATAGCCTGCTTTCAGCCCAGTAATCTAATCTAAGTTGCACATTTTTTTCTTCATTATCCACTCATAATGCCATTCGAGGGCAAACAGTTTGATCCATCTGTCAACATTGCTTTCCCATGTAATAATAGAGAAGAAAAAAACCTTTGTTTTGAGGATTAAATGCAGCTATATTTTAATAGCATACAGTGTTAGACATGGCACAACAGCTGAGTAGGGAGCAGAAAATAAGCTTTTAAATGCAAAAAAAAAAAAAGGATTTAAATTGTTTGCTTCAAACAGGCATAGGAAGAAGCAAGAAAGATAATTGGGATTGATCTGAGATGAGAGACCAAGAACAGTATATTATACATCAGACAGATAAATAACTTTGCAATGTAATATTTTTGTATTTAGCTCATAAAGGCATATCTTCCACCACAGAGCTAATGCAAAGCTATTCAGAGTCAGTGGAGAGGTTTCACCCACTTTGGTGGAGTTAAATCAAACCTATGTAAAGAATATCTGTGCTGCTATAAACAGGAGAGTCATATGTTACATCCAGAGAATGCCTACATCGAATGGGAAGAAATGCTGTTTAATGCCCTCCCTCAAAAAGAAGTGTCACTGATCTAAATTACATTGATACTTGAGTCAATTTAGTTAGATCCCTGCAAGTTTCTCCATGTACCTATTTGAATCTATTGCAACTGATCTATAGCCAATGAGTTTACAGTGTGGTCAGTTCCCTAATTTGTCTGATTTATCTATAGATACTGCAATGCAATTTTGTAAGTACAGTTGGGAAGTTATGGACAAGACAATTATATTCCTCTAGGAAGAGCATTGAGTGTAGAAGGCCTGAAAAATAATTTTTGAGAGGGTAGATGGAGGAAAGATCGGTGTAAGAAGAAAAGAATTTCAGGTCTCAGAATAGACATAAAAGTAGACCAGTTAAGGAGTACTGTATTTCCAGATGGTACCATGCAAAGAGACATTTTGTTGAGTCACTTCAAGTCATTTTATTGGTCATGTCTAAGAACTCTCTTTTAGAACTGTTAGTGGATTTGATGCCTTTCAGTGTCCTAAGAGGAGGGAGCGCTGGGTTGAGAAAGGACCTCCAAGAGCAGTCTGCAAAGTCAGCAGGAACAAAGAGGTTCAGTTATTCGTAAATACTTTTTGTATATGCTATACCAAGGTGGAAATGCCATGTTATTACTAATAGCAGAGCCTTACTTATATTTTGAAAAGTGGGAAAGTTGAGTTTTGCCTAGAATATATTAAGAGTATTCTTAGATGAAAAAAAAACCATGGGGAAGAATGTGAAATTTTTGGAGAAATGATTGCCTGAACATTGATTGCAAGGATGATACCTTGTGCTGGTGTATGTAGATTCATGCGTGTTTATGTTAACCTATTGCAAGCTTGTAACTTAGGTGTTGCATGTTGTCTATATAGCCTGTTAAGGCACAATGCAGATTCCTGCAGAGGGTAATTCAGAGCTTCTAAGCTAGATATTGAAGGGTCTGACAGTCAGATAATATCCCTGAAGGTCTAGATGTCACATATCAAAAAGTGATACAAAATGTCTCATTTGATGTTCATTGTCATTCATACAGTTTTCATGAACTCTTACATATTTTAGTGAATGTTCATGTAGTGTGGTCAGTGGAGAAGTGTGAAGTATTCATGAATATACATGCATATTTAATAACTTCTCCCAGGGGTGTCTTCCTGTTCTGGTAATTGGTGTTTCACATTCCAGCGCCTGTACTTGTGAAACAAATTGTGTCAAGATTTGGCAGTCAGAGAGACTGCACAAAATACAGTTCTGGAGGCTGGATAGATGCTTAGTGTTTCAAATGCAGAAGCATGCACGCTCCTCTCTGAATAGTGCACAGCCAAAAATGCATTAAACTTTTATCCATGGGAGACATTTTTCTATTCTATCATCAATCTGGTAACTACCTTCTGTTCTTTCTCCCACAGAACCCTTCTCTAGCAAGATCCTGTGGAGTAGCTGTTTTGTGCCAAACACCTGTACAATCTGGCCTTAAAGCTAGTTTAATCAGTCCAAGCAGACTTCTTTTAGGTCAAGAAGTGATTTTCCCATGGTATAAAGCCAACTTGTTGCCCTGACGTTGTCACTGTTTTTGATTTAATGAGATAGTGGTGCCATGAAGAAGACTAGAAAGTGCTTCTTGACACCAATTTTGAGTTTGGGTACTCTTGTAATATGAAATAAAGTAAAGCTGCCTTCAAGTGTGGGCAGATGAAGACAATGCGAAGATAATTTTGTGCATTTCAGATCCTCACATTGTAGCCTACCCTTTCCACAAGAAAGTAAGGAAATAACTGAGTTTACATACAGATTATTGCAGTGGGATTGTTATGAGGATCTATCACAATCACTTGTCTCAAAGATGCTTCACTATAGCAGCATTTCATATGCCACTATTTACCAATACAAACTCGAAAACATTATTCTGACTAGGAAAATTTTGTTCATTATAGCAGCAGTTGGAGACATTTTCTGTAATTACTTATCCTCCAATGATGTTTAGGTTCCAAAGGGAGACTTGCAATGCTTGATAAACCTTAAAGAGAAATGACAACGTGGCTTCAAATGGTACCTTGGAGAAAAAGCTGCAAGAACATGGCTTTGGAACATGGATCAGAAATATTTTGCTTTTCCTTCACTATGTTGCCTAAGATGGCTAGAAAATGGATAAAAAAACATTATAAAATTCTATTGATTGTATTAAATGCTTTGAAGGTTTAAGCATGAATATGTATTAAAAAAATCAGAAGCAGGATTCCACATTAAACACTTGATATTTAATGATTTTTTTCTCTGTCAAGTCTGTGCATGAGAGAGAGAAATGAGACTAATATTTTTCCTTTTGTGTGATGTGCTCATTTACTAGGACAAATCCTCTTTTCTCTACAGAAGCACATATGGCAGAAGGAAGCAAAATAAATCTGGTTCCCCTTTGTAGAACGGAACAGGATGTGGAGAGCTTATGTTAGAGTCTAAGAGGACCGCAGCCTTTCACATTAAGGACATATGCTTGAAGGGGATCCATCTGTACTGCCGTGCAGACGTGTTACCGGGGCTCAGTGACTGCACTGGGCAGGAGCCAAGGCTGCTGCTGCTGTCAGGGACTCCAGCCACCTCCCAGTGAGTGCTTGGAGTGAGTGAAGGTTCTGTGCCCCACTGAGGGCCCCTTTGTCAGACCAACCTCCTTCGAATCGCTGCTTGGTTCACTTTGTGTTTTCAGACATGATTTTTGTAATTTTTTCCTCAGATGATACTTCCTGGGAAAAAATGAAAATATCCATTCTTGAGATGAGAGCCAGTACCTCCCAGGACCGTATTTTCATGGGTGAATTTTGGACCTCTTCATAGTAGAGAATTTTAATGGAAACTCAGAAGAGAACTGTTAGTTTAGTGTGCAGTTGTAATATGTTATCTGAGCTGAACGGCGTGCACAATGCAGAGCTTTAAACTTAAGTGCCAGGTAAATAGGAAGCAGGAACTTTTCTTACTCTTGAACTTCTCTGGCCTTAAGCCAGTGTACTTAACATGATATTATTAGCACTTTATTTTAATATAGAATTATTGCACTCTAGGTGAATAGAAAAGAGTGATTCAAATTCAAAAATACTAAACTGCATAAAATAACTGCCATTCACTGACTGTAATTGTCTTTGGTCAAGGGCCTTTCCAGGTAGGTTGACTCAAATTCAAAGCACACAGTTGTTGATTAAATATCATCTTCTAGTCACAGGGAGAAAGCGGTTTTTGTTTCTTGTTACCAGGTCATCCTGCTTTTATTTCATTTTCTTTTTGTTTTTCTTGCCCATGTTGTTATTATGAGACCCGAGCAATTGCTGTAGCAAAGCAGTTATAATAACGTAAGAAAAGAAATTCAATCATATTTGTATGTAAACTGCAAAACTGGCATGCTTTATTTTGACTGGCTGCTTTCCTGCTGTTTTTCAGACATTGATAACATACTTCTATGTATTATCAGAACTGCCACAGCTGAGGATGCTATGGATTAAGCTTTACTATAGTATAGTAATAGTATGAGATTGCTCTTTCAGCGCGCTGAAATAAATGCTTTCAGTAGTGCCTTAAAATAAATGCATTTGGTGCCTTGAAGGTTACAATGTAAGCAAACCCATAAAACTATCTTTAGAAGCCTTCACCACGTGGAAATATTTTCTTCTTCTTCCTAGTGAAATATTTTTACCCTTTCATTTGCCACAGTTTCTGTCCTGTGCCACTCTTAATGCCAATAAGTGCAATTTTTCTCAGGGCCAAAACCATACTTCAACATTGATTTCTTGCTGAAGACTCAACAGCTTACTATTTGCATAGTCACAATCTGTTCTACTTTCTACGCACTGTGCTGCTTAGTCCAATCTTGTTCTTAAAGTAGAGTCATGGGGACTATCTCCAACTGTGAAACAAAGGCACACACCTCAGCCACATCCCTGTTTTATTTTAGACGTGTCCTAATTTCCCTGGAAAGGAAACCTGGGTGACTGCCAGAGGGGACATCTGTGTGTCACCAGCTGTAGCTGATCAAGAGACCAGAACTTCAGGACCATTGCAGAAGGCACCTCTCCTGCTCTAGTCCTGGTGATCAGGACCTGTCAGTCTTGATCAGAATACTAGAAGTATGTAAGGAGCGCATCAAATATGCCTGTCTCTGTGTCTGGTAATAAACTAGATAATAATAAACTCTGCAAATACTGAAGAGAAGAAAGATACATATGGATCTACATCTGTAGTGTAGGCTGAGATTGTTTCCCTGCCTGATTTTAGGAAAAAAGAAAGCAGATTCATATGCTCAATGATGCCCTCGATTCCTTCTTCCAGCATTGTCTGGAATCCTGTATTGGAGTAGGCGTAGCTACTCTGCCTGAGGCAGAAAGCATTTTCCCAGTAGTATCTTTAAATAAAAGACAGTCTGTCTTTTTTCTGCTTCAGTGGCACTAAAAATTTGTTTTTGCAATGTCCACAAGAAGTGTGTGTGTGTGTGTGTGTGTGTGTGTTGGAGTGGTGGTGGTCTGAGACTACAAGCCCTTCAAGCAAGGAAAAGCTTTTGTTACGTGTGTTGAATGGTTTATAGAGTATTGGCAAAAGTTACAAATACGAACTAACTCTACATTATACAAAACAATGGATTATGAGGGTAATTTCATTTTACATAGGCAATACAGGAGTGGCTAACGGGATGTATGTCATTCAAATAGAGAAAATATAGAAAGGGTGTGTCAGAGTAAAGACAGTCAAAAGATTTTCTCTTTAGAATAATACCAAAGCAGTAAAAATATATAGGTAGTTTAAAGATAAGAAATTATAAACCACAGAAGTGATAGAAACCAAATCTTAATAATTTATTTTCAAGCTCTCTGATGAATAAGATTTCTTCTATTTTAGTCCTATGAAGTCTTTGATATGTCTTGGGAGCACTGCAATTAAAGTCGAGCAAAACATTCAGTCACCAGCTATGATGCTCTTATTATAAATTATTATTAGGATTTTAAAACTTAACTCTTACTCATAACTAAGCTAAGAGGAAAAAAGCCCACTAATTTTGGCCTTGTGAGATTTGAAGTTAGTTGTCATCTCTTTTTGGCTCAACGCTGGCATGAGCTGGTCTTCATGAATCATCAGCTTTTCATATGGTAGTCTGTTTACATCTGCAGTGAATTCCTAATTTTCTTTCTTTTTTTCTTTCTTCTTTTTCTTTTTGCTGTTTTTTCTTTTTTATTTTTTCCCTTTCCTTGCTGTGTGAGACTCACAAAGCATCTTTAAGCTTAGAGTATTATGTATTTTCTTTTACATGCAAGCTATTCGGTTTAGACTTCAAGATTTAATAGGAGCTCCGTATAGGCCTGAGCAGCTTCTTCTTTCATATACAAGTTTGCCATCTCACAAAGAAATCGCAGAGAAACTCTGAAAGGCAATAGTCATTATCTCTGTATCTACATATTTCTTAAAATTTATGTAATGAATACATATATATATATATGTGCACATATATATGTAGTCTGGTTTTGCACAGCGCAGCTTAAAACTGCCCAAAGAGGGCAGCTCAGAATTCACCTAGGCCAGAGATACTGTCCAGAGAGGTGAGACCAGCATCATTTCTCCCTTTCTCTTAGCAAAGGAAGCCTGTTAAGAGCTGACCAGGGAGCACCAGGGTGCTGCTTTTTTTGCTAATTGGCATCTAAAGGCCCACTTAGAAATCTCTGTAGGTTATAAAAGCAGATAGGTTGACCTCTAACATCAGAGAGATAGTTGGATCCATGACTTCCTGAATGTTTAGAGAAAAGGGGAATGTGACAGAGAACCATTGATTTAAGTATAGTTAGGTATTGAGTCTATCATGTCAAATAAAAAGTCTTGCAAGTCCTCTACAAGGTATGTTTATAAATAGAGGAATCATTCTGGAAACAACTCAAATGCTGTCACCATTGGAATATGTTATTTTTACCTCAATGCTTCAGGCTACTAAAATTATCATAGTGCTATAACGATGGTATGGGGTAATATCATGCTTTATCCATATTTCCTAAAGCTTTGGGAAGAGCAGTTTACCTGTGGATTTGTCATGTTTTTTATTGCTCTTTCTTTAAAATGTAGGAAAATTTAAATAAGTTTAAATGAGGTGATTTTATTTTTATCTTACATAAGCATTCACTTAGAAATACCTAAAAAGTTCTCACAATAAAAGAGCTTAGTGTTGCTCATTAGTATTGTGAATATAATTAATAGAACTAAGCAAGTGAAATAAATTGACATTTCAATAACTGTCCAATGGACCATGGATTTACTAGTCTTTTGTTTGCAGCAATTTTGATCAAACTTGGATCTGACAAGCGTAAAAGTAAATTAAATCTATAAGTGGGAAAGGTTGTCTGTTATTTTATATTCTGATGCAAAGTAGTCTTGTAATAATTGTAGTCACTTTTATATGTTGAGGTTGGCCAGTCTTTCAATTTGTTGTGTTAGTCTAGTTGAAAGAAGGGACTTAAATTGTGCACTTTAACCACCTATACTTGTATTTTTTCATAATTTCTGTGTGTATGTAAATGTAATATTTGTAAAAGAATATTGGTGTCACTGGAGGCTGTATTTCTCTGTTCCCAGCATCCCTAATGCTGGATTGTGGGTATGTTGGCCTTGATCAGTTGGGTTCATCCTTGAGGGCGGTTTAGTTTTTGCAAGTACTTTATTGGTAGCTTCTCTGATAGAGCAAAGAGCACCAAATACTGCTTTGTTATATGAACCTGTAGAGAGAACCGTGCGCGTAAATATTAACTTTACTCCCTTATGCTATCAGGAGACATCTATCCGTTAGTAATAACTTGCCAAAGTGACCGTAATAGCATATATTTTGTTAATGTGTCATCCCACTGTCGTTGTGGGATTTAAGCTTTTATAACCCTTGTGTGACTGTGGCCAGGGAATAAAATTGCTGTCAGTCTTGCATGTCACATTCATTTGTGATAGACTGAGTTAAAATAACTGACCCATTGTAGCACCAGTTATTTTTCATACGTGACCCCATACAACATATGCTACGTGTTCTGAATCCTGGAAACAAAATTGTGTTAATCAGGGTGTATACTGTAGGAAAAGAGCAAGGATGTAATCAAGAGGTGGCTGGAGCAGGGTTGAAGCTGGTAAAAAAGAGCCATGCTGACAAGTGTGGGCATATCACTAGGTGATGTTGATTAAAATAAACAATCTGTGTTGCGAGATTGATGTCTGTATGTATTGCATTTGTATAATTCATGTCCATTTCCTTCAGATTGAAAACTGAAATGACAGATGATAAAATATGGACGTTTTAGCATAAATATTGAAAAGTAACAACTTCAATATCCAGTCAAATCACACTGAAAACAGTATCAGTAAAAACAAACTGTTAACATCAAGGTCATTTTTGTGTAGAAATTACCTCTGTTAGGCTCCTAAAATGCGTTCTTTTAAACAATGTTATTGGTTTCCTTTAGTAGGGCCATATTAATAATAAATGCTTACTTGCCAAGAAACAAGTAGGAATCATGACTTCCCTTGGTAAACTCCCGGGGATTCTCTCACATATATAAAAATGACTACTTGGGAGAGGAAATGTTCAATAATGAAAGTAGTGGGTCAACAATCTGCTTTCACAATATTACTATATTTTTTCCCCCAACGTCTAAGTTCAAAGTCAGGACCAGAAGAGCACCACTGTTGTCACGCACCATATGTTTTTCATTTTTTCTTTACTTGGTGTTAATTAAAAAAAAAAAAAGAGGGAGGAAAAAACATGAAAAGTTTGATGAAAATGATTACAGAGTTATGTTATATTGCTGTTTGTTCAAAAGCACATGACAGATTAGTACAGCAGTCGCAGCACTACGTTCAGCTGTATAGTGCATATGCTACTGGCGAGTCTTTATTCTCGGGGGAGATTGATTTCACTGGGCAGACAAGTATAATTGCTCGTCAACACTGATAAAGGTTTTGCAGTTTGCCAATGTGATTAGATTACAGGAAGATACTACAGATACCTCTGTGACTTGCAGTATGTTAGTCTACTGTATCATAAATCAGCGGTGTCTAAAAATATGTGGGAAGTGTGCAGTGGTGAGTCACGAGTGACAGTTGTATCTAGTTCATTATTTGTGTGTTTGCTACGTGAGATGCCAGCTGTATAAAACTTGCTTCCACTTCTTAAAATGGAGAATATTTCAGCTGATTTTCACTTATCTGAGAATCCAGCAGATGAACTACTATTTGATGAAATAACTGGATATTCTTCCTTAAGTTCCTGGCTGAATAGAGCATTTAGGGAAGCTGAAATTGTGCTCATCAAATAACATGGTATCTGCATTTCCAAGGAAGTGATGAGAATGAATGCAATTTGGTACTATCACAAAGTGCGTTGATCAGTAATGTACTGGCATTTCTAGGGCAATAGTACAAAGTTATCTCCCCATACATTTGGGAAAAGGAGGCTAAAATAGAGCCTTTGCTTCATGAAAATCTGCCTCTGGCTATTTCTTGCATCAATATCATACGCTTTTTAAAAAGTCTCAACTTTTGTCCTGTAAATGGTTAGTCTTTGTTTGCCTTTTGGGGCTCTTCTTTGGGAATAATTACAGCATTTGTTTAATCCCAGGCTAAGTTTATTCATCGTAACTTTATGGTCATCGTCCCTGTGTCAACATTTTCTATCCTCACAGCATTTAAAAAGATCAATAAACATTTCTTTCCACTTTTTGCTCCAATTTCTGCCCCCTAGTATTTATAGACAAATATGGTACAGTCTTCTGTCTTTGCTTTGTCAGACAAACCAAATTGTGTTAGTCGTTTTTGTGAAATAGTGTGACTTCTGGTCTCACTATTACCTCTCCTTGTCGCATGTTCTGAATTGCCTGAGAAGGGATGGCTGGATCTGTATTTGGTATCAAAGTCATGCTTTCTGTTCTTTACTGCAGACAGGTTACATGGGTCTCTTTCACAGCTGCATCATGGTGATGCCTTGCGGTCCACCTTGACAGCCAATTATGCCACATTTTATTCTTCTGCTGCGCTCTACTTTTGGGATGTATGTTTATCCTGCATAGGTATGAAAGTAAGAATTTAATTTCTTTGCTGTGTTTTGTAGGATAAGACTGTAAGCATGTGTAATTTATAAACTGTAAAAAAAAAAAAAAAAAAAACCTGGGGCATATTTTAGTGCAAACACAATGGGGGATA
>VYZM01002210.1:7579-46939 GCA_013398915.1 Dromas ardeola | reverse complement strand
GAGTTTTTAAAACCAACAATTTTTATAACGTCTATACTATTATTAAGAACATCTTATTTAACAGCCTGGACTTTTAACAGTAGTAATTTTTCTATTGAAAAATCCTTAAGAGCACACCTGTAAGATTTTTTGTTCTGTTGAAAGAGACTGTTAATAAACTAAGGAACAGTAATTGTGTGATTTTGTGGTAGGCTTTTGTTATGATATGAATTGAGATATTTTATGCTGTGCTGATCTAGCCTTCATCAAAAATACATATAGTTCCTCTCTCTTTCTGCCACTCACATCTGTGGAAAATGTCTTGAATACTCATCTACAGAAGCTGGAGTCATGATGATATGGTTAAATCTGTAACTGTTCAATTAGAAGTGAATTGCCAGTCAGCCTATGGGTAGGGTGCTTTAATAAAGGGCATGGTGATATAGAGATTTTATTGCTTTATTTCCTATGCAAGTGAAAGAATATTTTTTTAAAAATAAGTGTTCCCTTAAAACAGAGACACAGTGCACAAATGAAGTTCAGGACTTATTTTTAATTTCTCTTCAGCGCCTGTTGCATTGCTCACGAACCACATAATTTTCAATTTGCACTGAGAGTCCTATATGTATGTAAAACAGATTTTCCTTAAGGTATTTTTGCTGTTTGCCTGACTTACTGAGCAATGCTATTTACCTTTTCATGTTCATTTGGACCCTGTTCGACTCTTAAGTAATTGCAAACTGGACACAAAGGTGTGTTCTGGTTGCATGTGTCCTGGAACCCATAATGCTCATCTTGCAATTGGTTAGCTTTTCACAGTTTTCTGATGAAGTGTAGACCCTGGAGTAGGGCTTGTGGTCTATGAAAAACAGGCCTGCATTTCCCCATCACCATGCACAGACTTCTTAAACCAGTCTGCAGCACACACTCCTCTCCCTCTCCCTCTCCCTNCTCCCTCTCCCTCTCCCTCTCCCCATCTGTTCCCCCACCTCTATCGCAGTTAAGCCCCGAGGTTTCACAAAAGACTTGCATGTCTTTGTCTTTAAAAAGTTTCATCAGTTATTTTTCATACCTGAGGTCTGTGTTTAGGAGAGACCTGCTGCAGGAAGGACAGCTTCCAGCACTCCAGAGGTTTCTCTTTCCTGGCATACCCAGTTGTTTTTAGGGAGGGAAAATCTTCTCCTACCAGGGAGTTCAAACTGAGTCAGTGTGCAGGACCAGGACCACAAAAACCAGCAGTTTTTTTCCCCCGCTGTCTATCCATACCCCTTTAATAGCACAAACATGCTAAACTGAAAACATAGTCTTGTATCTCTTTTGGGGACCTATAAAATGTAGAGTAATAGCTTGCTTGATGCGATACAGCAGGGGCAGTATTGACATGATCTAAGCGACAAATAAGGAGAATCATTTTTGTAGCAGCATTCTGAGTGGGTATGAGTGGAACAAGATTACATTTGCTAAGGGCAGAGAAACTGATGTTGCAGCAAATGAGACATGCGATGCTGAGTGTGCAGTTGGGAGTTTTAAATGTGCGAATTTCCGGAGATAACAGAAATAAAGAAGAGAAAAAAAGAGACCTCTTAACAGGAGGAGAAGATTTTTGAAGAAGAGAGAGACCCAAACTTTATCCTGTTTGGTGGTGAAGAAGGTAATACAAGGGCCACGCCAGGTGTAAGACTTTGTGTTGAAGCAAGCAAACAGGGCACAGCAGCAGAGTAACTGGATAAGGAACAGTGTTTTGAGAACATCAAGTATGTTGAACTTTTTCCGGGGAAGTGGGGGATTTGGAGAAGAGCTGAAGTGGGTCAGCAAGGAAATTGCAAATAAATGGGGAGGTTAGGGAGAAGATGATTCATTAATGTAGAAATTAAAGTTAGAAAAGATGTGAGAAGGAGAATATGTAGAAAGAAGAAATGAAAACAAGGAAGCTGATAGTGAACAGTTGAACATAAGTACATGGCAGAGACAGAGAGGAAAAGGGAAATCACTGTTTGCTGCGCAGTTCCAGAAGGAAGAGATAATGTAGGCGAGAGCTGATTTGGAGGAGGAGAAGCTCAACAGATCTTCCATGCAGACTGCTTCAGGAAGGAAGCCTCTATAAGTTAAGACGAGTAAAAAGGTTGTATCTTGCTGAAAGGTCCAAGTGTCTGGAATGGGCAAGAATTTGAAAAGAATGAGGTATATAGATATCTTTATATATCTATATCTATATATATCTCTATATGTAGGTATGAGGTATATAGAATCTTCAGATAGCTGTCAGCTGGCACAACCAGAGCAGAGGTATTGTAAAGAGTAGATTTACTGTATCAGGAAAAGGTTTGGAGCAGAAGGGCATATTTGGAGCAGATATTACTGGAGTTTGAAGGAGAATAAGAGATCTAGCTGTGTTCTGAAAGAAGATTAAGAGAATGGAGCAGGATGAAGAGGATTAGAAAAAGTGATGTAAACCGTGGACATGTGAAGGTATTTTAGGGAGAAATGGGGTAAGTGGGGAGAAAGGTGAGTATAAAGGAGAAAGTGAGAACAAAGTAACCCCCTTCAGCAAAGGATTGTGATGAGTGCTATTGCTGTGTGGTTATATTTTCTGTTGTTTACCAATAAACCCGTAGATATTTAGAAGTTTCCAGAAAGCAGTGATATTTCATCACATTTTCATACATGATTGAACATAATAATGTAAGGTATGAAAAACATGTAAGTTGAGAACTATGCATTGATTGGTTTTAATTATGTCAACCTTTTCCACAGCCCTATAAAAACTCTTGAAATGCAATAAACACTGCCTTTATTTTGAGCCCTGGAAATAAGTTGGTTTTGCTAAAGATATTACTTCAAACTAGTTTGGGCAAATTCATTAAGAAGTCAAGTCCTTTACGAAAAAAAGTTTTCCAAAACTGAAAATAAAGTAAAGTTTGCTTTATTTTATGCAAACTTACTTGCAATATTCCTGGTTGTATAATTGCATTTTTACCTTTGGTCAATATTATAGAATCACAGAATAGTTTGGGTTGGAAGGGACTTTAAAGATCATCTAGTTCCAACCCCCCTGCCATGGGCATATTTAGTGTTCTTTTGTATTTATTCATGATACCTTTGCAAAACCCTGCAAGAGCAAGATCTATAACATGTTTGTGGGTCAAAATATTTATGAATGCCTCCATCTTTCAATTTTCACCCTTTTAAAAAATATATAACCTGAGAGACATGTAGCAGTCAGGGTATGGTAGAGAATAAGATGGAAGATTCTCCTCCATCATAATTTTACTAGCAGTGCAAGCAGAATAATTTAATTCTGATCAACAGGAAGGTAAGAATTTAAGTAGAATGTGGGATTTCCATGTAACTATGTAGAAAAATGTTATTTTTTGTGCTGTAAATTGGTATATTCTAACTTCTGGCCCACCTCTGACAGAGATTCAAATGGGCACTCAGGCTAGCTCTTAGCCCTGCAGGTGGCATGGAAAAGACAGATGGCTGTATCCACATGAGATACCTCTTCAGTCACATAAGAAGTTAAAATGGAAGAGTTAGACAAGAAGATTTTAGATACTGGAATAAAATGCAATTTCTATGTAAATAAATAGACTGAAGACTCACTAACACATGAAGCCAAACTGATTGAGCCCAAATGAGATGTGACCAACTCCATTTCTTTAATTAACCATCAGAGAAATTAACAAAAATGTATTTAAACCTGTAATAATCTCTAAATGACAGAGTTATACTTAGCAAATGTTAAAAACAAAAAATTGTTATATATAGATATATTTTAGTATATTTGGACTTTACTTATGAAGGCTACAGCCTAAATAGTGCTGCTAGAATCACTTTGTAAACTGTGTGATTTCCACTTCTGGGTAGCCTCTGATTTGACAGTTCTATCATATGAAATGTGTAGTATTAAATGATAAGCCTATATCAGAATTGGAGTAGGTCAATGCTGCCATTGTGAAATGATGTGTTTACTTATTGTTGTGAGCACTTTAGGTAATAAATGACATTGTAATAGCTAATATTGAGGAATGGTATTAATGGCAGGATTCACTAAAGAATCACAAATGGAAGAAAAATAATAAATGAGGAAAGCAAGATGAAGAGAGTCACAATAATTCTTCCTTTACAAAACTATAATAATGATAAATGCTGAGTCTCAAGCCAAGTAGATTTTTATTGTTAGAAATGCTTATGACAGAACATGTTCGGACAACATCTTTGTTCCCTTGAACATCACCATATTACAAGGATGGGCTGTCTGATATTCTAATTAAAATGTTAATGTTTTCAAATGACAAATCTAATGCTTTTTGGAAACTTTTCAATATATATCAAGTTTCTACTTGCAAGCATTTACTGATGTAGCACTTAATAATGTCCCATCCACAATATCTGTATCCAATAATAGCTTGCAAGAAGGGCAGGAAAGTTCAAAACTGGGGGATTTAATCTAGTATTAACCAGATTCTGCAAGAGCCATAGAATTTTAGCTTTGTTAATTTTGACAGGTTTGTTTTATCCTTATCACCTTTGTAACCCACATAATACCTTCCTTTGGCAAAGATCTGAATTCACTGTCATGCTAATTGTTTTTCATGTTTTGCTAATCTTTTTAGATCGCTCACAACACTTACATAGCTAGTATTTAGGACATAAGCTTTTCCTCTTCTTTTGCAAGGAAAATAGATGATGAGAAAGGGAAGGGGAAGAATTATTACCTAGATGTAATTGCTTGATAAAATTAATTTAAATTGTGTGTGAGTTAATCCTTGAGTCATCACTGACTTGTTTTGATTAAGATGTTGGTGCTGTGCGTAGATACCGCCATTTTGGTTTTTCACTTATTTTCACTATATTAAATACAAGCCTTTGAAAACTTTTCCAGACATATTATCCACCCTCTGGTGAAAGATTTAGAATTTTTTTTTCTTTATTTATTAAGTCTTTAATCCAAAATCACCAGTATGATCAGTACAGACACCTACATTAAATTCATTATCAGAAATTAGATGTGTAAATTGAAGAAGTCATATATTTTCCTCAATCCTTCAGAAACATACACTGTTATTAAAATAGTAAAAGGTAAAAAAACCCAACCAACACAACCAACAACCCACAAATAGTAACTATAACCCCTAAAGGAATATATCTGTAGAGTTTTTGTGTGCTACAGATTATCTCTTAAAGTAAGTGAAATGTACACTGGCACTGTTTCTTAGTTTTAGCTATTATTCATAGCAGTCCTAAAATGTCTTTCACTAAAATGAATAGTGCTGCATATAAAAGTATTCAGATTTCTTTCAAGAAAAAAGGTGTTTCCGAACCCTTTGTCTAAGAAGTTTAAATATAGTTATTTTTTTTTTTAAAGTTGATAACAATCTCCTTTATTGGGATATATTGTCTAGGAGATGGTTTTAGGCCTGGATCTGAAGAAGCCTCACATTTATATGTTGCAGGAATCAAATGTCTTACCAGTAGTAGTGGTAGTATTCCAACCCACCCATTCCTGCAGTTTTATCTGAAGTAAACAGTATAGTTGACATTGTTATATTCAGAGGTCTAGCACGTTGCCTCTGCAATGTACTCTCTCGCAGGGGCATCCAAGGACAAATAGGAAGCTAGATTTCTTGTACTCCCCTGCCTGACTGTCACTAATATTTGTCCTTTTTGAGCAAAATAGAAGGTATGATTTAGTAAGTTCAGACATGAAGACATTTCAACAACTTAAATTAAGAACAGAGTAGTCTAAGAGAGTTTACTGTTGTTTTCTTCAGTTGCTGTTACATAGATTACACATTTAATTGACAAAGTATTTACTAAAAATGTTTTTTTGTTTTCCTTGAGTGTTTTATGAGGCACTGGTACTTCCTCCTCCCTTTCTTCTTGCTAGTCACAGTGTTTTCAGCTATTTTTTTGATTGCTTTTAAAATTCATTCACTCACAGCTATTAGTGGGTGTGGCCTGCAAAGAAACATTCAGTAGTCATTTGGTTTTCGTAGAATATTTATGTATATATTAATTACTAATAGTGCAGAGATTATTGCCTCTGAATGGAAAATAACCAGTCATTTGTGGATAACAACAAGGTTAGGTTAAAGCTCAAGTAGTGACAAGTTGCTTATAATCATCTTTCATTTTATATTTCCTTTCTGATCCAATGAATATTCACCAAGGGAATGATAATTTTAACTAAGTGATTTGTAGCTGGATGTTAGCCAAATTAGTTTAACTCCAGGGATTGAATGCAAGTGACATACAAGGACAACATTAATATATTCACTGTGAAGTTGGCAATCTGAATAAATATAAAAAGTAGTAGTATGCCTGCATGTATGCCTTAATCATAAGTATCTCGATATTGGCTTTGAATTTTGATGCTTTCAAGATGAACTTTTCATATGAACAAATGCTTGAATGATCTTATTAAAGCTGCCTAATGGATCTGCTATATACTATGAATTTACTGACAAGACATTTAGAAATGCAATTAACTAAAAGTGTAATGACAGAAGTTATTTTCACAGAAAATAATATGTTTGGTTTATTCAAATTTCATTCTTAAAGGCGTTGGTGGTGGCTGGTTGCCTTAAAGACCCTTTACTGTGATATGTTGTTGGATGAGAATAAAACATCTGTGTCACACTTAAAATAATAGTGACAGAATAATTCCCCTGTTTATTACCAACTAGCAAGTCTGTGGTTTCAAATGCTTTAACACATTGCTGTATTCCCATTCTGTTGCCAAAATTAATCAAGTGTCATTTGCTTGTCTGTGGATTGTTCAGGTAGGTCTCTGGGAGGTCTAAAATTCTCTTCTTTGGAAAAGGCAGCAATTAAAGGTGTCTTTATTTCCTTTCAAAGAAGTCCGCTTCAGGACTCATATGATTTATTTTTGTCAAAGATTGTCTTGAAAATTGTCTTTCAGTTTCTGAATGCAAAGGTAAACATCCTAGGAAAAAAAAAAAAGACTATACCGAACTCTTTAAAATTTAGGAGATGGTTGGTTAAACTTTAAATCTCGAGCTGCAATTGAAGACAAGGTTATAGGTTATAGTTCAATAGTTATTTACAGATTTCCTTGTTCTAGTTGTAAGGATTTCAAATGAGAATTACAGGCTTGGTCTTGGCTTAGCTTCATCAGGGGAAGTTTTTCTACTATTTATTTCTATGGGAGCTAAACCAAGTGCTTTAACTTAGTTTGTATTAGTTTGATATATCCTAGAAAAGAATACCATAGAAATAGTTTGATATAGTGAATACCAAATAATGAATACCAAAGAACGGTTTGATTTTTTGTGGGAGCAAGCAAATTGACCTTGACTTTTAGCATTAACAGTAGAAACCTGATTATTTGGAGCTGAAGAGCCAAAGTTCACATGGGTAATGGGCCTGTGTAATTTCATGTTGTTTGACTTTTATTTCTTAAAGAGCAGATAATTTCTCAGGAACAGAGGCATAATTCCCATTGTCAGTCTTCTCTGATCCCTTTATAATTAACAAAATAAAAGACTTGTTCATTTTTCTTTGTATCTTTGCTAATTAGGTTTTTCTGTGCATTCCGGTGATCTCATATGCTCTTGAAAATCTTTTCAAGTTGGAAATTCAATTTCAAATATTTTCAGTATTACAAAATAATTTTTTTTGGTGTCTCTCAGTTTCTAGCATGTCCTTTTGTTTCACGTTTTACCTAGCAGAATCCCACTGTACGTCAAAATTAGAAACAAGCTGATTTGAATGGAAGTTCTCTATAAGTAGCATATTTGGGAGAGGGAAAAGTACAGGCAATTACTGTTATGTGGAAAAAAAGATATTTATGGCAGTGAAACTAAGGAAACAAAAATTATGTTGCAAAAGAAAATACTTTCATCAAAAGCCTTGTAATAAACCCCAGTGAGAAAGGACAGTCCTAAGTGATTCAAGCAAGGTTAGGTAGTGTGACTTCTTTTGAGAGATCATTTCATCCTTTCACTTTAAAGACTTACTTGGTTAGAATTCAGTATTTTCACATGCTCAATTTTCAGTGCAGATTCAATGCATCAAGCTGTTATTATTTAACAAGGATTTTATTTAGAAATCACATGCCCGTTTTCACTTGCAATTAATTTTTTTTTTTGGGAGATAGTATTCAGCAGATACTTGTGTCAGAGAAGTCTGTGGGTAAATAAGTAGATAGGTTTTGAACAGTATCTTTTGTCAGGAATAAAATAAGAACAAGAAAGAATAAAAACCTTCCTCCACTCTTTATTTTAGAAGATATAAAATACTTGGTCATATGAGCTTTGACTTGATGGACAGAAGATATGGCTCCTGCTGACATCCTCCCTACTTTTTGCGCATCTTTGGACGTGGTATATGTATACTGCAGGGGAGTTGGACTAGATGACCTTTAAAGGTCCCTTCCAACCCAACACATTCTATGATTCTATGATTCTACTGATTGGAGGCCTTTAGGGATTGCCTTCCACCCGAGGAGAAGGAGAACATATTGCATTTGAACTCTTTCCTTACTCCAGAGGAGGAGTGGGTTGGTGTGTTGGTACTCTAGCTTTGTGCTTGCTTTAGGGGTCACATGGGTAATTCCCAGAAAGACAGCTGGTAGGACAGAATCATTTCTGTGGCCTTTTGTGCAAGGGGAACAAGTCTGGGCAGATAAATTGTTCTTAAATATTGAGGTCATTCCTCAGCCCTAGATGTCAATGGGCCTATTTATGTGATTGTACCTTTACTGGAAAAGAGCCAGAGTTATTAGCACTTGCACAGTTGAATTCGTAGTGAAAAGTGTACTTGGTCCATAATACCTAGCGAGTGACTTTGACAAGTGGGCTTATATATAAATAGTGGTTAATTGCGGATATCTCTGAAATTTGCATTTCAATGAAACGTACTATTCTGCTAACGCTCACTTTTACTAGGTAATTTATTTAAAAATTTTAATGATGTGATTACTTCGTTTCTTTAAGTGCTTAAATGTAGCTTGATATTCTGTATTTTACAAAAACTTGAAAACCGTAAATATCTTCATGCGATTTTTCAACTGTCAAAAATCCAATATGCAGTTATGTGTGTAAACAATAGGTTTGTGCAGTAGGATATTGTATATACGTTATCTGTCAAATCTGTTTATTCCTACAGGATTTAACTTCAGCAAGTATTATTCAAAGTGAGAAAATCTATTTAGAACTGTCTCATTGCCTTGTGTAATCTGCCAAATCACCTGTGGCCACACTGGCAATTTATTGCTACAGTAAATAGTGTAAAAATATCCCCACTCCTACCTTTAAGGGCAGAGAGAACTCTCAGTCCAAACCTCTTCCCAAGTCAGAGAAAGCAAGAGTTGCCCTTCCCTGTAGAAGAGAGTGAACTGAAAGGAAACTACTTTGGAAGTGTGAGAGTAAGACTCCAAAGACTTACTTGTATTAATTACAGAGAAGAAAAAAGTGCATAACCTCTCCCCAACAGCCTGCAATCAGAGTCCTTTTAAGGTTTAATGAAGCAGAGTACTTGAAAATAGCAGGAATGTAGCTGGGTGAGTGAGTGGGTTGGTGATCTGAGACAAAGCGTTGTTAAGCTCTACACAAATGATGATGAACACAGAGACATTGATGCAGGGGGCTATCAGGACCCATTCCTTCCCCTGCTGTTACCATAATTATCATGCCTCATGATGGCCAAATAGGAAACTAGGCTTGGTAGATAACGCTCTGTTTTTCAGGAATGTTGTTCACTTTTAACTTTGCTTACCAACTAGGGGAAACCAAACCTCGGATTTGCTTGAAGTGATTTAACCAAGAATTGTGTTTGACTGCAATCAGGAAGTTGCAAGAAATTGAGTTATAGTAATTTAAAAAGGTACTATCACCCTACAGAGGTTGCTGCTCTCAGTGGTAATTAAAAAAACCTGCTCAAAACAAAACAAAAAAAAACCCCACCAACATTTTTGCATCTAGTTTTGTGAATGCTGTTAATTACTGACTTCCAGCCAAAGCTGTTAGATTCTCCTGAAGTCTGGTGACTTCTTAAACCCCAGTTGTAATTGTCTAGCCATGCCAGCATTGCCGGTTTCTGCAAGATAAAACAATTTCTGCCTTTCAGTCCTTGTGTTCATGCATCCATTCCACCCCACGGTTTTGTGAAACTTAGTTTCCTGCCACTGATGGGCTAGATTGTATGGCTTTTAGCATGGTCGTTGTCCAGCACAGGCATCGAAACCTGTGAAGCATCCTCTTTCCTGCTTATAGTAGCAATTTCCTTTCCTGCCCTGAGCTGCTCATCAAGTTTTTGGAATAATCTTACCAGCTGGCAGATGCAATTGTTCTACTCAGCACCCAGAAGCTTTCATTTATTTGCCGTGCTCAAGGGATACCTGTTTCTGTGACACAGAGAAGAATCAAGAACACGCATGGAAATGAAATAGAGCTTTGTTAAACTGGTTTAAACTCATCTACATTTGGGAATTTGCATTTGTTTAATTAAAGTAATTAAAAATTTATTTTAGTTATGTTGAAGCCACTTTGTCAATGCTAATTAGGTCCTTGTAGTGCTTTAGTGCCATATGTATTAAGACAAAGGCATTCTGGCTTAGTGGGTGGCCTGACTGCATAGAGTCACAGCTGGAAACCCGCAGGGAGAAGCAGGAGCAGGCAAGAAGAGAACGGGCCCAGGGAGCCAGGGGCAGCCAGGGCAGTCCCTCACCCCCTGGGGGACAGGCCTGCAGCCCCTGGAAAAAAATGTTTTGTGTCATAAATAGTCCTTTTAAAAGAATATGTGAGGCCCTGCTCTGTCTCCTCCAACGAGTGTATGCATTTCTTGTATGAGAATATGTTGCGCTGCAACATGGAGGAGCTGTGGACTCCCTTGAGGGTAGAGAGGCCTTATAGAGAGATCTGGATAGACTAGAGAGCTAGGCAATCACCAAAGATATGAAATTTAACAAGAGCAGGTACCAGATTCTCCACGTGGGATAAGATAATCCTGGTTACACATACAAACTGGGAGATGAAAGGCTGGAGAGCAGCTCCCCCAGAAAAAGATCTGGGGTTTTGAGTTGATGGCAAGTTGAACATGAGGCAATAGTGTGCTCTGGCAGCCAAAAGGGTCAGCTGTGTCAGGGAGTGCATCAAGTACACCATTGCTAGCTGGTCAAGGGAGGTGATTGTCCCACTATGCACCACTTTGGTGCAGACCCACCTGAAGTACTGTGTCCAGTTTTGGGTGCCTCAATACAAGAAGGACATCAAACTATTAGGGTGTGTCCAGAGGAGGGCGACCAAGACGGTGAAAGTTCTTGAGGGCAAGACTGAGTGGCTGAGGTCACTTGGTTTGTTAAGCCTGGAGATGAGAAGGTTAAGGAGTGACCTTATGCCAGTCTCCAACTTCCTCAAGGAGGGCAGCAGAGGGGGAGGCGCTGATCTCCTCTCTCTGGTGACCAGTGACAGGTTATGAGGAAATGGAATGGAGCTGCACCAGGGTAAGTTCAGATTGCACATTAGGAAAAGGTTCTTCACTGGTAGGGTGGTCAGTCACTGGAACAGGCTCCCCGGGCAAGTGGTCATGGCACCAAGCCTGTCAGGATTCAAGGAGTATCTGGATGACACTCTCTGTCATATGCTTTAGTTTTAGGCAGTCATGCAAGGAGCGGGGAATTGGACTCAATGATCCTTATGGGTCCCTTCCAACTCGAGATATTCTATGATTTTATGCAAAACAGTGTGAAACCAGGCCAGGGACATGGTTGGGGCAGCTGAGAGTCCAGCTTGCCAGACAAGTCTCCAGGGGTAAGTCAGGTTCAAGGTCAAGCCAGGGAATCAAATTTGTGGGTCAGGACTAGCAACATCCTATAAGAAAGAAAATAACGCATCTGCCTGTAAAGCATTCCAAAAAGGTCCTATAGCATTTCCTGAGGGCAAAGGAGATGATATCTCTGGCTAATCAGAGATCTTATAATTATCTCATCCTTGTCTTTGCTGCTAAATGCGCACATTCACAGATCATGCCAATTCACAAATGCAAGACTGAGTGATATAAGCACCTACAGCTTACATATAGCTCACCGTTAAGGGTCCTTCACATATTGGTTGACAAGCTCAGATTTTTTCTGTATAGCTAGTGACTTTTGTACTCACTTTGAACTAAGTAGAAAAGAAGCTTTTAACCAAGGAAATAATGAGGCCCTCAGGTGTCTTAAGTTGGGCGTGTAGTACCACTGCTCGTTTTATAAAATTTCATTTGAACGATGTCAGTACTTTCTAAATTATGTATGATTATAAACTGATCAGTTGAGTACAGGGCTGCATTTCCACACATAATAGAAAACATTAAATACACAGTATGCATTAGTGTTTGTATAGCTAATTTTCTTTCCAAAATTGATTATGCTTTTTTAGGGCTTGTTGTATTGAAATGGAGAAGGTCTTTCTAATTTCATTCTTACGTTTTCTGCTCCACTACATGAATGATGAAATTGTGATTCAGCAGTTGTGGAGAAGACTGCATCTGTCTCATTAAGATACTCTACAGTCTAAAATTTTTCTGGAAGGTACGTGATGTCTCAGTGAACTGCTGCCAGCAATCTAAAACTCATTTATTCACGAATGAACTTGGCAGTAAAAATTCTAGTTTATAGAAGTTTTTATTCTCTCTTTCCCTCTTATCTCCAAAACCAATCTCTCGATGTCGTTAATATTTTAAGAAAAGAAAAAAAGCATTTGTGTTCATAATATGATTATGAACTCTTAGTGTAGCTTACAAAATTGCTCTTGAGTGGACACTGTTGCAAGTGCTGTTAAATGTAACCCATATACTTTCTACTTATTTATATTTAGCATTTTATCAAGGTAGGTTGGGGTTTTTCATAAGCTGTGAAATATTTTTTACTTCTATGAGTATAGTTACAACTCGATTGACTTTTGCAAAGACCAGACTAACAGACCGTCTTGTCAAAGTTTGAAAGAACAAATGTGATCTGAGATCTGCCAACCAAGGTTGTTGTAGAAATTTATTTACTCAGCTAACTGTCAGCTGGGTGGACCAGTGCTGAGCTATTAGGGTGGTAGCAGGTGCTACCCTGTGTGGAGAGACATCTGTGAGTGTGTACCAGCAGCGCATTCCTTCCTCGCCCCTGTGAATGAATTGGGATGCCTCTTGTGGGGGGCTAGGGGTCAGGGGTACTTGCTATTCACTGCATTTAGAGAGTTAATACTGCCTAATCCTATCAAAGACAAGCTTGTGAAAATCTAAAGGAAGAACAGCTTTTGTTTTTTCCTCTTTGGAGCAGATAAACAGGCAGGAATTTGAGGGATTCCCAGCTTGTTCCTATACGACACATTTATGTCACAAACATCCTTGCCTGCTGAGGACTCCTTGCCTGTTGCTAGTTGTTTTGCTGCTGGTGACTCATCTTGCCAACTTGAACTGATCGCAACTTAAAGCAGGGAAATATCTTCTGTTCCAAATGTGACAACTGTTTTTTTTTAAAAAAATAACATTTTGGTTATGTTCCAATTATCCATTTGTAAAGATTAGTCCCCTTGCATGCTGTCTGCACAGCAGACTTGAATAGCAGAGCTGAGTGCACTGGTAGCTTTTCATCAAACGCTATAAATCACAAATGTTAGTAGTATTGTCAATTAGTGCTTTGAATGTACAGAGAGTTACATAAGTGCTAAGTCTTAGTATTGCTATTTCTTGGTTAAAAAGAAACATAGCCTAATCCTGAAGTTTCGGAATTATACCATCCTTTAACCAAAACTCATAGACACTGTTTTATAATCTTGTACATTTTCTTTCAGAGAAGTAAGATTATACTTGCACCATCATGGCTCCAAAAGCCCAATTACTATACCACTTACTAAACAGCTTTGAGTTTTAAGGAACTGTGTTAGTAACTGTTTCTGGAGTAATGCGTCATTTGGAGTGTATATGCAAAAGCTATCTTTAGATTTTGAGCCAGAAGTATACGGTTAGTATCTCAAAACACTACGCCATACAGTTTAAATATATTCCAGTACATATTTTATGATCTTTGTCTGCAGCAAATAGCTATCAGGAACGGATAGTACAATATTACTAAGAGAATCAAAATGAAAAGGTTAGATTGTTCTAAATGATTAAATTTGTCATGCAGTAGGCACCTGTGTTGCAAAGATCTGTATGATTTCCAACAATTTTTGCTCTTGATATTCAGCTCTTCATAACCCCAGTAATGTGCAGTGTTGTTCTTGCTTTCTTAAGGGTGTGAAAGTGCTTTTTTCAAACACAGCTGCGTTAAATTTTGTGTTTCAAACCTGTTTTGGATATGCATTTCTCATGAAAATATAAAGGCTTAAGTTTAGAATGTCAAAGACAATAATGCCAACTTTGAATTATCTGAGTTAATCTTTCTGTGCTTCTAATTGATACTCTGTGTCAACAAAGCCCAATACATATAGTGTGTCAACACGTGTCAGAATTTGTCAGTACTGTCCAAAATATAAAAAATAATATGCAAACCACATATTAAAAAAATTCGATAGTAGAGCCAGTAGAATTTCTTTAAAGTTTTGTTAATCCCACACCATATCTGCAAACATTTCCAGCCACTAAAAAAATAAAGAATTGCTTTTTTCCATATTAGTTCCTGACACGAGCCTGTATCATCAATCTTTCTGGCTTGAATTTTCTTTTGACTGTTTTCTGTGAGAGGACTTTCTTCTGTTTTTCTGAACTTTTTCAGAAAAAAGCTTTTAAAAAATAAAGCAATGAATCAGCGGGTTAAATGAAACAAGACTGGCACAAACATTTTGAGATATAGTAGAACTAGAATTCACCTTGTTCTAACATGGATCCACTCCAAAAAAAAGAAAAAAAAGGTACAAAAATAATAAATAACTTGTTTGAACTTTTGCCTCATGGATAGAGGGAAGAGAGTGAGGAATGCATCCTCAGAATGTCAAAAAGTGTCTGTAAAGTTTAATTCATCCTTTTCCCCTCCCTTCTCGCCTCTTCTGCCAGTCTCTCCCTTTTCTAGCAATATTCTGAGCAGCATATCATTTACTTGGAGAAAAAGGTGACAGGGACCTTCTGCGGGAAACTGTCACACGGGATTGGGTTTGACAAGCTGGATGGGGCTAAGGCTGGCTTTGCTGCTGCCTGAGACTGAAGAATTCATTTTGGGTGGAATAACCAGAGCGGACCGTAGCGTGGGAAGAGCTGGGAAGCAAGTGTGCAGACCAAACCCTGAGGCTGTGTATACAGTTGGGGAAAAGAGGGAGGGCAGATTGGCCTTCACAGAGAAGGGTAACACTATCTAAAAAGCTTGTAAACTGCTTTGTGTGAAGGGAGAAATCATCTGTAAGTATAGCTCTTTTACTCATTCGTGCTGTTCACTGTTGGTGACTCTTCTAGTTTATTTCATCTCCTCTTTTTGATTTTTTAAATAAATGTATTTGTCATCATACAAGAGAGGAAGTGTCTTGCAGCTCAGAATCCTAAAAATCTCATGGCAAAACCCAACATGGGACACTTTTATTCTTGACAAACTCCTCAAAGTTCTTTCATGCCTGCTTAAGTGATCAAAGTCTCTTCGAGCAATATCCTCAGGTATTGCGCAGGGTCCCTTCTGCTATCTGTGAAAGCACACAAGTGGAGGATAATGCAATTAGTATCAAATGGAGCACAATGCTTGAGGACCTGCTGACATAGAAGATCGGGTTTTGAGAAAGAATATCATGTGGAAATATACTCCCCATTAAATTTCCCATTGCTGCTCTTTGCCAAATTCTCATAAGCAGGTCGTAAGTCCTATTATTACAAGGATTTCTGTCATAGTAGCCAATCTATGATTGATTCAGCCCGACTTCCTCTGCAGGGTGGACACCTGGACAGTTGTGGGCATTTTTCCCCAAATGCTATCCAAGTGAAAAGCAGAAGTTATGAAGAAAAACCCCCACAACTTACGGAATCACACAGAATCACGGAATTTCAGAGTTGGAAGGGACCTCTAGAGATCATCTAGTCCAACTCCCCTGCTAAAGCAGGATTGCCTAGAGCACACTACTCAGGAACTTAGATTGGTTTCTTTTCATTGTGAGAGTTTTTAGTTGTGTCCAATTGTCTTATTGCTGTTCTTTTTTTTTTTAATCATATCTTGTAAGTTCTGCAAATGACATTTTGTAACCGTCAGTTTAAAATATGTAGGTAACTTTCACATTTTTTGTTTTGCGAATGTTAATTCTCAATTTTTTTCTGTACTCTATTATAAGAAATACTAAGTTTTGAACTACATAAGTAAGTTATCCTCAGCCTCACTCTCTGTTTCTGCAATGTTATTTTATTATATAACTGTATACAAGTTCCAGTGAATTTAATGTTACAGAGTGTGGGAATAATTTATTTCTTTGCGTGCTTACTGAGCATATAGAGACCTTCAGGATTATGTCCTATGGACAGGTTTTTTAATAGCTATAATGAATAGAGATGCAAAATTATTTCTTAGTTAAGCCTCTGTCTTTACCTTTTATTAGTTGGAAGATTATTGATTTTCATTTTCTATGTCATAAATATGGAAAAAGTATTTATATTGCATTCGACACTATTGTACAAAAATAATTACAAATCATTCTGAAGCCAAGATTTCTCTTGGGCTCTGTAGAGATCTTTGAAATTGTTGGTTTGTTTGTTTTTCTTTGAATTTACATTGACATAATGTCTCTATTATGAAATTATTTTTTTACAACTATTTAAAAAGTATACATTATGGTGTTTTTGGTCTTCCTTTTACCTCACCATTAGTATTTTACTTGCTTTCCTGTGTTATTTAAAAAACATCTCCTACAGATACTTACAAGGTAGATGAAACAATATTTTTAAGCAGTTTGTCTTTAATCATTTAATATTAAGATGACTAGACTAAGCTGACAGCTACCTTCCTTTGTAGTCAAGGAGGAGAGAGATTCTCCTCCAGAAGATGATTTGTCCCACTTCAATTGTCTGTTACCTTCTGAGCACTGGCTATAACAGACTTACCTCATCCGGAAGGCTTAGTTTCTTGACTGTAGTTGAGGTTAAATTTCAGAAAGTATCAAGCTACTCAGAAATATCAAGAAAGAGATTTTCTCAAGATGTGTTTGAAGTAACATTTAGTAAAATTTAAAAAGCAATGTGCTTATGGAATTTAGGTGATTTCAAAGGTAGACAAAAACTTCAGATTCTTCAGATTGACAATTTTGTTTCCTAATTATTATGTTATTCCTATCTGAGATGCTAAACTTCATCTCCAATAGAGACAATGTGAGACCCAGGCTTCTTGACTTCTAAATGTCTTTTGAGATATTTTGATTCCTACATCACTGATATTTTTAACACCTGAATATGCATCTGGTACTTTTTCAAGAATTGTGGTGGTGTTCTGTAGCTGGAAAAGTTTCCTGGAACGCCATCAGAAAGGAATAATGATTGAAAATTGTGGCACAATTTGTAGTGTGTAGTCACAATTAGCATCTTAGGACAGCAACTGATTATTTAATTTTGTGTGCTTAGAGGAGTTGCTACTGAACACCGGTCTAATCCCAGAATCAAAGAAAGCATAGAAGTCAATCTTGCGGCATGTAAGATTCTTTAAAAATAAGCATAATTTTAAGAATCATACTAATATATTAAAGGTTATTTCTATCTAGTATTCCATACAGCAATCTGGGAATGATTTTCAAGCATTTGACTACATTTTGCATTTTCTGTGCTTTTCCCTCTGTTGTCTGTTGCAACAGAAGTCAGTCATATTTTATTTCCATTACAGAGTAGAATATTTGGGCAGCTATAGTAAAGATGAAATATGGTTTCTACACGACAGCATAATGATTAATGAAACAGTGAATATATTACTGTTGTTGACTTAAGCATCGAAGCCCAGATACTCTCATTCCTAGATCGTGCTATCTTCCTATTTGGTAGATAAACATTTCTATGTATGCTTTCAAAGTCAAAGGTTAAGGTATAGAGTGTTTTAACCCTTTTGGAAAAGGTGAAGATAAGGTGAAATGGCCAGTTAAACCAGCAAGTAATTAATTGAGTCTCTCTGTTAACAGGAAGAAGGTCAAGTGCACATAACTGTTGTGATTACACAGTCTGCATTACAAGCGGCTGAGTCGTTTAACCTCAAAGTGGTTAGATTGGAAGGCTGAGAACCAATTAAATGAGATTTTACTTCAAAATAGTAGCTGTGCTTGTGAGTTACTATAATATTGAGATTTTTTAGAGTGATTTGTCATATAGTTTTGCAGTACCAATTAGTTTTACTACAGTGAAGCATTTTAATTAGAGTTTTCAATTTTCTTCTTTAAAAAAAAAAAAAAAAATAAATTTCTTGCCTCACTGTAGCTAATTGGCTGAAATTTTTAAATAATAACTTCTTATGGAGATGTATTTGATTTTTTTTCTTTCTGTCTTTTTCTTGACTTTGTCCTGTATGTTATTCTGAAATTTTTTCAGATGCACAATTTTGATCGCTGGATCCAAAGTGTAGAAAGGCTTGCTTAATTTTGTCACATAGGGATCATACATCTACTTTCCACTGGGGAGAGTCCACAGTTACCTGCTGACAAAGATCCAAATTATTTGCGATAACCTTTCAACATCTATGAAAAATGCTGAAAATCTGCTACTACTGTGTCTCATCTAACAATGAGGCTGCAACTATATAGCATGCTGTAAATATACTAGGGAAAGCTCAGTTACTTTGAAAGTATGCAGATCTTTATTCTTTTTCCTCCAACTCCTTCATCTTAGTGTAGGAGATCTCTGTTAAATAGTGCCTGGTTCCAGGAGATACGTTATGGATGGGTATTTACCACGGAAGCTTTTTTTTTTTCTGAATGTATTATCCTTGGAGAGATATGTTCCTGCTCTGTTTGAAAACTCCACTAAATTGGAATGTAGAGAGGAGCTAAGAAATGGGGGTCCGTGAGGAAGGGAGAGAAGGAACAAGCACAGATATCCAAGAATTGCAGAGCTTGAGAAAATTGTTTACATATTCTAATTATTCCATGCCTATATGGCAAAATGTAAGACTCCTTTACTGAGGCTTTATGCAGGTGATATATTCCGATTGTCATTTTTGTTCAGAGATTGCTCAGAATTCCCCATGAAGTTTAAGGAAAGCATTGTTTTAGGTTATGCGCAAACAGGTTAAAATTTAATAAAAATGAAATGCTACCTTGCCAACGGTGTGTGCTTGCAATCTGTAATTATTATAAAACACTACTTTCAGTAAAAGCAAAATAGTTCTTTGGCAGTGAGTAATTTTGCTTTTTAACAGAGGTTTGACTAAGAAATGCTAATGTAGTGTGGAGTTAAATTAAGAATTACAGGATGTTATTAGAAGTACAGTTCTCCTCATGTTTTTAATGATATCTTTGTACATATTTTCCATTGCTGAGCAAATCAAGCATCACTGGAACGTATGCCTAATCAGTTGGTGCAACTGCTGTCTTGAAGTACTTAGTTTGTAAATTATGGATGAAAAATGGCGGATGTTCAAATGGTTCACTAAACCAGTATTTATTAGGACTGAGGCCTACTTCCTCAAACTTAGCCCAGAGGCAATCCAGGAGCAACTGAAGAATATTTTCTGTTGCTCTCATTGTTTGCTAACATTGTCAAAATTACATACAATTTCTGCATAATATTTTTGTTTGAAAAAAAAATGCTGTCTATGTCACTTCCTTTAAAGTTATAACACTATTTAAGGTCAAAACTGGGTCAAACATTGCTACTGACAGACAAGCATGGACTCAAACAGTTTTTGCAGTATGGAATACCATTTGGAAAATGCCTCTTTAGCAGTTGAAGGGGAAAAAAAACAAAGGAGAAAAGGCAAATGACTTCAAGGCTGGCAATAAATTTCCAATATTTAAAACAAAGAGAAGGGCCTTAGGAATGTCTTATCTAGTCAAAATGATCACATGGTTTATTTCTCATTCTATCAGTAGAAGCTAAAATATGGTTAAGGTCAATCAATTCGGACATAGGTTTTGTCAGGCAAATCTGGTATGTTTTATCAATAAAATTACAAAACAACTATATAAATATAATGTTGATAGAGGCCATAATATAGTATACTTGGTTTCTTCAAGAATTCTTTTTGCTACCACGTAATATCCTGATCTAGAAACTTGCCTTCGATAGAATTTATGTGGGACACTAATTAGACAGATTATAAATAGGGCAGTTCAACTATGAAGACATAGATATGGTTGGAGAAGCATGTGTGGATGGTAATATTTCCAGCAGACTGCTTTGTGATCCAAAGCTAGGTACTGTATTTTGTCAATTGTCTTCATAATCTTCTTCTTCAAAGGATGACCTTTTTGCCTGAATATACAAAATAAATATTGGTAAATAGGAAAGAGGTTTTGCATAGAGCCAGCATAATAACACCAGGTTACTCTACTTAATTTATTGTTAAGTATAATAATAATCCAAGCTGAATAGTACTAGGTTCTCATGTCTGTGTGCCAAGAAGGAAATGGAAATGTTGGAGGAAATTTGAAGTATGGTCACAAAAATGGTCCTTGAATTGGAAAACTAACTGTATACTGAGAAGTAGAAGGAGTTCTAGCTGTTGAATCTAAGAGACATTTAAAACTTTTGTGCCTAAATATTTCTGCATGAATTAAAAATAAAATGTTGAGGAGTTTTCTGCCTTGGAGGAGAAGGCATGAAACTGAAGTTGGTTAAATTCAATTTTGAATGCAGATGCAATTTCCTACTTGCAAGGATAATTAAACTTTAGAGTAATTTCTCTGGTTGTTAGACTCATTGTCACTCAGAATGTTAGAGACAAGATATCATAACCTTCTCTAAAAATGCTTTATAGTAGAATTAGGTACTATCCAAAAAGATGGAAAAGAAAAAAAAATCGAAAATTTGTGTGCTACAGCAGTTAATTAAGCTGATCAGTATGGTCTCTTCTGGCATCAGAGCCTGCATGCCAGATAAAATATGTTGGTTTTTAAGGTACCAACATCATGATTCTTCATATATTTCAATAAGGCTAAAGGCTGTGCATAGTTAGAAGTGAAAAATAGCGTTGTAAGGCATTTTGGGTGATTATCTAGTCCTATCAACTACTCAAGGCAGGATCAACTTTGAAGCTGTGTCAGGCTGCTCAGAGCCTTGTCCAGCCAAGCTCTGAGTATCTCTCTGATTCCCAGACTTTCTGGGAAACCTGCACCACTGCTTAAGCGCGTGCAGCTTGAAAATATTTCTGGTATCCAACTGGAATTTCCCTTACTGCAACTGATGCTGTTTCCTTCCCTCCTTCTGCTGTGCACCTCTCTGAAAAGTCCGAATCCTGAATCGCCAGTTAGGTAGATGACAATAGTAATTAAACCCTTTGGCTCATCTCTGATTTGCACAAACCCGATTTCCTTAGCCAATGCTGTTACATTACTCTTCTGTTACTATTATTTTGGTGGTCTGTCACTTTTTCCAGTTGTCAATATCTTTCTTGTACTGGTGGGTCCAAACTGAACACAGATATTGGACTTGGTTACTGGATACATTTAATGCAGAAATTCTATATAATAGAAATTTGCAACAGGAATGACAGCAAAAAGAATAAAATAAGTGTGGTCATTTTTTTTTCCTCCACTATTATATTGTGTGTTATTTTCCACAATATAGAAATTGTCTCAGAACCTGTGATGTGATCAGATAAATTTATGTTTATTATGAGATTCATTATCTGCATAAAGAAGTATAGAATTTAGATAAAAGTTATGGATTGTGATAAAAGTGAAATGAATGGATTAAAAGTGTTTTGCTTTAGAAAAGATGTGCATATATTAAGTAAATTTGCATTCTTATACAACATTTAGAGTTGGATATGTTGGATCTGTTTTATCATCGCTATAGTACTGGGAGGGATAAAAGAATGGGTATTGCTACATAGTTCTTCCTATACAGAGTTTGAACATCAACTACTATGCTGGCAACAGGTAGCTCTTCATCATAGGCCAGGGGCACAAAATTTTTTGAGAGTCAACGTCTTTATCTAGTGTGTGATGCAGCCATATAAAACTCCCGGTTTATCTTATTAAGCAAGGCCAGAAAATAAGGATGAGATAGCTCCACTGCCTCTCTATTTCTTCTTCCTGCAAGCATGTTTTAAAAGTAAAGTCAACAAAACTGTACTTTGAGGTTCCCAGTGCTGTAGGTATATTAATGCCATTTATTCTGGTCTCCATCTGCATTTTAGTTACTGCTCTGGCTATTTTATGGATCCCCAAAAGGCTCGAGAAGGAGATAAACAACTAATTTTTCATCCTGCTGCAATTCTGGAAGTTCCCAGAAGTGTAAACCATAACTACAGTGTAATTTTTGATCAGACACAAATTAGTTTTGGGAAATGAAGAGGTCACTGATTGAATGGCTTTGGGTCACAGTGTTAGACTAAGATCTCAAAAGCTCGCCCTTATCTTGTTTTATGGAGCTAAATCCTTCTCAGTATCTGGCATTAACAACATAAATAAAAGCAGAAATTATGTTTGTGAAGAAGATGGCCTTCATTATTTCAGTCTGTTCATGCTATAACAACACAGTGTTCATTGTTTCAATTGCCTGCATGTGAGTGGCCATCAAATCACATATATCTCAATCTGAAGTAAACTGAGAATAATCTGAAGGCAAACCTCCAGCTGCTGCCTAAACATCTTGCTTCTGTCTCATAAAAAGCGAAGCCATGTGCTAGCAGTGATATACATATATATGTATATATATAGATACATACATATAAACAGTGAAAACTTCAGGCACTTTTCACTGCAACTTACTAATAAATACCTGTTATTTGTCCTGTTCTAGAAAATGCTCAGTTAGCATAATTTTCAAAAGTGAGCACAAAACCCATGCAGGTTGACTAGGATGATGGATGGATAACGCTAAGCCTATGTAGATCATCAAAGTATCTAATTCAAGCTATCTGTTTGAAACATATTACCTGCTTATTCATTATGAGTTCACAGTATAAGGTCTTATCTTCTTTTTTTACTGCATGCACCCAGAAAATCTGAGTGCTCATTCAAGGAAAAAGAAAATAAAAATTATCATATGTTGTGGCATTTATTTAGTTGGACTTTACTGTTACTCAGGTCTAATTTCTTTCTTTTTTTCATGATAGCTATTGTGATAATATCTGTTGAAAAATATAATTGGTTTTGGTGTGTCTGCTGTGTCTCTGAGCATCAAACATTTTGTTTGATCATTATCCAGCATTGGTAGGTTATTTTTTTTTTATTTAGTATAGAGACTGCATGCTCAGCAAGAAATGATATCACATAGCATTTGGGGATATATGTTAGTATATCCTGTTGCAGAATAGAAATGAATCGACTGTCTTCCTTCACTTATTTTGCTGGGACCTTAAGATATTGTATAAAAAGTGCTCTCTCTCTAGAAAAGCCTGTAGAACCTTCAGTTTCAAGCTCTTAAGCGTGATTTGCTGTGGGCACTCTTGAGAAGAATATAGTTAGACAACTCAAAGAATGAAAGAAGGGTCACATAACACATACAAGAAGTGGAAATAATATCAAAACATCATAATTGATCAAATGTTAGTTAGTTTATGGAGCAGTTATTTAACATTGTGCTAAGCAATATCCATTAGAGTAAATAAATAATTGAAGCGATGGAAAGGGAGAAGTTTAGGAGCAATATTGTGACTGAAATACTCTTTTGCTCAATAAGGAAAGGAGAAAGCCTTCAGAGAATTGTCAGCATTTATATCTGTGATTTAGCAATCACTTGCTAAACAGTGGGTTTTCCTGCTGGCTGTATCATTCCTCCTGTCTTTCCTGGCAAACATGTTTTGTAGTACTGCAGTCCTATACAGGACTGAACATAGAAGAAAGGATGCTTGTATAAATGTATGTGTGTGTATATAAACATGTGTGTCTGTGTGTACGTATATATATATGGAATTTATAAGAGCATATAACTAAGAATAAAAACATAAGTAAATGTTTCATTTTTATTGGAGAAGTGATATTGAGGTGAGAAAGGTTGTTAGGGCTTTACTGAAATAAAACAAAGTGTCACTTTCTTATTGAAATTCAACTATTATTCTGTCCCTCCTCAAGAAACTGACTCTTCTTATGAACTTGTCAATTATTACTTTATTTCAGACTGTGGTTTTAAAGGTGCATCCCTGATAAAACCCAGCAGAAGCTATCTGACCAGTCTTTATCCTCTCAATATTTTTCTCCATGACAACTTGCAGCTCTGAAAAGCGTATTTTTTTTGTAAAAAGGAAACTGAACTCTTTACAGCATTCGATTAAAACATATCTTTTAACTTTAGAACTAAATGTGTGTGTAGGGAGAGGAGGGTTCCTGTGTAGTTTGTATTTTATTTTTTTTCTGCAGTATCAGTTGGATAAAGGGAGACCTGCCCCAGAATATGCATAGGATGGAGGTTAGAATATTGTATCTTGAAGTACTTGCTGTGGATAAATAAGGAATTTGAATCTGCCCTAATCATTGGGGTGATCTACCTTCACCTCTACTTAACCTAACTCTCTCAATTCCTCTTCAAACAAATGACCAAACGTGAGAAGCTTTAATCCAAAGTTAATGATGTCCTCATGATACGGGCATTTGTTTTTCTTCCTTTACTGTGGTGGAGTTGCTCGTTGGTTTTTAATGAAAGCTGGGTGTGGATGAGGACTATAGAACTGAAAATCAATACAGAATGAGACAAACATATAGGTTTAGGAGAAGGAGCTAGGATTATTACCAGCAGCTAATTGTGGCAGGTTGCTTACGTTGAGTTGCTAAGGCTGCATCTGGAAAACACAAACCCCATACCAAATGTCTAATTTTCCCTTGGTAAGTTGTTTGTCTTAAAACTGAGTCTGAATTTTGATGTCATGATTCATGTCTTTGTTCATGAGGCTGGGATTTCTGCACTGCACTGTGCATAAGCTTGAAGTTTGGAACAAATTAGAAATTGTTGCTAAGGCAGAGTGAAATGTCCCATTATTGGAAGGTATTTCAGATAGAGAAGATATTGCTCTTTTGTTCCATTATTTGCAGCCAGCCACCAGGAGATCTGTAGATGAAGTTTAAAGAATTGTTTTGACAGATAAAATAAAAAATATCAGTCTTGGATGCTACACAGGCCATTGCTTTCTTTTTGTCTTATGCAGTGGTCATTCTTCTGAGGTGCTTGAACAAAGAATACTGCTGTTTAAAGAGAAATTGGGAACAATGAGTTATTCTCAAACTTGATGGCTTGAGGGACACACTGCTAGACTTGCCTGTTTTCCATTTTTCTTCATGGGAAAAGGAAAAGTGACTATGAGTGGACTAGAATTCGATCTGAATTTAAGAAGTGGATTTATTTTCCAGAGATGTTTTTCCTAGTGCATTCCTGATGCGCTGCTAGCTGCTACTTGTGCATTATTATTTGTAATGTTCTTGAGATTTTCATAGGCATTCTGACTGTTTCTACTTGCACTGATGTCTCTAATTCATGCATAGTGAAAAATGGTTATATGTAGACAAGGAGATATTTTTACTGAGCAAAATGTAATCTTAACTTTTTGAGAGGCTGATTTAGAACATCATCAAGGAATGGTGACTTCTCTGTGAAACATCAGATATGGATCTGGCTGGTAAATGTATGGATGGTTGTTACTAATTCATATTAATGATCTTTCTGAATGACATCTTTGGGAGACAAAATATCTTCATTGTGTGTAATAAATCTTGTCTTTTCCCACACAATATCACTTAAAAGTAACATGCCTGAATATGACCTTTCGTATAAGGAGAATGAAAAAATACAGTATAATTTAGGAGAGGTGCAAACAATTAAATCAACAGTTTCTTTTGTTTTTCTGTTTCCTTCTGTTTTGAACAAATCCCATTTTCAAAGATTATTGTTTGTTACCTCACTGATATCAGTGAGAGATGTACTAAACAATTACCTTTGTTTTGACATTTTTTATCCTTCATTGTTTAATTTGTTCTATACCTGCTGCGAAATTTCAAAGACAGAAATTGCGTATATCTGCGTGATTTTGTGATTTCCATAATCAATGAAATCCCAGTGTTACACTAAAAACCTTTCAGGAAGGCATCAATATTCACCACTTCAGAACTAGTCTCTTACCTCATGTTCAATCTCTGTGGCTCTTGATGAAACATTCTGATCTCCTCTTGAAAATCCTTATTTTAAAAGTGCCCGTGTTACTGGGGAGTTTGAGTCGGCTTCTCCCTCTCTTACCAATCCTTTGCTATTTTCATGAATTATAATCAGAACATTAGTATAAAGTTTATTTTTAAACTATTCTGGCTTCAAATATTAAAAATATTCCTGATTTATAATTCTTTGACAGCTTTCTGATAAATTATGTGTTTTGATTAAATATGTCATTAATGGCAGAAAAGTAACCACTCTTAGAGCAAATACTGATATTGCAGATTTAGAGCAGCGTTTATTCAAGGTCATTACAATTTTTTGCACAAGGCAAATAATTAAGGAAGAGGTCAGTAATGACATTACAAGATATACACACTAATCAACTGAAAATGCTTACATGGGGAATTTCAAAGAACCTTTGAAAATAATGTGTTAAACCAGAACACAATTTTGAAAGAGTAAAATTAAAATTTGTTTTCATTCAGTCTTTGGGAAATGCACAGTTCATGACATACATTACATATTATTATTTCCATTACTTAAATTTTACATGAAAAGATTGAAATCTGAGCCTAAATAAATTAAAAATTAAGTAAATGATCAGTAAAGTAATTTTTACAAATATTTTTTATTTATAATTGTTTGTAATAATGAAGGCATGTTGTTTTTTCTTAGCCTTTGCTCTGATTGAGAGAGAGAGGTGGTCAATGCAGGAGTGAGTGTGCATTGAAGCCTGCTAGGGTGCAGCATCAGAAAGTGCTGTGGATAATCCAGATATTTGAATCATATGAGCATCTGAAACTTGATTAATTCCTCCCAAGATAGACATGTAAAATATTGTAAAAATGCATTTAATATTGTAAATGTATTTACAATAAAATACATTAAAATGTATTTAATATTGTAAAAACTGTATTCTCAGCCTAATAAAGAGCATGAAAGACAAGATTGAACTTGAATATGCAACTCGTCGGGTAAAATGAATGTTAAAAAAAATACTACTCCAAATGATATCATTATTTGAAAATTCCAGTGATGACTAGGGGATCAAAGCATGGTCCTTATTTGTGTTCACTGCTCCACACTGCTTTGTGAAAGAGCCTGATTTTCAGGCTTGGTAAAGTGAAACCATTTGATATTTTGAAATTCAAAATTATGCTTCTTGAATTTTTTTTCATTACACTGAAATATAAATATATTTAGAATATATTGACACACACAAAATACCCAAACCACTTTTAAAATGTTTGGAATACTTTTTTGGCTTCATATTAAAAAAATTGAATAAGCCTGAAACTATTTTTGTTTTTAACTTTTGGAAATGAAAGTGAACTGCAAATGCCTTTAGTAATGCAGCAGTGCGAAGTTTTTAATCCAGACTCATCTCAGTTTTGCTTTTTAAGGAAATGTAATCTTAATGTGCTACCAGTTGACCAGTGATGAGCTCAAAGGTACTGCTCTGTTGTGAGGATGGCATGGACAATGTTTTTAGGTATGAAAACTGTAATATAAAGCTTTTGCAATTGCATGTCTGGCAGGCTGTACTGGAGTCTAATATACAGGACCCCAGCATCAACAGAAAATCAAACCCAGTTGTTTCTTCACTAACCTTCCTATATACAAGCAGGAAATAAAAAGATTTTTTTAAATAACATGAAAACACTCGACTAAGTTTGCATAGTTAAATAGTTAAAAGTGAAGAATGAAAAAAAAAAGAGGCAAAGTAGAAAAGAAAGAAATTTTATGGTGCACATATCTCTACATTAACCAGTTAAAACTATGGAAGAATAACACTTCTAATAATGCTATCTATTAATAATAAAGCTGGCAGATGTTATTGCTTGGCCACTCTCCATCATCTTTGGAAGGTCATGGAGAACAGGAGAAGTGCCTGAGGATTGGAGGAAGGCCAATATCACTCCAGTCTTCAAAAAGGGCAAGGAGGAGGACCCGGGGAACTACAGACCGGTTAGTCTCACCTCCGTCCCTGGGAAGTTAATGGAGCAACTTGTTCTGGATGTCATGTCCAAGCACGTTCAGGAGCAGGAAGTTATTGGAAGTGGTCAACATGGATTTACCAAGGGTAAATCATGCTTGACCGATCTCATAGCCTTCTATGATGTTATAACTGGTTGGCTGGAGGAGGGTAGAGCAGCAGATGTCATCTACCTTGACTTCAGCAAGGCTTTTGACACTGTCTCGCGTAACATCCTCCTTAGGAAACTGAGGAGGTGTGGACTAGACGAGGGGACAGTGAGGTGGATTGAGAGCTGGCTGTGTGACAGGACTCAGAGGGTTGTGATTAATGGAGCAGGGTCGAGTTGGAGGCCTGTAACCAGTGGTGTCCCCCAGGGGTCAATACTTGGACCAGTATTGTTTAACATATTCATCAACGACCTGGACGAGGGGACAGAGTGCATCCTCAGCAAGTTCGCTGATGATACCAAACTGGGTGGGGTGGCTGACACCCCAGAGGGCCGTGCTGCCATCCAGCGTGACCTAGACAGGCTGGAGAGCTGGGCAGAGAAGAACCTAATGAGGTTCAACAAGGACAAGTGCAGGGTCCTGCACCTGGGGAGGAAGAATGTCAGGCACCAATATAGGTTAGGGGTGGACCTGCTGGAAAGCAGTTCTGAAGAAAAGGATCTGGGGGTCTTGGTAGACAGTAAATTATCCATGAGCAAGCAATGTGCCCTTGTCGCCAAGAAGGCCAACGGAATTCTGGGCTGCATAGGGAAGAGTGTGGCCAGCAGGTCAAGGGAGGTCATTCTCCCCCTCTACTCTGCACTGGTGAGGCCACAACTGGAATACTGTGTCCAGTTCTGGGCTCCCCAGTTCAAGAGAGACAGGGAACTACTGGAGAGAGTCCAGCGTAGGGCAGCAAAGATGACTGAGGGCTTGGAGCATCTCCCTTATGAGGAAAGGCTGAGGGAGCTGGGACTCTTTAGCCTGGAGAAGAGAAGGCTGAGGGGAGACCTTATTAATGTTTACAAGTATCTGAAGGGTGGGTTTAAGGAGGATGGAGCCAGGCTCTTTTCAGTGGTTCCCAGTAACAGGACGAGGGGTAACGGGCACAAGCTGGAACATAGGAAGTTCCGATGAAATATAAGGAAAAACTTCTTTACGGTGAGGGTGCCAGAGCACTGGAACAGGCTGCCCAGGGAGGTTGTGGAGTCCCCTTCTCTGGAGACTTTCAAGACCCGTCTGGATGCAGTCCTGAGTAATGTGCTCTAGGCAATCCTGCTTTAGCAGGGGAGTTGGACTAGATGATCTCTAGAGGTCCCTTCCAACTCTGAAATTCCGTGATTCTGTGATTCCGTAATATGCATCCAGGAAGTTGGAGTATTCAGGCTAGGCGTGCAAGTTCAGCTTTGCTTTCTCATAATTCTATGTAATGCATGATCAGAATCCACTCAATTAAATATGCTTAAAGGAAAATAACTTGAAGTGCATTAAGAAGCTTTGGATAAAGCTGAATGAAACTTTCAGAAAATTTTACAGCTTTTTTTAAACTTCCACAATTCCCTAGGCAAGGTTTACCTAAACTAGTGATAGATATTAATATAACGTAGGGAGATTTTTTTTCCCCAAAGTGAGTGAATGACATGAATGTTTAAACACAATATGATGTTAAATCTTGATGGGGAATTCAGGTTTCAGTACATTAAACTATTTGCAAAGGTACCCTCTTCATTGGTAGTGGGACATTCTACTTCGAATGTTGTGGAGTGTATTTTTCATGATAAAAGGTATGTTGATTATTGTGGTGTTTGTAAGCAGGTCTTTTTTCAGCATCTGCCTTTCAATGATGGTTTGCAATGAGAATGATTACAGTAGCTTCACGTCAGGGTGGAACATCATGATTGATGCTATATCAAGGAGAACATGGAATCTCCTAATGACTTTAATAGTGTCTATTTCTTTGTGGAATTTCTTTTCATTTTCTTAAAACAACGGGAACATTACTGACTGTATAACCTTATCCCCTGTCACAGGTCTCCTAGAAACCCTGAACAGAAGATCATTAAACGAGTGATTGCTCTTGAAGGAGACATTATCAAGTAAGTATTTTAAGCCTTAGTCTCTGAGCCTTTATAGGAATAGTGCAGCTTTTCAGTGGATGTTAAATCAGTATCCTAGACAACGAGAACTTTCTAGTATTTTCTTTCTATCTATTCTTAACAGGGATGTCAGCATTGTACCTGTCTCCTTTTTAATGAGAGGAGAAATGCTACACAAAACTGCTCACTCTCTCATGAAAGGTACATGGGTGCAAATAATGCTTGTTTCTTAGAATATCTGTCACCTATCAAGGCAGGTCATTTTGCGGCATTTTTTCATTAAGATTATAGGCCTGTGATTTTTCATTTAGAGAGTCCAGCTGTTGTTTCATACTGTGGTTGGCAAATAAAAGTTGGGGTTTTTTAGGGGTTGGGTTTTTTATTTGCTTCAAATTCTGGGGATTTTAAAATTAAATTTAATTGTATTTAATTTTATTTTATAGACAAAGAACCCTCATAGATGACTGCCTTCACTGCAGTGTATAGGAATCTGAAGGGAATATGGCGGAACTGGAGTAAATTATTCTATCAGAAAAAAAATTGTAGCAAGAGTAGACTCTGGGGTGCTTCAAGACTGGGTTTACTCTGACAGATAGATCTTCCTACTGGGGCTGGTTGGAAATAAAGTACTAGTAGATGTAAATCAAAAGTTTTTGTGGGAACAGTATTATTTTGATGAAAATGTTTGTTTGAAAGGGTTTATTTTTCCCAGGTACAGAATAGAATTGGCATAGAGCTGGGAGTGTAAATCCCTAGTTTTCCACACTAAGATATGAATGACCCTGGGAGCTCTCAGACAATATGGCAGACTAAGACTCGATTCATTTAGATCACGGTTCTTGCTCTGGTGTAGTGAATGCTTAAGAAGTACTTGGCAGCTGCAATTCAAATCAAGGTTTTGAGTGTGGTCTCAATGAGCCCTAGTTAATAGCACTATGGAATATGTCTCTGTCTTTTGTGTTTTTTTTTCTTTTGCAGTTGATATAATTTCTTTTCTATTGAAAAATCCCGAATCATCTCAGTTTGAGAAAAAAAAAATGAATTCTGAAATTTCTGTTGAAGCAAAATATCTGAAATAACAGACACTAGAAGATAATTTGGTGTCCAAAAACTGTGGGCATCTACAGCTAAAACTAGCTATCACTTCAAAGAACTGAAAACGTAGAGTAGTGTGTGCTACTGAATGATACCTTTTATAGATCTATGTCCTTAAGAAGGTACTTATTCCTTGACGTAGTTGATATTAGTGCTGAAATTCATATAAGTGGTAAGACTGATATTGATGATTCAGTATTCCTCATTCATTTCTGTAGCAATGTCAAAAAGAGACAGCGATATAAGGCAACTTCAAAGTTTACTTTTCACTGTTCTGCGTTATTAACATATTTGTCTGAATTTTTGAAACTGAATGTAGTTTTTTAAAATACAAAAGACATTTAATAACTTAAATTCCAGCTGTAGGAAATCAATTATGCTGTACATTCAAATGCCTTAAGACTCTGAACTTTTCATTAACTTCTGTGGGTGTTCTTGGGCAAATGGACAAAGGTGTGGGGCATAATAGCTGTGAGAGTGTGTGCAGAATACTGATGAGCCTGTAGGTTAGTGAATCACTCGTGGGTACAGAAGACTGTACAATGATCCTCATTTGTCTTTAGTAAAACAGGTTAGATGAATTTATTGATAGAAATATTAATCTCAGTAATTCACGTGTGCATTTTTTTCTATTTGAATGCATGAAAATTGTCTCAAAGCCTTTTGTTTTAACTGTAGAAACTTGTTTTTAGCTAAACAATAAATTATTGGACTATTATAACTTGTTAAGTTTTTATTACGTATTAGTGTCCCTTAATTGTGTATGTGTAGGAAATGTAAGTAATACCTGCCACTTTTCATAGCACTGGGGTGAAGCAAGAGCTTAGATAATAAAATAAAACATCACATCGGGCAAGATGTTTTAAAAATATGTATTTATTTTGTAATGATACTGCAAGCAGGTATGTGACTAGGCTATTTGTGACTAAAACAGACAACTGGTAACTGAAAGCATGTATAGAAAACATAAACAGAAGATTTCAACTCTTATTTGATGTCTGAAGATAGTCTTTATTACAAACCAAAAATAATTAGTTTTGATACCTTAAGATTTTATGTCTATATATTTCTATATATTGAATTATTCCTGATCAACATACAACAATGCTCTGAATGAAATTGAAAGTAACATGGATCATGTACAAAAATGTATGTGAAAGCATGGGATTCTTCCCTATGGTTCTGACTCTTTTTTGGTATGGGTGAAACATGATACAATAGTGACCTTAGAGGAACATTTGAACATCCTCATTCCTAATATCAAGTCTTTGGAGTATATACACCTGTATGCTAAAAACCCCACTTCTTTAAGCCTTTTGCTGCTCCGTTGATCAATCAGAATTCCAGTTTTGTTGTGTTGGACATTTAATCTGGAAGGTCAGTGCAATGTACAAAGTCTGTCTGTTGCTCTGCAAATTTTGCTTGATGTCATGTGACAGAATTAGTTAATTTCAATGGTGACATTGAGTTTCCATTGTGAAGAAAGGTTTGCAAATAATTGTAAGTTGGGAAGTATTTTCTTTTAGTGCTCCGTAAGACAGGTGATAGACAATATGACCTGTGAGTCTGTAGTTATGCTTTCATAGATGAATGAATTATCTTTAGTTGATCCTATTTGAGGCATGATTAGGGATAATTTGTCACAAGGATGCTGTGTTTTCTCATGTTATCAATTAAAATAAGTTAGTTAGCATTTTACTATTTGTTACTGCAAGTAATGAAAGATCAAATAGGAAGAGCCATTAGTACCATAGGAAATGTTCCTTATATTTTGACTTGAGTTCTGGTGTTAAGATTCCACAACAGAAAAATCCTGGTTTTCAGTTCTTCATTTCTAAAACCATTAAATAAGATAAAATCTGTGACATTTTGAAAATAATAATAACTTGCTTCTAGTTTTTGAAAATGAATGTAGGTGAGAGATCTGTAATGGATCCATTTTAACCTTTTATTTTGTATTTTTCAGGTAGTCAGACATTATAGACTACATAGTACTCTACCTTTTGAAATATGCTTTGAGGGATTGAAAAATGCTACAAACTCACTCACTGAATAAAAAGTCTGGCATTTCAATTTTCTGTTCTTGTTTCCAATCTACTTGGCAGTCCAGGTGAAGTGACTTTGGTAGTGTCCTGTAAATCCCCGGAAGCATATAGAACATGCCAGAAACCTATAACAGATAATTTAATTTGGATAAGCTACTAGAACTTCCTCCTCAAAAGAATTTAAAGGATAGACAGAAAATCACCATTTAGCCCTTGAGAACAAATCTGTAGGTCAGCTTGTATATAGACAATATTGCAAAGTGCAGCTCCCATAGATCAGGTTTTGTTTTGTTTTCCATGGATTCACAGGAAAATTAACTTTAAGTAGGAAATCATTACACTGGTTCCTGAAGACTGCTTAAATGATAATTCTTCCAAAGGAGGCCTTCTTTTAAAGTCAATATAATCTAATTTGTTAAAAATTAATGTTGGTATTGTAAAACACTTTGAATAACTTGAAATTAAACTTATTAAGACTCATTTATCTTAAATGCACTAGTGGAAATTCAAATTCTATGGTAATCTATCACAGATGAGTTATGGTATGTTTTCAGTAAAACAAATAAATGAAGGTTTATGCAAGGTAAACCAAAATTGGGATTGAACCAATAACAGTTAAAATTAAGTCTGACTTTCTGAACTAATTTGTTTTCCTTCTGTCTGTCACAGTTGCACAAGTCTGCAGGAGCTTGGTGTGCCAATTCCATTTCTTTCGTATAATTGTTTGCTTCTTAATACTGTACCTGATTTAAGAATTGTTTGTGAGCCCCTAGGAGAAGTAATTTTAAAAAGTTTTTTCCAGGGAAAAATTATTTTCAGGCTATTTGGGAGTCAGAGTTCTGAGGATCGAATGGTTCAGCAAAATGGTGTTGCATTTCAGTGTTGCATCTTGCAAAACTGCTCTGAAGATGTGAATAAGGAAATACTCCTTGTTTCTCAAAGCATGACAAAGCAGAGAGACATCATTAGAGTATTAGGCTGTAGGTCTAAACAAAGCTTCAGTAACTTTTCAACTTTTACTACAAGGGCCATCATTAAATTGCAGAAACTATTGGCACAGAATGTTAGGAAGGGCAGAGATATAAAGGGGTTTGAAAAAGGAGTGGAGAATTAATAGAAATAAAGCCCATCAGCAGTATTAAATGCAGCAATCACAGCACAAGTTTTGTTATCAAGTTCATGCAGGTTGTTATATTTCTTCCGGTCAAAGATCCCATATTGCCTTAAAATATAACCAAAATCTGGTCATTCTGTCCACTTCTGGAAGAATCCTTTCAACTTCAAACAAACTGTTCGCTCATCTGTGCAGGTGTTAGGTTGCTTTTTTTTTTCCTTCTTAGAGAGTTGGTGACATCCAGTATCCCTTCAGTATGAAAAAGCCAATCAACAAGTTTTCTAACTGTTTTTTTCACTGAATTAGCTCATTTTCCTCAGATAATTGTGGCTGCTATTTATTTTCACTCAGGACAAAGGATGGTTGTCCAACAAAACAGCTGTCTTCATCCAGAGACTCTATTACTTGATAGCAACTTGTCTTAGATTATACTACAAAATTACTGTCTGCCTTCAGAAAAACTCAGATTTTGCCAGTGTTGTGCCACAAGAATGTCTCTATACGTAACATCTTCAGGGCAATCACCTGGCAGGAACTGCATCCAGACCTTTGCCATTTAATCACACAGAAATAATTTTATGTTCACTAGTGCTGTAGTAAGAGTCTTGTTTCCTCTTGTTCCCACCAGCCCCCAATATACACACAAAGACCTGTGGTAACTGTTCTGAGGTACTGGTGATGTGGTGAAGGTACTGCTTGCAATAGCTTAAAGTTAGAATAGAAAAATGAAATACCAGTAAAAGACATCAAAAGACTAGGAATCACAGTTGTTCATGACACCCAGATGATGTTTCTGGCTGTATCCGATTCCCTTCTTTCTCAAAGTCCATTGTCTTTGTCTTTGGGTTGTGAATATAGATCTGTGAGTGTGGGGATCCACATCATTGACAAAAATGCTAGTGGGATCAACAGAACTTAGAACTGATTGTACTCTACAGGGACACAGCGCTGTCCTGAGAGATTACAAATTTGGGAACATCTTTCCTTTTGACTAACTAATTGCAATCTTCATATTGTTCTGTCTTTATACCTTATGTACCTAAAGATGTAGTGGCAGTCAAACTACCCCTTATATGCAAAACTCTTTGTCCTCCAAAATATTTTTATTTTGTGGCCATGTGCACAGAATGCATATCTCATAGGATTTATGCAGTATATTTTGCACTACTTTTTGTTAGGTATGGATGGGATTTTTTTAAGCCGATGAAAGCTTTTGTTAGGTTCCAGCTATACAGCTCTGTCATGACTCTTCAGCATTGATCGTACCCTTGCAAGTCTCCTAAATAGAGTTTCCATTGATTTTGGTTCCATTTCCATATGCATGACTGGACTCCATTTCTATAAATACAAATGATGGGAATGTATATTGATACGGCGTCTTTAAGCTATAAAAACTAACTGACAAATCGAGGATGAAGACTTTCTCATCCATAAAAATTTCTAAGGTTCTGTAGATCTCTAGGCCCAGTAATGAAGGTTTGCAAAGCTGGATTTCTAAAACAGGGCATTCTTCATGCTCATTATAAAATATAGAGAAATGTTTTTGCTTTGCATTGGATTTTGGTTGCCTAATATTTGAGGCAGGTGCATGAAGAGACAGAAAGAATAAGAATCGAAAGTTGAATTTCAGCAAAAAAATGTACAAATGGGCGATCTTTTATTTTCAGAAAATACAGGGTAAAATAATTTTTCATAAAGGCAAAAAATACGAAAATGCAAAAAATGAAAAGACACAGTTTTCCAGACTAATGTTTTACTTTTTTTTCCACATTGGAAAGTGTGAGTGTTTATATTATAGCACTATTTACTCATTGCTCCATGCAGTAAGGTCTTCATTCCTTTAATATCCACAACATTTTTAAAGACTTATTTTCTTCTGAAGAGTACAGATAGCAGCGGTAAGATTGCTAAAAGATTGTGTCATTCATCAACACTATTTCTCTGATATTTCAGTTGGTTTCGTTTGTTAAAATTCACTGAAAACAATGGAGTAACAATGTAGACCCAGGGAAGGAAAGGGAAAAGGACAGTGTAATATGATTCTCTGAGATTGTACAGAATTTGCAGTGTTAGCTCGTAGAAAAAAGAAACATATCCTATTACCTCTGACGTAGGGAGGTTTAATTTGGACAACGCTAAGAGACAATAAAAGAGAGACTATCAATAACAGTAGTTTTCACAGAGTTACTATTCAGACTAAACCCAAAAGTACTAAAAATTGAATATGTAGTTGCAATTGCAATATGTACTCAACTAGTCTCTACTAGTGTGCATCTGAACCAAGACACAAATGACAGCTGCATCTACAGGAGGGAGAAAGGGGTCTTTTATTATTTCTTTCTTTTTTCTTCTTTTTTTTTTTTGTTTTGGTTTAATTAGAGAAGCAGCACTCTAAAATGCAAAAAGCAGCATCTCTTTTAAGATGGTATATCTGTGAACACAGTGCATAACGAGTCTCAGTAGTATTCAAAGACTATTTTAATCTGCCAGAGTAATAAACAATGGGGAAGTTTTTAAAATGCACTGTAGGCACCTTGGAGTAACTTCTATCGTGGCTTTCAGTAAATCCCTGTACTTACACAGCCCATGGTTATCATGAAGTATACGCCAGTACATGCAGGAAGTGTATCTGCAGACACTTATTGCCAACATTAGCTGTAGCTGTGTGAAGTACCATGCTATCTTGTGCTAATATATATTACAGAATTAAGAGAAAAGAGGCAGAGGCAGACAAGCACTTTATGTCTTTATCATTGAAAACTGCCAGGATGGAGAACAGAAATCTGTGAGAGGAGCTGGGAAAAGTACTGGTGAAGTACCGTGGTCTGTCTGGGCTGTGCTTACACCAGCACCTGAGAGCATGTAACTTTTGCAGTACGAATATCCAGCAGAGTTACGGTCATCAGTTCACTTCTCTTGACTGGCTTCCATGTGCTGGACACTGAATAGAGACCAATGTAAGAATGGATAATACTACTAATAGGCAGGTCTTTATTTTCTATGAAATTATTTTCTAGGATGTTTAGGTCTTTTGAACATTATGAACAGGGCTGTGATACACACAAATGCTGTTTCAAGAAAAGAAAAGTAGCATTGTGTCATAGACCACACATGTACTTCTGTGTCCAGTTGTGGTCAGGCAAGACATCAATAATCTGGAACAAGTTCAGCAGAGGGCCTCAAGACCTCAGGCTGGTCAGGAGCTGCAGCACTTGCCCTGTCAGGAGACGCTGGGGAATCATTGTTCCGCCTGGAGAAAAGGAGGCTTTGAGGTCACCTAACAGCAAGCCCCCAGCACCTATTGGGAGGTTTGCAAGAAGGTGGAACCAGGCATACTGGTGCAGTGGGCATAACTTGAAACAAGAGAAGTTCAGACCAGATAGAAGAAGAATTTTCTCCATGAGGATGGTCAGGCTATGGGGCAGTTGCCAGAGAAGCTGTTGTCTCCGTCCTTGGAAGTGTTCAAGGCCTGACTGGATAAAGCTCTCAACAACCTCCCTTGATCATGTAGCTAACCCTGGTTTGAGCAGGAGGTTGGACTAGAGAGCCCCTGAGGGACCTTCCAACCTGAATTGTCCTATAAATCTATGAATATGCTGTTAATTTCAGAGCATTAGAAGAGGCTTAACTGAAAAGTAAAATTACTGAAACGAAAATTGTCTCTGTTTTACCTCAAACCAAGACAATCTGATACTAAATATCAAATGTGTTATGCAACATTTAGAAGAATGTTATCTTTGTTAGAAGCTTAAACAAATGCAGTGTATTCATCTCATTTAAGAGAGAATGTCTTTTGTAGGCATTTTTCTTTAAAGAAACACATTTGATTTCTGTTTCACTGGAAGCTGATTTGCTGCCAAGACATCAGACGGTTAGAAAAGACATGTATTCAAGTATAATCATCTCAATGGGAAGCTCAATAGGTTGCTTTTATGAAGATTTTTAAAAAAAAGGTAAGCGGCAAGTGAATAAAATGCACTAACATTTAAAAAATCCGATAGTTAATAAAATGCTTTCATGTATTTTAATTTTCACAAACTTTTGCTTTCCAAGCTACGGATACAAATATCATTGGTGGTCTGAAATTTGGCACTGAAATCCACTCTTAGGAATCAAAGGATGTGTTTAGTAAAAATGGTCTTTGTCCTGAGCAGTTTAGGACTTCATCTTCTCAACATTTAGATGGCTGCTTAAGTAGTTTCTGGATAGAAGTTGAGCTCCATGTCAACTCTGATGCTCATCTATATGTATTACATTAAAAGTTCAGTATAACAAAGATGGGGGTAGGAGGAAGGAAATAGTATTAAACCCATTTTACAGAAGAGGAAGTCAAGATGAAAGATGGAGTTGTAGCCTTATGCTCATATAAGAAGTGTGTGGGACAGCCATTAACTGAACTCCCTGGGTTCCTCATCTCAGAAAATGAACAATAAATTCATGTGTTTGTCAGTAGCAGATGTTATAGATGTACTGGAAGGCAAACAAAGTTCAGAACCTGGTAATTCTGTCCACTTTCCTCTTGTAAATTGAAAGGACAAATTTATTTGCTTGAACAGTATTAGGATCAGGGATAACATTATGTTTGCAAATTGAAGGAAAACATGCTGAAACAGAAGAGTCTACTCTGAATAATGTAAATAAATCTTACTGGTCATTTCATTTTACAGCAGTGCAAGTGTCCTCTCTCTATCTTACTTGAATGTATTTCGGGTGCTGAACTCAGCCAGTGACACAGTGAAAGAATTCTATCCGCCTATAATGAGTAGAAAACTATTTTGCAAACTAGACTCAGTATGCGATTGTTTCATTACCTGCTTCGTTATCCTGGCTTCAGAGTCCCAAATTATGACTTTTCTTTTTTTTTTTTTTTTTTTTTTTTTTTTTTTCTGAA
>VYZM01002205.1:1157-15841 GCA_013398915.1 Dromas ardeola | reverse complement strand
CCCCCCCCCGCTGAGGCCCTGTACCCGTCCCGCAGCATCGTGCACCTGTGCCTGCGCAAGGCCGACCAGAAGCTGGTGATCCTGAAGCAGATCCCGGTGGAGCAGATGAGCAAGGACGAGCGGCTGGCGGCGCAGAACGAGTGCCAGGTCCTCAAGCTGCTCAGCCACCCCAACGTCATCGAGTACTACGAGAACTTCCTGGAGGACAAGGCGCTCATGATCGCCATGGAGTATGCCCCAGGTGGGCCCCAGTCTCCCCCAGCCCCTATAGTTGGTTTCTTGGCAGGTCCAGGGGATGCCAAGCCCTCAGCTCTCCTTGGATCAGGCTGCTGTGGCCCCATGTTGTGCTCTTTAGTAAAGATCCTGTGCTTTGGACCCCCAGAGAGTTCAAACACATCTCTCTTGAACAGATACTTTTGCAGAAAAGCATCTGGGGATCCTGGTGGACACCAAGTTGACCATGAGCCACATGACTGAGCACTGGCACAGGTTGCCCAGAGAGGTCGTGGAGATATGCTTGGAGATACTCAAAAGATGGGTCATAGTCCTGGGCAACCTGCTATCGGTGGCCCTGCTTGAGCAGGGGGTTGGACCAGATGACCTCTCGAGGTCCCTTCCAACCTCAACCATTCTGTAATTCTGTGATTATATGCCTTATGCCTTCTAATCATATCCAAACCAAAGAGATTTCTAACACCTCTGTCTCTGATAAATGTGCTACCATCTGCCCTTGGCTTAGGTTTCACATACATTGCCCTGTGTCAGCTCTCGGCCACACTGTTGGTCCCACAGCTCTGTGTGGGAAGGTGTGATTTCTAACGAGATTTGCCGTGGAGTTTATGATTAAATCAACATTTGCATGAAGGTTTGTTAAAAGTTGTACAGGAGCCCTGAATCTGGACCTCCCCTTCTCGATAGGGGCCTCTCCGTGCCACGTGGCCTCTCGGACTGCAAGAATTCTCTTTTGCAGAACAGGCTTATCTTGTTCTGCCATTGAGGTTTATGTCCTCCTCCAAGAGCTGTAATTTTAGCGTTTCTTTTCCTGCTGCCTTCGACAATATGTCAACAATAACTTCTCTCTCACTGTTCCTTCGTCCCACCAACCGTGCTGCCATTGTTCTCCGCACGCTCTTGGGAGCGCTGGAGGATGCACTGCGTGTCCCACCAGGACGTGCTTTTTCCCATGCGCTTGGCTTGTTAAGATCCCGTGGCTAAATCCCCTGGGCTTTTAGGCCGGGTTTGCGCTGCCCTGTGCAGCCACCCTTGCTGATAGCCCTTTGTTGTTCTTTGCAGGGGGTACACTAGCGGAGTTTATTCATAAGCGCTGTAACTCCTTGCTGGATGAGGACACCATCCTGCACTTCTTCGTGCAGATCCTCCTGGCTCTTCACCACGTGCACACCAAGCAGATCCTGCACCGCGACCTGAAGACTCAGAACATCCTCTTGGACAAACATCGCATGATTGTCAAGATCGGAGACTTTGGCATCTCCAAAATCTTGAGCAGCAAAAGTAAAGCCTACACGGTGGGTGGCCTGGCTTTTCAGGGGAGCTACTTACCACCTACAGCCACCTGGCTGGAAACTCTAGGCTTGGCTCACAATAGTCTCTTGGAAGCTGCTGTAGGCAGCGAGGTTGGATGTAGCATACTTGCAGCAGGCCACATCCGCGTGCCACAATGCTGCTTTGCTTCTTGAAGTTTATACGGGCTGATTGTCTTCACGCCCAAGTTTGTTGCAGCTCTGTGGGCTGCAAAAAGGTGAGAAAGATGTGCCTGCCCATGCCTGGGAGAGCCTGGGTGTCTGGGCCCACTGGTGAGGGTAGATAGAGTTCCTCCCACTGTCACAGTGGGAGGGGTGATGTTTGCAGGATTGTCTGACACATACTTGGCAACTGAATTCCTGCCCGTGCCCCACCGTTCTGCCTTGTCTTAATCTCCTCTCTCTGCTTGAGACTTGGGTATCATTCCCCACCTAGTCTAATCTGACTAGACGTTTATATCACGTTTGTTGCCCTGGGCTCTGATTCTCTCAAGTGGATAGGAGCAAAATTAGAGGTAATCTCTGTATGTGCAAGGGAGGTCACCAGAAAGGCAAATCCTCGTGTTTTTTACTGAGATTGTCAGGCAGATGTTGACACCAGAGAACAAAAGCTCAGCTCTACTAAGCTTTGGTTGGTGGTGCTCTAGCCAGCCTGCGCGCTGGGCTCTAAATTGAGCCTTTTTCTTTCCACCTCACTGACCCAGTTTCACAGCATCACGGTAAATTTCTTTGTCTCTTCTAGGTTGTGGGAACTCCGTGCTACATCTCCCCAGAGCTCTGTGAAGGGAAGCCTTACAACCAGAAGAGTGATATCTGGGCTTTGGGCTGTGTGCTATACGAACTCGCCAGCCTCAAGAGGGCTTTTGAAGCTGCGGTAAGAGGGATAGGGTTTACGTGTAGTGCAGGGAGCTGTGGCCTCTTACAGAGGTGAAAATGTGTGCTTGGATCGCTCTTCTCACTGAGCCTGGAGGTGTGAAGGCAGAGGGCAGTGCTGAGAACTTCTTGCTCCTTGGCCTCACCTCTGACTGCCCAGCCACTGTATGTTTCTCTCTTGTTTTCTCTCCAGAATCTTCCTGCCTTAGTATTGAAGATCATGAGTGGGACGTTTGCCCCAATATCGGATAGATACAGCCCCGACCTGCGCCAGCTCATCCTCAGCATGCTGAACCTGGATCCTTCCAAGCGGCCCCAGCTGAATGAGATCATGGCCCAGGCCATCTGCATTCGGCCCCTTCTGAACCTCTACACCGATGTAGGCAGTGTCAAAATGAGAAGGCAAGTGATACTGCCACCTAAGTGTCCCTTGGGAGGGGCTGCCACAGCCCACAACGTGTCTGACCGGCTGACTGGCTCTGTTACAAGCTCTAAACAGAGTGTTGTCCCCATGCAGCTCTCCTGCGTTACCCAACGTGCAGCTGCTGTGGGCCGAGCCTGGCCCAGTGGCTCGGGGCCACAGCAGGTGTGGGCTTGTCGTCGCAGTAACAGCAAATAGAGAGTTGTGAGCTCAGGGGGAAGCAAACTGATGCCAACTCCCCTCTCTCAGGTGGTTTAAAGCACCTACCAAGTCAATTCTGTGAGCTGTTCAGCCATGGCTTATGCTGTAGCTCTGCCCAGACCTGTGATCCAGGGCTGTGCAGGACCTCTGGGGTCGAGCTGACATTAAGGACTGGATTTTGGTTTGGCAGGCCTGAAAAACCCTTGGCTCCAGTGCCAGCAGTGACCCACAGCCGGACAGGGGGACGAGTGAGCAGTGCCAGGCCAAGGGGTGAGTCCTGGCATGGTGTGTTTGACACAGCTCCATTTGGAAGGACCCTTTCCCTTGAATGTTAGAGGGTCAGAGAGGCACTCGAGCTTCTGGAGAGAGGAAGTTAAGAAATGCCACCTTCCCTGAGCCCTGGAATAGCCCATGGGCACCTTGGCTCTGGGGACCGAGCAGCCCTCTTTCTCCAGCTGCCTCTTCTAGGTTTTTGAACCTTTGAATCAAGTCTCTGCTGTTCCCAGCAAAGGCTGAGAACCAACTAGGGGTGCTGAGGGGTGATGTTACAGCGGTGGGCAATGCAGCTGGCACTGGTAACAATTAGCTAGATCTGTTGTGGTGCCACTTCCCCTAATTCTGGGATAAAATACAAGGAGCTGTTCCCATGTGCTTCTCTCAGCCCCGGCTGGGAGCTCCCCAGCAGCCCCCTGACAGCCTTGGACCAGTGCTGGTCTGGCTCTGCTGGCTGGCAGACAGCTCCGCTGGCACCCAGACTGGGTGACTGCTGTCATTTCTCTTCCTGTGGGAGAAGATTCAGGGCTCTCTGTTCACGATTTCTCTTTGACCCATAGGTGTTCGAGGTGGTTCAGCCAGGACAGGAATCCCTCCTCCGCTGTCATCCATCTACACCTGGGGGAGCGGGATCACCACCCCCCTCCGCCTGCCCATGCTTAACACCGAAGTGGTGCAGGTCTCTGCTGGCAGGACGCAGAAGGCTGGGGTCACCAAATCGGGGCGGCTCATCATGTGGGAGGTGAGTGATGAGGCAACTGGGGCAGGCAGTGGCCATGGAAGGCTCAGATATGAGATTTCTGAGGAAGAGACATTTCTGCTCACTGCACAGGCCCTGGTGCTGCGTCCCCCAGGACCACAGTCCAGTCCAGGCTGCGGGTAACACTTCTAAGCCTGTGGGAAGGGGCTCATCTGAGTTCTCCAACCCAGCTCTTGCTGCACAGAGGTGCAGCAGCTGACATGGCTTCTCTCCGCCAGGCTCCCCCCATGGGTGCTGCGGGAGGCCCTTCTCTCCCAGGAGCCACCGAGCAGCTCCAGCCTCAGTTTGTGTCTCGCTTTCTGGAGGGCCAGTCTGGCGTAACCATCAAGCACGTGTCCTGCGGTGATCTCTTCACAGCCTGCCTCACAGGTGAGCTGCTGCCTCCTGCCTTCGCCTGGCTGAGTCCCAGACGCCTCTGCATGGCAGCTGGCTTGCAAATGCAGCGTGACTGCCTGGGGAGCCTGCTCAGAGAGGAACCCGAGAGATGCACTGGGCTGGGGTGACACAAAGGTCTTTGTGGCCTCTCACGTAACATCAGGTGGGGGTCAGAAATGACAGGCATGGTCCTCCTATGATGCCACACTGGTCAACTTGGTCCCAGAGGTCTGCCTGGTGTGGGGAGGGCCACAGATCTCCCCTGTTTATTTTCCTGGCTGCACTGGTCACCTGAAGCCAGAACTGGCCTGTGCAGTGGGGACTGCAGTGTGAGGAATGTCTGGGAAGTTCAGGGTTTCCCTGTCACATACTCTGTGAGTGTGATGCAGACACCAGCAGTGACCAGCGGTGACTGGCATTGCAGTGAGGAGTCAGCGTGAGCTCCTGCATGGCCGGTTGTCCTCAGCTGCAGGAAGACAGGGTCTGAAGCCCCCTTAAAATGGGCCAGGAGGCATTCTGGCGGGGAGTGGAGCATGCGCACCAGCCCAAGACCGTGTTTGTGGAGCAAAGTCCTCCCAGTGGTCCTGTGGGAGCCCTGTTTGCACTTCTGCTGGGGATCAGGGCAGCAACTGACAGATATGCAACTGGCAAACTTCGTAGGCAGGTGTTTTTCCTACCTCTCCATGGCGTTTCCTGCCACCCCCTGTGCTGGGCGGCTGCTCAGTGAGCGCCTCTGTGTACTTAACACCTTGACAGACCGTGGAGTTAGCAGCTCCTGCGTACACAGCTGCAATAATGTTATCTCAGCGCTCTCCTATCATCTGCTGTTCCTTTGGTGAGTTGTCGCAGCACATAGAGGCTGCTGCTCTCTGGAAGCTCGCTGAAGGCCTCTAGCCCCCCCAGCAAATTATGAGTCAGAGTGGGTCCAAGCAGACCCGCTGTCCTGGGAGCCACGGGCTGTGCGTGCCTTGCAGGGCCTCACGTGTGCCAGTAACATGACTTCCTTTTTGCTTTTCCAGACAGGGGGATAATCATGACTTTCGGCAGCGGCAGCAATGGCTGTTTGGGGCACGGAAACTTCACGGACGTAAACCAGGTTTGTCGTGAGGGTGCTGGGCGCCCTATTCCCCCAAGGTAGAGGATGGATCGTGCCTTCTGCGCCACGTGAGAGGGCTCATCCTAGCTCCAGGGAAGTGCATCCCAGGCATGCTCTGGCATCTGACCCCCTCCCCCTCCTCCCCCTGTCACTGCGGGTTTTAAAAGACCCAACCTGCCTCTCTCTTTCTCTCTTCGCCCCCCTACACAATGATCCCTTTGAGCATGGGGGAAGTCAAGAGCTGCCTTGTGGTTGCTGTTGGCAGGCACCCAGCTTGGAGGCTGCCTCCAATCACACACCTGCCTGCTTCACTCTTGGCCTGCAGCTGCCAGGGTTCACTGAGAAAAGTTATTTTTCAAAAGAGCCAGTATTTAAAGAAGAGCTGTGTGTTTCCGATTGGCTCGGAGCACTGGGGCTGAGGGCCCAGTCGCTCCCTTCCAGCTTCTTCCTTGCCTGCCCTCGGATGTGGCAGCAGCCGATGGCTTCCAGCCGAGCCTGGGGACTGGTGCCATTTGTCACTGTGGTCAGCTTGCTCCTTCATTCCTGCTTCGTCCAGAGCTGAGCTGCTCCATGCTTATTGCCTGGGGCGGGGAGAGGGGGGGAGACCAGCTGGGTGCAGCAGCCAGGTCTCAACAAATGGTGCTTTTCACTTGAAGAAGATAATGAGAATGAGACTCGCTATGGCGAGGTGTCAGATCTAACAGCAGGTCACAGCAGGGGCTGGGCGAAATGTGGAGATCCTGGTCTCTCCACAGCCTAACGAATATGTAGCCGATAGCTCACAGCTCCTCTGCACAGGAGCCTTTCAGCCAACGCATCCTGCGCCAAGCCCCTGCCTGCTCAGAGCGTGCGTTAACAGCCCCTGGCACTCCCCACATGGGCAGGGGGGCGAATCCCAACCCTTCGGCTGAACCTATTCCCTCTCCAAACCGTTGTGCTGGCTGCTTTCTTGCTTTCTTCCGCCCCAGAGATGTTTGCATTATCTTCTGTGCTATGTGCACGTAGTCTCTAAAGCCTTTGAAGATTGTTTGGAACAAAAAAAAAAAAAAAAAAATTTTCTGGTGTTTGTGTTGGATGAAAACTGGGATGCTGCCAGCGTTGTGTTCAGACTGGGGGGGCCAGGTGGGAGGGATGGGAGCAGCCGGGCAGGCTGGGAGGTCTCGGCTGACGGCTGCTGCTCTTTCCCTGCCAGCCCAAGATCGTGGAGGCCCTGCTGGGCTACGAGATGGTGCAGGTGGCCTGTGGCGCGTCTCACGTCCTGGCGGTTTCCAATGAACGGGAAGTGTTTGCCTGGGGCAGGGGGGATAATGGTAAGAGATGTCTGCTTTGCAAAACAGAGGGCTTGTGCTTTCCGTTGCCTGTTCCCACTCCCCTCGCTGGCCCCGCTTGCCCACACTCCTCTCCAGATGTGCCAGGCTAGGTGGGTGTGGAAGAGTTGCAGCTGCTTCACCACATACCAGGGCCCCCCTGCTTTGGGTTTTGCTGCCTTCTATGGCAATAAGTCCCAGGCTGGGCTCTTGCGGCAGCTATGTCGATGCTGTTGCTAATGGGGTTTGCTCAGTTTGTGTGTTGCCATCAGTTGTGTCCTGCTTTGTTCCTCCTGCCAGGTCGGCTTGGGCTGGGTACCCTGGAGTGCCACAACTCCCCCCAGCAGGTCACAGTCCCACCGGAGCATGAGGCTCAGAGGGTCATCTGCGGCATCGATTCCTCCATGGTCCTCACAGTGAAGAACCAGATTCTTGCTTGTGGGAGCAACAGGTAAAGGGGTGAGAGTCTGTGCTCCAGAGCTTGCCTACAGCCTCCTGGGACTGTCCATCTGTGTCCAGCCCAGGAAGAGGGAGCAAGGGGCTCTAGAAGACATCTCTGTGTGATCCTGCTCCCCAGCATCTTGCTGCCGGTGGTGCGGTTATGCTAGGGCAGGATTTGTCTCTGCGGTATCTGTGCCAGGTTGCATTCGTCCAGCGCTGAACTGTGCTTTTCTCCGTGCAGGTGTAACAAGCTGGGCCTAGATCGGATCAGCTCAGCAGAGGAGCCTTCCCCAGAGGACCAGGTGGAAGAGGCCACCGTGTTCACCTGTGCCCAGTCAGCCCCCTTGAACCACGAGCCGATTGTGTGTGCTGACATCGGTACAGCGCACTCGGCTGCAGTCACGGGTGAGGAGTGTGTGCCCAAATCCCTGAGGGGGGACCTGCATTTTCACTGTCCTCCTCCTGCCTCCGTTTCCCATGGGCAGGCGCCTCAGAGAGGCTTAAGAGGCACCCTGCTCCCCATGTTGGAGCTCTGTGGAGCAGGGTGTTCAGCATGGTAGACAGCAAAGAGCTTCAGGGGCTTCAGTGCATCATCCGTTGTTGCATTACTTGTTTCTCTTGTCTCTTAGCTTCTGGCCAGTGTTACACCTTTGGGAGCAACCAGCACGGGCAGCTGGGCACCAACTCCTGCCGCAACAGCCGCGTACCCCACCTGGTTGTGGGGCTCCAGGCGATGAAGGTCACCATGGTGGCTTGTGGGGATGCCTTCACCGTGGCCATCGGAGCAGGTGAAGCTGAAGCCCCTGTGTCCTGGGCTGCAGCAGACCCTGGCTTTCCTCTGCCTGCAGTTCACGCTGTGGCCAAGGCAAGCCTTGGAGATGGCCCAGGGTGGTACTGGGGAGATGGAAGGACTGTTTGCTGGTGAGCTCTGTGTGCAACAAGGGGTACATATCCCCCTGCAGATGGCGAGGTGTGCACGTGGGGGAAAGGAGCCAGGGGACGCCTGGGCAGGAAGGACGAGGAAACAGGAGCCCCAAGGCCAGTGCAGCTGGAGGAGACACATCCATACCTGGTGACCTCTGTAGCCTGCTGCCACGGGAACACGCTGCTGGCAGTAAAGCGTGAGTAGAGGCTCCGCTACTCTTATTTCTGCCATGAGGGCCCAGCCAGACACAATGCCTTGTGACCGGAGCTGTACCAAGTCACCCTGGCACATAAGCTCTGTGTTATTCTACTCTCTTGAGCTGTAGATGAACAGAAATAACTCAAAACCCATAAAAATTCCCCTTCTGCTATGCAGCACTGTGAAACTGCCACTTCCACTGGGCTGTGAGAGCAGAGGGACAGCAGAAATGGTCTCGTGCACTCCCAGACAAGTGGACTGGCCAAGCTGTGGGCGGTGGGGAGCTGGTATGCGGGCAGTCCACCGAGTATCCAAAAAGAGCAGCTCTCTAATTGGTGCTGCTGAAATAGAAGCTGAGATTTGAGGCGTCGTTTTGGCTGCTGGCTTTCCATTGTGGTTTGGAAAAGATAGCGATGGTTTTGTGGTTCTTCTCTGCTTGGGCCAAAGGCGGCATCGTTGTGTGGTTAAAACGTGCCCATGGGGTGACCTGCCCTTCCGTTGCCTGGATGTATGATGGGAGCTTGGCCCAGACTGCTGGAGGGGCCTTTCTTCCTCCTCTGCCGGGCTGATTATGGCCTCAGCGCTGGGCTGAGGTATTCCAGTCCCAGCCCACTTCAAGGAGGCTAATTACACCCCGGAGGGGAGGAGGCCCGGCTGACTGCCCCAGCGCAGCGGAATCAGCCGTGGCTCCCGTTCCTCCCCTGCGAGTGCCGAGCTCTCACGTGATGCGCGCTTCCACGTGAAGGGGAGAGGGAATGGCTGAGTCCCCGGGCTCGGGAACAAGTAGGGCGTTTGTCATGGGAGTAAAAGGGTTTTGTTTCTGCAGGAAGGCTGCAGGCTGCTCTCCCCTTCCGCTGCCGGAGCCACCCTGCGCTCCGTGGCAGCTGGTTTGTGGGCTCCCACCTGCAGCACTGTAAGAGCAGAGACTGAGTGCGCAGCCCCCACTGTAGCCCCACTGCTGTCCCTCTGCACTGCCCAATCCAAAACCTCAACACGCCTGTCCCCGTACTGGGAGTACAAACTCAGCAGCAGTGGTGTCAGGGCAGCAGCCTCGCCTGCTCCAGCATCCCTCAGTAACCAGAGTGCATCCAGAGCTCTGTAAAAAGCTGAGATCTGATTTTGGGCTTTCACACAGCTCAATCTGCCCAGAAACTTCTCCAAAGAGAACACAAGAGCCGGTGACACATTTGATGTCATTGCTGCTGTCAGCTCTGGCTGTGATCTGGCCCGGGGAGGCTGCTGGCACGGGCGAGCGGTGCTCCACCTTTTGGGGCAGCAGTTCTGCACCGCTCTGCGGTTTCCTCGTGTGCAGCCAACGCTGGTTTTGACTGGCTTCGGCTTCTGCCCGCTTTATCTTGAGGCCGCTGCTGCGCCTTTCTCTCAATCCCACTGTAAACACAGGAATAACTGGGAGAAGCCAGGCGTGCTGGAGAGGAGGAGGAGGGCACAAGCGTCAAAAGATTGCATTTCCTCCTGCCTGGGCTCTGTGTGCTGGGCATTGCCACCTCCTGAGGCCTTGCAGAGGCTTCCTGGGGTAGCAGGGCAGGGACTGCAGTGCCCATCTGTCGGGTATTTGGCCTGTGTGGGGCAGGGCATTCCTTACTGTAGCTTCATCGAGATGGTGGCTTCCAGCTTATTCTTGGTCCTTGCCCTTTGTGTTTCAGCGGCCGTGGAAGAGTCGCCTTCCCAGTGAGTTTGAGTTGAGAGGGGCCGTATCCAGCCTTGTCGTACAGATGCGGAAGCGCCTCTGGCTGCCCGGCATGCCTGTCCTCTCGCTGCTGCCTGCTGCAGCCTGGCTTGGACCCGTGTCCCTGAACATGGGAGCTCCTCCGCTGCGGTCTGGAAACAGGGAGCTCCTAACGATGGTTCCCACAGAACCGGAGCCGGTCTCACTTAACAAATCAACGTGGGTCGCTGTGAACCTCCAGTGCCCAAGAGCTGCTGCCATGGGGCAGACATCCCTGGAGCTCCGGGGCTGTGTTCAGGGAGTCACGCTGGGGCTCTGCCCCTCCCCGCCAGAAGTGCCTGTGTAGAAGGGTGAGGAGCACAGAGGTTGTTTTCCTCCGTGGAAACGGTCTCTGGTTACAAAGCCCAGGCTGACAGCTCGGTGTCTGAGAGAGCTGTCAGCCTTTGCACAGCAGTGTCTGGAGTTAGGGCCCCAGGCGCTACGCTGGGTGACTAAGTGCAAACCTCTTTTCTAATTAGAGAAGTCTGTCCTTTCCCATCCCCCCCCCGCCCCTTAAAACGTTTTGCCTGTTTGTTGAGCTGTTCATCATGCTTTTGAGGGTCCTGGCCTGCATGGCTGGCCGAACTCGGCACGAGCAGCATCTCTGCGCGGCGCAGCCCAGCTCGCTCTCCCAAAACGCTGCCTGGCGCTTTCCAATTACAGCCTGCCCCGGCCCCAGGAGCTCACCGGAGGATCCTCCAGCTGACATTTGTCCTCAGGCCCCTAAATCCTGTTGCTGACCAGCTCACTGGCTCCCAGCTGAGCTAGTGGAAGGCAGCAAAACACAGCCAGTGATTGTCAGTAATTGAAGTTTTTTAACCCAGATCTCTCCAGGGGGATGATGAGTTTTCACCAGGGATCCTTTCTGCAGGCGGGAGGGGGCATATCACCATGTCACAGGCAGGAGTTATGGTTTTTATCTCCAGAAGGGTCGTTTCCTTTCCTTTTTTTCTCCTCCTCTTTTCTTTTTTTAACTTACGTGTGCCCTGGGCCATTTTTTGATGAGCTTCTGTCTCTGATCTGTCTGACATTGCAAATGCTCTTGCCTTTCACATCCATCTTTGTGCTGTTGCCAATCTGTTGTGTATAAAGTCAGTGCTTTCATAAGCTGGCTGAGATGAAATCTCTCTAATTATTTTTGTGATTCTTTCCTGTTTTCAATGAGGGAAACCTCGACGGGCTCTGGTAGAAGCCGACTGATCCCTCTGTCATGTGAAAGGTAATGAATTTCTGCAGGTCTCCTGCTCTTTCCTCCCTCGCCTCCCAGGCTCCGGCTGGGGAAGGGAGCAGGTCCTGTCCAGCCGGGAGAGGCGGGTGCAGCCCTGACTGCAGACGCGGCCTCCCTCTTTGGCTCCTGGCAGGGTGGGTACATGGGTTTTTCCCTGCCGTTTTTGTTTCTTGTGGAGCTGCCTTCTCAGACGGTTACACCCTGCTATCCCAGGAAGCCGACTTGCATTCAAAGGCTCTGCCAGTCCCTTGGCACTCGCTTTGTGCTGCAGGTTACAGGGACTGTGCAGGCAGCCCAGTATTGGTGGAGGGGAAGGTGTTCTCCACTCCCAGAACAAGCTGGGCACCAGAATAATTGCAGGGCTGGGTTAAATTGCCTCGAAGCCCCTCTGGGACGCTGCCTCTCCTCCCTACGCTGAGCTGGTGGCAGCACCAGCTCCCACAGCACCACATTTCCCTTGGCTGTGTCGTGCTCGGCTTTCGGGGCTCCCCTGGCCCCACACCCCATAAGAAGGGGCTGGTGTTCCTGCTACAGCCTCGCCAGGACTGAGGGACAGCTTGGGACAGGCAGGACAGGGGGCTCTGCCACCCTTCACCTTGTCAATGGTGGCACCAAAATGCCACTGCTCCAAGGGCCACGTGCAGCCCCAAGAGCTGGGCTCCCTCTTCTCCAGCTGGGCTGCCAAATCCAGGGGTGAGCCCGCTGGCGTTAGGTGGGTTGTTTTATGGCTTCATGATGCCTTTGCACGGCAGTGCCAGGGCTGGAGGTGTCACAGGCTCGGATATCGGGACCTTTCGCCCCGGGCAGGGGGAACCAGTATGGACCAGTGTGCTTTGTGCTGAGCTGGGGGCTCGTGGCGAGGGCTTGGAGAGCCCTCGGGATTTCACAGCCTGTGCGCTCCGTGCAGGAGTTCAGCTGTGAAGCCTGGCGAAGATGATTTGAATAATTTAATACCGGGCTGTGACCAAGCCTGGCGAAAGGGTAAAGGAAACAAAGAGGCCCCCAGCCCCGAGCAACAATAGCTCTTGAAACGACAAGCCGAGGCATGTCCGCGCTGCCGGAGGCAGAAAGCAGCCCGGGCAAATAGGCCAGTTGCATTCCTCACGTCTGCTGCTTTGTTTTCCTGCAGAAGCTCCCGGTGAAAACTGCAGGTCTCAGGGCTTCTCCCTTTATCCTGGTTTTGTTCCCGCGTCCTGCGGAGCCGGTGGTGGATCAGTCGCGTCCCCGTGGCTCTTCCTGCTAAGGAAGGCAGCGGGCAGGGGAGGTGATGCAGGGATGAAGCTGTCTGGTCTTGTGCATCCCAACGGGGTGCGGGTCCCCTCTGGTCATTGTCACCCAGGGAAAGCCCATCCCCGTTCCCGTGCTCCATAACATCCCGCTGAGCTGGGGCCAGCACCGTCAGCAGGAAACAGGCCAAACCGCCTGCTGATCCCGGAGCTGTTTTGATTCGATTCCGGCACCTCTGTCGTGGTTGTATCCCCGTTCCCATGAGGCTTGGCAGAAGGTGCGGCTGCCGTCCGTCTGTCCAGCTGCCCCGCTGCCCTTACCCCCCGCCTTCCTTGGGCACGGAGTCCCCAGAAGCAGGGAGAAGACTCTCCCCGCTCCTTTCCCCCGGGACGAAACGCTCCACCTTCACTTCTTTAGGAGCCAGAGCGCCAGTTTTCTGTCCCCCTGGTTTAAGTTAAACACGAGGCAGAGGGATGGAGCAGGGGCACAGGGCAGGGAGAGGCCGGGGGGAGAAGGCAGGAGGCCTCCCTGAGCCCAGATGGGTTCAAGGACTGACCTGCCATGGGGGGACGGAGAACGTATCGCCCGCACAAAGGGAATTGCCCTGCCCGGAGGTTGAGTGTCGCCTTTGTGTGAGACAAACGCCTGGCTGTGATGTTGAGTGCGAGGAGGGCGTTAGGGAGAAGGGGAAAAAGGAGGGGATCTTTGTTTGCAGGGTCTGACACCTCCCAGCCGTCCTGCCGGCACTGCCAGCGCCTTCTGATGGCTTTGTCAGCTCCTGGCTAATTAGCGGAGATGCTCTTTAGTGAGGGTTAGGGAAGAAAAATTTTTAAAACATCAAAGAGAAGCAGTAAATAGTGATAAAACTCAGCTGTTTCGTGCCTGTCATTGGAGACGCAGGCTTTCTAAGCTGGCAGGAGTGCTGTGTCCTGTGCCTTTTGCGGGGGAGCCCCGGGGAGTCCCCCCCACCCCACGGGACAATGACACAGGGGGCTGAGGGCCCGTCCTTTTGGCTGGAGCCCGGTCCCGTAGCGGTGTCCAGGGACGGTTTTTAGGCAGGGCCAGGTCACAGCGTGTTGGGGCGGGTGTCTGGGGCAGTGCCTTTCTGCTGTGGGGAGGGGAGCCTGGCTTCGGGGCGTTGCGGTGACTTAGTGGCAGAACCGGACGGACAGCGGGGCTGAATATAGATCCTGCCCTGGGGGGGTCACAGCTCTGAGCAGGCGCATCGCCACCCCAGGCTGTCACCCCCACGGCAGCTCGGAGGTGCACCCCGCTGCCCCCTGTACATTGCCCACCGTTGTTTGTTTTTACGCGTTGGGTTTCCAGGCTCTCTGGGAGCTGGTTAAAGTTTAGCTCGCCGCTCTCCCCCCCATCCGAGCAGGCTGACGGCTAAGTCACATCCCTCGGAAAAGACCCCACGGCGGCTGTTCATGCTCGACATACGCCAGTACAAGCTTCCCCGCTATTTGGGTGTCAGGAGCTGTTGCGGCTCAGGGCTGTGGCAGGGTAACCTGTTATCCCTCAGGGTAACCCCCAAAATCAGCCACCCGTCCCCTTGTTGGCGGCTCCAGCAGCGAGAGCGGGCAGGCTGCCCGCCTTTCCCCCCGGGGCTGCTGGAAGATTTTATTTTAAGCAGAACCTCTTGGGGAGAAGAGTAACGTGAGCTCCTTGAGTGACAAGTGATAGAGCTTGACTTGCTTAGCGTGTCCCCCAGGAATCCCTCTCCTCTGCCATTTGCTAATTGAAAACTGCTAACATTTGGGTCTGGAGCAACTGCCACCCTTAATGGGAAGCTGGCTGGAGCGCGCGTTGGTGGGACTAACACATGCTCGCAGCCTGTCATCTGCTCCTCTCCATCTCTAGGGAAAGGGGCAAATACTCCCATATGCTGCTCTGGTTTCTGAAAGAGCGAAGTGGGGGCTGGAGCCAGACAGGGTTGTTTTTTTTTTCTTTTATTCTCCCTCTTCCAAGCCCCTGCTACAAGGTTAGGAACCACGGGCAGGAGGGATGCTCTTGGCTGCAGCCCTGGGGCGTGAGCTCAGAGCAAGACAAAGCCATGGGGCGCTCAGTCCCCCTGTGCCTGCGGCATGTT